>CM069163.1:28380571-28890571 GCA_035221665.1 Okamejei kenojei
ATGAACAGGCCTGTGTGATTTATCCAAAAGTCTCTGTGGAATTAACTTATTTACTCAAGAAATGCTTGCCCTGCCTCTAGTGAATTGAAGAACCTATGTTGCGTAGTCAATCACCGTTATTATAGATCATGATTTCAGAGCCTGAACGGATTTGGACAAACAACTCATGACAGCATGGCTACAATTGTTGTTGAACAAGTTTCAAGTTATCAACTTTCCCGGTTTCACTAAATTACATTTCCAGTCATTGTTCTAGCTCCATGCATCAATTAAGCTAATTCAACAGATTAGAAAAGAGTAAGCTTCGATATTTACTTATTGTATGTTTTAATAGGGTAATTGAAGTTTCAATGGCATGAACTGAATCACAAAATGATCATGTGCTCATTATATAACAGATTTATTAATCAACCACCACTCAATACTTTCTCCTCATTGAACCTGGCTGTGCTTGACTTTTCTTGTTCGGCTTTGTGGTGAAAATTCTTGCACATTTCTTTTGCATTTAAGACACACATCTTGTGTGTCAGCACTCACAATCAGTCAGGGCCTTCATACAAATATTATACAAATAAAATCATGGCGGATGTTAGATTTGAAGCAGAGGGATAATGATGGGGACACCTCATAATGAGGAGGGTGGGACCTCATTGCAACCAAATAGACCATAGAAAAACAGGTGTCAAGGCGTAGGCCATTTCGCCCTTTGAGGACAGCACCGCCATTCAATCGTTGATTCATGGCTGATCATCTCCTCAATCCAGTACCCCGTTCCTGCCTGTCTCCGCCCATATCCCCTGACTCCGCTATTTTAGAACAGCACGATTCTAGCTCGTTATCTTGAAAAGGTCCAGAGAAAACCCGGCCTCCACCGCCCTCTGAGGCAGGGAATTCCTCAGACTGGCAGACGTACCAAACAGTGGAAAGGCCTGGATCACATTGAAATGTACCGAACAGTGAAAGTGTGGGTGTGGAGGAGGATGTTTCGGGGGGGGGGGGTCCACTAGTTAGGGAGAGTCTAGGACTGGAGTCATAGCCTCACAATCTATTGGGCGTTCCTTATAAGGAGATGAGTGAGGAATTTATTTAGTCAGAGGGGTGCTGAAATCTGTGGGGATCTTTGCGAAGTAAGATGTGTGGAGTCAAGTCATGGATATTTTTAATGTAGAGTAGAGTTAGAGAGAGATTCTTGAATTTGGTGATGGGTGTGGGGGAGATTAGGTAGTGAGGGGGAAGGAAGGCAGGAGAATGGGGTTAGAGAGAGGACATGATTAGCCCATGATTGAATGGTCAGAATAGACTTTTCATATGGCTGAATGGACCTAATTTCTGCTCCTATTTGCTTATGGCCCTTATGACCATTGTTATACAGGCATTTAGATGGGACAAGCAGATGGACACACAATGCTGGAGTAAATCCGTGAGACAAGGCAGTCTCTCTGGAGAAAAGGATCATGGGTGAATGTTTTGGGTCTCGAGACCCTTCTTCAGGGGGGCAGAGAGGGAATACTCTCCAAAGATGCTGCCTGTCCACTGAGGTTTACTCCAGCATTTTGTGTCTATCTTCGGTTTTTTTTTAAAACAGCATCTGCGCAGCTCCTTCCACACATTTAGATGGACAAAAGCTGATTGAGAGGTCAGTCACCTGGTTTATGTACCGTTGAGGGTTATGTCTCACAAATCTGATTGAGTTATGAAGATGCATGACCAAAAAAAACGTTGATGAGGGCAAGAGCTGTAGACATTCTATATCTAGACTCTCTCAGCAAGGTATTCAACTGAGGTTCTGTATTGGTAAGGGTGCTCTGGAAGGTTTTAGATACGCATGGGATCCAAGGAGAGATAGCTCTGACCCTATGGATAGAAAATTGGCTCTCCATGGAAAGGAAGCCGAGTGTGGTGGATGGTGAAAGTTGCTTCCTCAGGAAATGGAGGCCTGTGATGAGTGGTGTGCCTCAGAGTTTGGAGCTGGGGACCCATTGCGCGTGTTTGGTCATTCTACATCAAATTATATGTGATGAGAATATGGCACCTATGACTACATTGGCACGAGTGGCAAGTTTGCAGGTGTCACAAAAGTGAGGGAAATTGTAGATATTGAAGATGGTTGTCAAATATTGCAGCAGGATCTTGATTGGTTTGGCAGGTGGGCTGAGGAATGGTTGATGGAAATGAACACGGGGAAATGTAAGGTGTTGCAATTTGGGAAGTCTAACATGGGCAAGGCCGACACTGTAAAGGTAGGTCTCTGGGGTGTGTTTAGCAGAGGGATCTATGAATGCAGGTGCATAGTTCCTTGAAAATGTTATCACAGGTAGATAGGGTGGTCATAAAGGGTTTTGGCACATTGCCCTTCATCAGTCAGAGTATTGAGTATAGAAGTTGGGAAGTCACGTTGCAGTTATATTAAACGTCGGTGAGGCCACATTTAAAGTATTGTGTTTACTTTTGGTCACCATGTTAGAGGAAAGATGTTGTCAAGCTGAAAATGGTGCAGAGATTTACAAGGATGTTGCCAGGACTCACGGGCTTGACCTATAGGGAGCGGTTTATTCCTTGGAGCACACGAAGATTCTTGCTATTGAGGGAGTGCAGCGTAGGCTTACGAAGTTAATTCCCAGGATGGCGGGACTGTCATATGCTGAGAGAATGGAGCAGCTGGGCTTGTGCACTCTGGAGTTCAGAAGGATGAGAGGTATATCTCATTGAAACATATAAGATTGTTAAGGGCTTGGACACACTAGAGGCAGGAAACATGTTCCCGATGTTGGTGGAATCCAGAACCAGGTGCCACCTCTCCCTCAGCCCTCGGGCCCTGGCATTCCCTCTATCTCCATCTCCCTCCCCCACCCTAGTCGCACTAGCTTCTCATTTTCACACCACAAACAGCTTACAATGGCTTGTTCCCTTTATCATCGATACTTTTTTGCATATCTTTCATTCATTGTTCTTTATCTCTCCACATCACCGTCTATATCTCTCGTTTCCCTGATCCCTGACCAGTCTGAAGAAGGGTCTCGACCCGAAACGTCGCCTATCTCCTTCGCTCCTTAGATGCTGCTGCACCGCTGAGTTTCTACAGTTTTTTGTGTAACCCTCGATTCTCCAGCATCTGCAGTTCCTTCTTTAACGCCACAGTTTAAGAATAAGGAGTAAGCCATTTAGAACAATGACGAGGAAACACTGAGAGTGATGAGTCTGTTGAATTCTCTGCTTCAGATGGCAGTGGAGGCAGGTTCTCTGGATGCTTTGAAGAGAGAGCTAGATACGGCTCTTAAAGATAACGCAGTCAGGGGATATGGGGAGAAGGCAGGAACGGGGTACTGATTGGGGATGATCAGCCATGATCACATTAAATGGCAGTGTTGGCTCGAAGGGCCGAATGGCCGACTCCTGCACCTATTGTCTATTGTCTATAAGATGCGGGATGATCTTGTAAGAGGTGTACAAAATCATGAGAGGAATAGATTGGGTAAATACGCAAAGCCTTTTGCCCAAAGCAGGAGAATCAAGAACCAGAGGTTTAAGGTGAGAGAGGAAAGTTTGATAAGAACCTGAGGGGTAACTTTTACACACTAAGGGCGGTGGGTGTATGGAATGAGCTGCCAGAGGAGATAATAAAGGCGGTAACTATTACAATGTTTTAGAAACATTTAGACAGGTACATGAATATACATGGGTATAGAGGGATATGAGACAAATGCAGACAAGTTCAGTTCAGTCTAGTTTATTGTCACGTGTACCGAGGTACAGTGAAAAGCTTTTGTTGCGTGCTAACCAGTCAGTGGAAAGACAACACATGATTGCAATCGAGCCATTTAAGGGCCCGTCCCCTGTACGAGATAATTCAAGAGTTCTCCCGAATTTTCCCCCGATTCAAACTCGGAGAATGTCCGTAGTGGGTCCGTAGGAGTTCGTGGATGTCTCGTAGCGGCTCGTACGAGTAAAAAGTAACAATCTTTTTCATCACGAGTATTTTTTTACTCATGGACATTTTTCACAGTGCTTTGAAAAAACGTCACGAGTTCACCAGATTTCCCGAGTACCTAGCGTTATTCGTACGAGCCGCTACGAGACATCCACGAACTCCTACGGACCTGCTACGGACATTCTCCGAGTTCGCATCAGGGGAAACTCGGGAGAACTCGTGAATCACCTCGTACAGTGGGACGGGGATCTATAGTGTATGGATGCGTGAAAAGGGAATAACGTTTTAATGCAAGGTAAAGCCAACAAAGTCTGATCCAGGATCGTCCGAGGGTCACCAATGAGGTAGATATGCAGTAGTTCAGTACCGCTCTACGGGACTAGTGTTGATGGGGCATGTTGGTCGGGGTGGGCAAGTTGGGCCAAAGGGTATGATTCCATGCTGGATGACTCTATGACCAGGCATAGAATGGGAAATTAGGTAGAAAGGTGAGACGTGTCCGGCTAATGTAATTCCATATGTAAGTGGACCAATGCTGGGCAGCAACACCATTGAAAGCATGACCACAGATCTTAAACTCATTTTAATATGTAAACAAAATTAATCAAAGACCTTAAAAGCCTTAATCCGCAATGAGACTAATCCTAAAGTAAGTGGGGAAAAATCAATAAGTAAAATGAATCAAAGGGAATACATTAACTGCGAGAGTGACAAACATGAGTAATGAAAATAGAAAGAAAGAAGGTAGACTGAATATCAATACAACGAGAAAGATCTTGCCGTCTGTGTGAAGCCAAATTAAGTATACGAACGTGTAAGTTCAGGACGTGATTTCAGATCAATGGATTTACAAGATTAAGTTAAATCCATAAGTAGCTTGTGAAAATAAGTTCATAATTCACGATGAACATTTTCAGAAACGGACATCAATTTAAACCTTTTTTTTTAAAAACATGCAAAATCCATTATTTGTTTTTTTATATATTAATGTGATCTCCCGGTTGCCAAACACTTTAACTCCCCTTCCCATTCCCAGACTGACCTTTCTGTCCTGGGCCTCCTCCACTGTCAGAGTGAGGCCCAGCACAAATTGGAGGAACAGCACCTGATATTTCGCTTGTTTCACTGTCGTCCTGTTGATGTACTCCAGCATTTTGTGTCCATCTCCGGTTTAAACCAGCATCTGCAGTTCCTCCATACTCCTCTGTATTTTCCCCTGTCTAGTGATGCACATATCAGTAATTAAAAGGATCCCAGCCAAATAAAAGGTGCAGCATAATTCAGAATTATACAAGTTGAAGATTTTATTTTAACTAACATTGACATTATCTATTTCATAACACACCCATCACTGACAATATTTCAAATTGGGTGTAAAATCAGGAAGTGAAAGTAAAGGGAAAAGTGCAGAGGTGATGGGAAGATGTGCTACATAATGTTATGCCCTGTAGATAAAGAGGCTGAGGTACAATGGAAAATAGACACAAAATGCTGGAGTTACTCAGTGGGTCAGGCAGCGCCTCTGGAGAAAAGGAATAGGTGACGTTTTCGGGGCGAGACCCTTCTTCAGACATTGGCCCTTGTGGCATTTCGTTGAGATTGGCTTGAAAAATCACATCTGCTTGCTTCCATTATAGAGAAAAAAAATTGTAGTCCAAATAATTTTGGCAGGATTGCTTTAAATATGTAATTGCTAAATTATTTACTGTGTAATATTATGGAATGATTTACATTTAGTTTAGAGATACAGTCGAAACTGGCCCTTTTGGCCCACCAAGTCCGCGCTGACCAGCAATCCCCGCACATTAACATTATCCTACACACACTAAGGACAATTTTTACACGTATACCAGGCCAATTAACCTACAAACCTGCACGTCTTTGGGGTGTGGGAGGAAACTGACGATCTCGAAGAACACGCACGTGGTCATGGAGAGAACATACAAACTCCACACAGTAAGTTGGGAACTAATATTTCCTGTTCTGCATGAATGACACATTAGCATTGTTATCGGGAAATCAATTCAATTCATGTTATGGTTAATGGCAAACAAATTAAGTTCCATATTTAATGTTATATTATTAATATTATAAGGCTTTGCAACTTAGCATATTCCACCGTGTTTGTAATAGGTAATGAAATAATATGTAATAATATGCTGGTGAAAATATCTTCATGAAAGCTAAAAATGTTTGTTTTCCACTTATCTAAAGAAATATCCCGGATGAGGGATTACAGTCCAATGTTTTCAATAATGCGTAATATCTGCATCGTCATAGAAATATGAAACAATTATTTTTTCAGAAGAGCTGAATTGGGAAGTGTGCTTTGTAACTTACCGTGAAAATAAACTATTTTTCACATTTAATTTTCAGAGCCAACCAACGTCTATCCAATACTATATTGGAAAATTCCAACTCATGTATAAACCTCATGGATCCTAATTCCTTCCCATATTCCAGAAAATGCTGCACATCAATTTTTAATTTAGTTTAGTTTAGATACAGCACAGAAACAAGCCCTTCGGCTTTGAGAGAGAGGGAATGCCGAGGTTACTTGAAGTTAGAGAAATCAATCTTCCTGCCACTGGGTTGTAAGGTGCCCAAGTGAAATATGAGATGTTGGTCCTCCAATTTGCATTTAGCCTCACAGTACACCAGTTATCCATTCATTTCTGCACTCTTTTTAGCTTCATGGCAACCTTCCTGTAGCAGAGGAACCAAAACTAAACACAATAATGTAAATTAATTAGACCTTGGTCTTGTCACATACATGTAACATCCCAAATTCTATACTCAATACCCTGAATGGTGAAGGAAGGCTAATGTAACATAAGCCTGCTTCGTTTTAGTTTAGTTTAGTTTAGTTTAGTTCAGAGATACAGCGCAGAAACAGGCCCTTTGGCCCAATGCGTCCTCACCGACCAGCGATCCCTGCACACCAACACTATCCTACACACACTAGGGACAATTTACAATTTTTACCAAAGCCAAATAACCTCCAAATCTGCACGTCTTTGGAGTATGGGAGGAAACCGGAGCACCCAGAGAAAACCCACGCAGGTCAGGGGGAGAACTTACAATCTCCGTACAGACAGCACCTGGTCAGGATCGAACCCGGGTCTCTGGCGCTGCAGGGCTGCAATTTTACTGCTGCGCCACCGTGCCACCCCATTTTTTTCTGAAAAATAAAAAGTAAGAAACAAGTGTACTTTTACCGCAGGGTAAGATTAATTGGTAAGAAGCCCGGCTTCACATACTGCAGCAAGCTGGAACAAAAGGATTTAGTTCATGTTCATGAATGGGTCATGACTTAGCCTGTATCCTACAGCAATTGGCATGTCATAAATTAAACATATATAAAACAAAACGACAAGCTAATGGACCATCATATGAGCTATGAATTTGAAAACATTTTAGTACTTGAAAATACATATGATGAATGTATAAAATATAAGCACAAAAGATGGAAGGTTGTCGCTCAAAGCAGTCCTTCCTAAAACTATACTGTGGCTGCAGAGTAACTCGCCCACTGGATTAGACTCAATGAAGCATCTTGCATTTTTATCATTGAACTTAATACAACTTGCTCGAATGCAGTGAATGACAATCAAGCAGGAGATGAGAGAAGCTTAAAAATACAGCGTGGGACAAGGTTCTTTCGCCCACCGAGTCCGTGCCGACCATCAGTCACCCGGAAACTGGTTCTGTGTTATCCTGCTTTCATATACTGTACACTGGCACTTATAATTTTACCAAAGCTAATTAACCTGCCAAACTTGCACGTCTTTGGGATGTGGGATGAAACCAGAGGGCCCGGAGAAAACCCACGCGGTTACAGGGAGAACGTACAATTTTTACCGAAGCCCATTAACCTACAAACCTGTACTGTCTTTGTAGCGTGAGAGGACACTGGAGGACTTGGAAAAAATCCACGCAGGTCACGGGGAGAACGTATAAACTTCGTACAGACGGCACCCGTAGTCGGGATTGAACCGGGGGTCTCTGGTGCTGAGAAGCAGTAGCTCTACTGTTGCCCATCCTTGCCGCCCACTATACCAGGAAGTTCACGGAGTTGTTGAAAACGTTGTGTAAAACTTCACGCGGTAAAAACCTGTTGCTGTAATGTGGCTGCCATCCAAGGAGATAGTCGGTGGATCGAGTGCCAGATTTAATGTTCAAAATCTTTTGGCGACACTGATATGACGCCGGCAGTCGCCGAAAATATTGCCAAGTGGGACAGGCCCTTTAGTTCATATATTAGGTAATGGTTAGGAGTTCCACACTGTCTTAGTAATGTGGTTTTACATGGGAACGGGATTCTCTATTTACAACCTTTCACGATCTGTCTCGTTTTCTGAAGCAACCCTGACAAAAACCTTTAGAATGGTGCTCCAATAGAAACATAGAAAAATACGTGCAGGAGTAGGCCATTTGGCCCTTCAAGCCAGCACCACCATTCAATATGATCGTGGCTGATCATCCACAATCAGTACCCTGTTCCTACTATCTCCCCATATCCCTTGATTCCTTTAGCCCTAAGAGCTAAATCTAACTTTCTCTTGAAAACATCCAGTGAACTGGCCTCCGCTGCCTTCTGTGGCAGAGAAATCTACAGATTCACAACTTATTCTACAGATTTAATACAACTGTTGAAGCCATGAGTGAAGCATATGAAAGGCCAGCTCGCTCATTATGATTAATGTTGAACTTGGCAGTAAAAGACTGAAGAGCGAATTATGTGGTATGGGAGATTCAAGTAGTAGATGTCAACAGAACACATTTAAGAGTGCGCACCTCTTAAGGAGGAATAGCACCTCACATTTCGCTTGGGCAGCTTACAACCCAGCGGTATGAATATTGATTTCTCTAGCTTCACGTAACACTTGCTTTCCCTCTCTCTTCGTCCATCCCCCACCCTAGTTATCTGACTAGTTTCTCTGTCCATCTGATTAATATTACTGCTTGTATTCATCCTTGTCAACTTCTCCTCAGTTAACTATGTTCCATTCTCGACCCGAAATGTTACCCATTCCTTCTCTCCAGAGATACTGCCTGCCGCGCTGAGTTAATCCAGTATTTTGTGTCCATCTTCGGTGTTAACCAGCATCTGCAGTTCCTTCCTACACATTTAAGAGTGTACTTCAAGTGTAAGTGACTTTGGCCAAATGAGGACAGGTGGGACTAGCGTAGATAGGGCATCTTGGGTGGCACAGGCAAGTGGGGCCGAAGGGCCTGTTTCTGTGCTATAAGACTCTATGGCTCTATTTGCCTTTCTGTTTCAGCCAAACCCAAGGGCTCACCTGCATTAATATTCCACCCCAAGGAGCGGAGTGCTTACTGTTGGGAATTCTAGCTGGATGGGATTGCTCCAATTTGGCTGGAAGGTTAGTCTAAAACATCCACAAGAATACGTAACAAAACAGATTAAGATTTTCTTTGAAATAAATGATAAGCCAGAAATACCTTCGTCCCTACTATGGGAAACCTTTAAAGCGTATGTTCGGGGAATTATGATATCCTCTCAAGCATTTTATAATAAAGAGAATCGGAGGGAACAACAGGCATTGGAAAAGGAGATCAAACAATTAGACACAGAAAACGCTGCTAACCCAACCATGATAAAACATAATAAAATCTTTGCATTGAAATATAAATTAAATAAAATACAGTCAGGCCAAGTTGTAAAACTCTACCAATATACTTGAGAAAAATTAATCCATAGGATTAAATCAGACAAAGGTGAATTACTAGTACAAACTAAAGATATAAATGAGAGATTTTTGCAATATTATAAACATTTATATTCAGCCAAAACGACAGAAAATCGGCCAGGAATAGAAACATTTTTAAAATATTGTAATCTAAAAGGACTGGGTTCAGAAAATAGAGAATCACTAAATGCTGAAATAACTACCAAAGAAATCAAAGAATCTATTAGGTCATTAAAAAATGGTAAAACTCCAGGACCGGATGGTATTGGATCGGAATTTTATAAAACATGCTATGATATGATAGCACCACGTTTGAAGACACTTAATGAATACATTTATGCACAACAGAAATTACCAGAAATATTAAATGAATCTATTATAACGCTCATACCTAAATCAGATAAAGATCTGGATGATCCAGGGTCATATAGAGCCATAGCTCTTTTAAATACTGATCAAAAAATATTAACCAAAGTACTAGCACAAAGACTAAATACAGTGATTAATAAAGTAATTCATTCAGATCAAACAGGATTTATACCAAAACGATACTCCTCATATAACCTGAGACGATTATTCAATATTATATACTTGAAAAGAAATATTAATAAAGATTTAGCAATTATTTCATTAGACGCAGAGAAAGCTTTTGATCAGGTTGAATGGTCTTATTTATTTTCGGTTATGGAAACTTTTCAGTTGGGAGAGAAGTTTATAACATGGGTTAAACTACTATATACCAAGCCAACAACTAGAATATTAACAAATCAAATGTTATCAACTAAATTTAATTTATTCCGAGGCTGTAGACAAGGTTGTCCTCTATCCCCACTACTGTTCGCACTGGCAATTGAACCATTAGCACAACGTGTGAGATCACATCCTGAAATATACGGGTACGAAACCAAAGAAACTGAAAATAAAATCTCTTTATATGCAGATGATGTATTACTTTATATTACAAAGCCTGAAACTAGTATTCCTAACTTATTAGATTTAATAACTCAATTTGGATTGTTTTCAGGATATAGAATTAATTGGAATAAAAGTGAACTTATGCCAATGATGGGAAATAACTCACATATACTACAACAATTTCCTTTTAAAATAGCAAATGAAAAAGTCAAATATCTTGGAATTCATGTAACAAAAAGATATGATTTTTTATTTAAATCTAATTTCCCACCCCTATTGAATAAAATACTTAAGAATATCCTATATTGGAAAACATTACCTATTTCAATACTAGGTAGAATTAATGCGATAAAAATGATTTTTCTTCCGCAATTATTATACCTGTTTCAACTGATCCTGATATATCTTCCTAAATTTGTTTTTAAGAAAGTGGACTCTATAGTTACCAATTTTATTTGGGTTTATAAGAACCATAGAATAAATAAAAAACATCCATGTAAATCAAAAATAAATGGAGGTTTTGCATTGCCTAATTTTATGTTTTATTACTGGGCAGTTAATATTAAAAATATTAATTTTTGGTTGGAAGAATTAGATAAACAGCCAAACTGGTTAAAAATGGAAAAGGAAGATTGTTCACCTTTCGAAATTAGCTCGATTTTATTTGCCAATACTAAAATACATAAGAACATTTATAGAGGAATTCCAATAATAGAAAGTGGGATACGAATCTGGAAACAATTAAAGATAACATTAAAATTAGAAAGTATACCACTGGCTCTTCCCATTGTAAACAACATTACTTTTAAACCTTCAATGATGGATAAAGGTTTTTTAAATGGAAGAATTATGGAATAAATAAGATGGGTGATCTCTACAGGGAAAGTCTCTTTCTTTCATTTCAGGAATTACAACAAAATTACGGATTACACTTAAAAGAGTTCTTTAGATATCTACAAATTAGAGATTATGTTAAATCACACAGGATTTTAGAAATAGAAAGACAGAAATCTTAGATGAATGTCTAAATAAATATCCGAATACAGAAAAATGAATATCATATATTTATAATATTTTATTGGAAAATGATTTACCAATGTCGGAAATATATAGGCAAGCATGGGAAAACGAATTAAGTCAAACAATTAGTGTAGAAGTATGGAATGAAAGTTTACAACATATACACCACTGCTCATTAAATGCCAGACACTCTTTGATACAATTTAAAGTTTTACATAGATTACACTTTTCAAAATCCAAATTAAACAGAATTTTTTCAAATGTTTCTGCTATATGTGATAAATGCCAGCATTTAGAAGCTAATCTAACGCATTAATTCACAAAATGTATAAAAATTACTAACTTTTGGATAGAAATTTTTAAGATAATATCGAATGTAGTTAATGCAAATCCGACTCCAGACTCAAAATTAATCATATTAGGAATATTAGAAACGGATCAACTACTAACAACACAGCAAATAATTTTTATCGATTATAGTTTAATAATTGGTAAAAAATTAATATTAAGATTTTGGAAAGGTCCTACATTCCCCACAATCAAAATGTGGATCACAGAAATGTCGGAGACACTTCATCTGGAAAGATTAAGACTTGTCCTTTTGGACAAGCTAGATCAATTCAGAGGAATATGGTCTCCATTTATTGAATATTTAAAGCGTCAAGGTGGTCCGGTTCAAGGGCCTAACTGAAACCTGAATGAAGGAATGGATGAAGAACTATATACAATAGACCACGGATATATCTCCAATGAAGAATAGCCGGCTTGATACTCCACTCATATTATCGATTTTCTACTTTTATTTTATTTCTCTTTATTATTTCTCTTTACTATCTTCTTTCTGTTATAAAATAATAAAAAGTATAGAAGTATAAATGAGAATGATTGTAAACTTTAAAAATATTAAGAATGTATGTGACGAATAATATGTCTTTTTTTAATTTTATGTTATTCCTTCTTAATATGTATTTACTTCTAATAAAAGTATTTTACAAAAAAAATAAAACATCCACATAGTCGAAGAGAAAATTAATAAAGGTTTAAGGAGGTTTTTTTTTCCTTTTGAGAATTGAGCAGATCGGTTAGATGCACAGAGTCTCTTGCCCAGAGTAGGGGATTTGAGGACCAAAGCACATAGACTTAAGGTGAAGGTGAAAAGATTTAACTTGCTCGCACAAAGGGTGGTGAGTGTATGGAACGAGCTGCTAGAGGAGGTCGTTGAGGCTGGGGAAACGTTTAAGAAACATTTAGACAGGTACATGGATCGGACAAGGTTTGGAGGGATGTAGGCCAAACACGGGCAGGTGGGAGTAGTGTAGATGCGACATGTTGGTCGGTATGGCAAGTTGGGCTATTGGGCCTGTTTCTGTGCTGTGTCACTCTATGACTCTATGGCCCTTGCAATCATCATGAGACATGGAAGAAAGCACACTGTGGCCTTCCCTTCCCATTCAATGCATTCCTGAGTGTGAAGAAGGGTATCGACCCAAAACCTCACCCATTCCTTCTCTCCAGAGATGCTGCCTGTCCCGCTGAGTTACTCCGGCATTTTGTGTCTACCTTTAATGCATTCCTGATCTCCATGTGACACCTAGAAATGATTTGCAATGACATTATGTATCTGTTGGTGGCAAGAAAGAAAATTGGATCCTTGTACCTTGAAAATATAGTCACACATAATTTGTTATGAATGACAATGCATAACCGGAATAAAAAATGTAATACAAGAAAATAAACTTCAAAAACCCATTACAATGATTCAGAATTACATATGCAGAGCACAGTTAACAATTTGAACATCACATTTTTTCTCCTCCATTTTTTATTGTACAAAGATCCTAAAGCATCCTAATTGGAGCTTTAAATCCTGTTGGTGCAAGCAGTTGAGTGATGAATATAAATCAGTGTTTGCTGGAGGGATTGATATGTTTCATCTTTAGTACCTCCCGTTTACAAGGTCTATGTCTATTCATGTGTGCATTCTTACATTTGCACGGATTGATTGATAATCTACATCAGAACCATTGACCATAAGTCACATGAAGATCTTTAATGCGGCTTGTCTTTAGATTTCGGAACCAGAGCTTGCAGCACCAGAGACCCGGGTTTGATCCCGACAACGGGTGCTGTATGTATGCCAGTTTACACACTGTTGCCCTCTATGACCAGGTTTGTAGGTTAATCTTAGGCCCCCCTCGGTCATGGCTGACCATGGGTGTCTCCAGGGTTGGAGGACGCCTGTGCGTGACTTTGTTTAACGTGGGGAGACTGGTGCACAGAGAGGCACCACACGGTCCTTGACAGATCTGGGTCAGGATCCAGTGGCATGGAGTCCAAGACGACCGGAGACCCTTTTCTGCTGCAGCCTTCATCCGCCTTCCCAGCCGTTGTGACGCTCCACTAAGGTCAGCCATCGTCCTCCCCCTGTTCCACCGTTGGGGTCTTGGTTGGATTGCTCTTTGTCAGGGACCTCCCCCTCGACCTTACCGCCATGGGTGGCCCTACCAGGAGCATAGCTCCAGACGGCATCGCTCTCAGGATCTCAGGACCACACAAGCTTCTCCACCACGACAAGGTGACAATCCACAGAGGTTAATAGGCTTGGTATAAATGTAAACTCTCTCCCTAGTGTGTGTAGGATAGAGTTAGTGAAATGCAAATGCTGATCAGATATTGTCATAAAACAGAAAACTGTGGTCTATTTGTGGACCTGTATTCCTTGATTCCTCTTTGTCCACCGCATGGATAATTTTCACTCGTTAGTTTAGCACAAGTTATCAAAAGTTTTCTTTCGTCTTCAGATATAAATCTAATTTCTGAGCATTTTTGCATTTCAAATCCCTCAAACTCATGCAGTTATGTAAACAATCAGGTTAATTTCTCCGGTTCAGGCAGCATCTCTAGAGAGAAGGAAAAACTCCAGCATCTTGCAACCAACATCTGCTGTTCCTTCTTACACAGCTTAGTTTTGCAAGGGGGCATGTCAGAGCCTTGGTCATTTAAAACACTATTTCAAACACCTGAATCTCATTAAGGCTTCTTTTACTCTGCTGCTCATTGTCAATAATGCCATGGTGTGTGCTCATTTGGAAGTGCAAATCAACAATACATCACCACATTCCCTTTTCCTTTTCTCCAGAGATGCTGCCTGACCCGCTGAGTTACTCCAGCATTTTGTATCTATCTATGATATACACTGGCATCTGCAGTTCCTTCCTTCACAATACATCACCACATGCTAGTTGAGTTTAGTTTAGTTTAGTTTAGAGATACAGCGCGGAAACAGACCCGTTTGGCCCACCGAGCGCACGCCAACCAGCGATCGCCACACATTAGCATGACTCTACACACTAGGGGACAATTTACAATTCTAACCGAAGCCAATTAACGGACAAACCTGTACGTCTTTGGAGAGTGGGATGAAACCGGAGCACCTGGAGAAAACCCACGCAGGTCACAGGGAGAACGTACAAACTCTGTACAGACAGCACCCGTAGTTAGGATTGTACCCGGGTCTTTGGCACCGTGAGGCAGCAACTCTACCGCTGCGACGCTGTGCCTCCTGTCTGTTACATGTGGTGATATATTGTATAGGAAGGAACTGCAGATGCTGGTGTGTGCCGTAGATAGACACAACATGCTGGAATAACTCAGCGGCTCAGACAGCATCTCTGGAGAGAAGAAATTGTTGATTTGCACTTTCAAAGACCATATAGCATGGCATTCTTGCTAACCAGCAGCATAGTAAAAAGAGAGTAGTTCTTACACTATACATATCCCTATACATGTACACGGCCACAGTCTGACAACAAAGGATGATGACCAGCTCCTGGAAAACATGAATCACTACCTACACACTGGCAGTCACCTCCCAACAAAGGCAGGCATCGGTGAAGAAAATCACCATGGCCTTCGGTGAGCTAGTGCAGCCTTTAGTCATCTGAGGAAAGGAAAGTTTGAAGATCAAGACTTGACCTGACCTGAAATACATGCGGAGACTCACCTCCTGTACACTGCTGCTAACAACCCTCACCTCAACACACAGGCGAGATGGTATCAACACCGGCCGGCTCTGCAAAATCCTCTGAATACATTAAATGGATATGTGAGACACAAAGATACTTCCTCTCCCAGGCTGACTTAGACCACTCGGCCCATTGAGTCTACCCCGCCATTCAATCGTGGCTGATCTATCTTCTATTCTCAACCCCATTCCCCTGCCTTCTCCCCATAACCCCTGACACCCGCACCAATCAAGAACCTTTCAATATGTTAGGGTTAATCAGTTTAGTTTAGTTTAGAGATACGGCGCAGACCCTTCGCCCACCGATTGCGCACCGACCAGCGATCTGCGCACACTAACACTATCCTACACATTCCAGGGACAATGTGTGTTTATACCAATCCAATTGACCTACAAACCTGTACGTCTTTGGAGTGTGGGAGGAGACTGGAGATCCCGGAGAAAACCCATGCAGGTCATGGGGAGAACGTACAAACTCCATACAGACAAGCACCCACAGTCAGGATCGAACCCGGGTCTCTGGCGCTGTAAGGCAGCAACTCTACCGCTGCGCCACCGTGCTGGCTTGGTATCTGCAGTCGTGTGCATGCATACAGCCAAGAATAAAACCCATGTTTGGGGGAAAAGCTGAAACCAAATGGCATTATGGAAACCAAATCACAATAACTTTGGCCAGATGACACTTTTAAAGTTACTTAAAACTTAAGTTCCTTCAGTAAGTAATGCACAGTTAAACCTCACCTTTGGCATATCTTCCTTAAGCAGTTTTCATAAAAATTGATTGATCAATCATTTCAGCTCTTTCAGTGAATAGCTTTGCAATTTCTGCATTCTTGGCCAACCATTAGCTGCGTGTTGAGCAGACTAATTACACTCTCAAAGTGCCACCGGCAAACTATGCTTCAATTTTATTACTGATCAATGTTAAAATGAAGTCGGCTCACAGATTTATTGATCAGTGAGGAAGGCACGACTCAAATGGGTGCACTTCTATGGCCGGGTATGACCGTGGCTGCGACGTAGGCACTGTCATCCATCACAGTTTCCCGAACCAAGAACAATATTAGCACATCTCAGACAGAAATAAGGGAGGGTAGGAGAGGTGTGGAAGGAGAAAGATCTGCATGCGAGAAAATATTTGCACTTTACCTTGGTCCAATTCTATATGGCCATCATAGAGTCTGTCCTCACCTTCTCTATCATGGTCTGGTTTGGCTCAGCCACCAAGCACGACACCCGGAGGCTGCAGCGAATCGTCCGATCAGCAGAGAAGATTACTGGCTTCAACCTTCCTTCCATTGATGAACTGTACACTGCAAGGGCCAGGAAGCGAGCGGGCAAGGTAATCTCTCACCCCTCTCACCCTGGCCACAAACTCTTTGAATCACTTCCCTCTGGAAGGCAACTCCAGATTGTCAAAGCTGCCACAGCCAGACATAAAAACAGTTTTTATCCATGAGTAGTTGCTCTACTCAACAGCCAAAAATCTGTAGCCTCCCTTTGATCTGGTATTTTGTTGGTTCGCATGCTTGATCCATGGTGTTTTATCATTAATGTTTTATTATTATTAATGTTTAGTGTTTTCTGAGTCATACGTAACTGTCACTGTGTGTCATGTTGTTACTTGTGGGCGGAGCACCAAGGCAAATTCCTTGTATGTGAATACTTAGCCAATAAACTTACTTACTTAATTACAGGTGCTATTAAAGGGAACAGAGGGACTCAGCAAAGGTGACATCAGAAAATGGTGCTGGTGTTAATCTCAAACCAGGTCTAGAAAAATAATTTCTCTAAAGTAATCCCTGCATTCCCTCTCTCTCCATCCCTCCCCCGCCCAAGTCTCACCTAGCAAATGGCTAACAATGGCCTGTTTCCTTTATCATCGTTGCCTTTTTGCATGTCTTTCATTCCTTTGTTCTACATCTCTCTACATCGCCGTCTATATCTCTCGTTTCCCTCTTCCTGGACTCTCGGACTGAAGAGGAAGGGGCTCGACCAGAAATGGGTCACCCATTCCTTCAATCCAGAGATGCTGCCTGTCCTGCTGAGTTACTCTGGCATTTTCTGTCAATCTTGTGGAAAATGGGCGTTCAGCGGAGGAACATCAGTGAACCACAACAGTAGTCCTGAATGTAAACTGATGATCTAGCCCATCAGTCTGTGTTTCACTCATGAATCACGCTAGATGCCATCTTTTCAAGGAAGATTTAATTTCACTTAAGCGCAGCAGAGCAGGCTGACGAGCCTAGGATTCAGAGAATCATAAGGCAGACAAATGATCCCTTCAGCCCAACAATCCATGACGACCATGCTACCCATTCTACACTAGCTTACTTTAGTTTATTTTAGAGTTTAGAGATACAGGAAACAGGCCCTTCGGCCCACCGAGTCCATGCTGACCATCGATCCCCGCACATCAACGCTATCCTACACACACTGGGGACAATTTACACTTACACCAAGCTAATTAACCTACAAACCTGCACGTCTTTGGAGTGTGGGAGGAAACCAAAGATCTTGATCGATGAACCAAAGTTTTTGATTAGTACGGTTGCCGGCGGTTATGGGGAGAAGGCAGGAGAATGGGGTTAGGAGGGAGAGATAGATCAGCCATGATTGAATGGCCGAGTAGACTTGATGGGCCGAATGGCCAAATTCTGAACTTATCACTTATGATCTTATGATCTTGGAGATAACCCACGCAGGTCACGGGAAGAACGTACAAACTCCGTTCAGACAGCACTCACAGTGAGGATCGAACCTGGGACTCTACCGCTGTGCCACCGTGCCGCCCAATACTAATGGAAACTAAACTAATCCCATTTGCCTGCATTAGCTCCAAAGCCTTCAATGCCTAGAATAGTCAAGTGGCTGCCTACATGCCTCTTAAGGTCATAAGAAATATGAATATAATTAGGCCATTCGGCCCATCATGTCTAAGCCGCCATTTAGTCATGGCTGATCTATGCCTCCTTCCTAAGCCAATTCTCCTGCCTTCTTCCCATAAACTCTGACTCCCGTACTAATCAAGCATCTATCTATTTATGCCTTTAAAATATCCATTGACTGCCTCGACAGCCTTCTGTGGTAAAGAATTCCACAGATTCACCACCCTCTGACTAAAGAACTTCCTCCTCATCGCCTTCCTGAAATAACGTCCTTTAATTCTGAAGCTGTGACCTCTAGTCCTAGACTCTCCCACTAGTGGAAACATCCTCTCCACATCCACTCTATCCAAGCCTTTCACTATTCTGTACGTTTTAATGAGGTCCACCCCACCCTCATTCTTCTAAACTCCAGCGAGTACAGGCCCAGTGCCGACAAACGCTCATCATAGTGCCGACAAACCCCCTCATTCCTGGGATCATTCTTGTAAACCTCCTCTGGACCCTCTCCAGAGCCAGCACATCCTTCCTCAGATACGGTGCCTAAAATTGCTCACAATATTCTAAATGCGGCCTGACCAGTGCCTTGTAGAGCCTCAGCATTACATCCCTGTTTTTGTATACAAGCCCCCTTGAAATAAATGCTAGGATTGAGTTTGTAATGTGTCACCAGTGCACAATATTGATGGATGACAAATTATACCTAATAAATGTCATTGGATAAATATTCAGCAATATGTATTTTCAGCGATAAAATGAAGTCTTTAAAATTCCAAGCCTCAAGTTTAATTTTTCACATGAAAAAATTGGTCTTCAAAATGTTTTCATCGGATAAACCGAAAAGTCGTGGTACTAGGCAGAAGACGGTGGAACAAGAAAAAGGCCCGACTGAAGCCTCGGGCTCAGGTAGGACGCTATCCCAAGAAGATGTGTCAAAAAAAATGATGAAAAATCGTAAGGTGAAGATCTTAAAACTTTTATTGCAAGTGAAATTGCTGGCTTAAAGAAGGAAATAAAGCTGGAACTAAAGAGTGAACTTGCAAAAACGAACGAAGAATTAAAGAAGATGAATTTTAGGGAAGAAATTAAAAAAATCAAGGAGGAAATGATGGAGTTAAAGCTTGAAATTAATACCACGGCTACAAATACATCAGATAAACTGAAGAAAGATATTGCAGAAATACTGACTGAACAAGCTGCAACAAACGAGACAAATGTTAAAATCAGAAAAGTGACAACTGATCTTGAAGAAAGGCTGAATCCTGTGGAGGAAGCACTGAATCAACAGATGTCAGTCATAAAGGACCTTGAAGAACTATCCGAAACAAGTGCTCAGACTACGGAAAAACTTATCAGAGAAAACCAATGTCTAACTGAACTACTGGGCAAAATAACTGAGAAATGTACTGAATTGGAAGGTCGCCAGAGAAGACAGAACCTAAGAATTGCGGGTATTCCAGAAGGGAAAGAGGCGGATCAAGATCCCCGAGAATTCACTGCAAATCTACTGCAAAAAGTTTTATCTCTGGATCAAAAGCCTTTACTTGCTCGAGCACACAGAGTGATGAGACGCCAGACAAGACATGATGCTCCCCCAAGACAAATGATAATAAAAGCCCAGTACGACTATGTCCTGGAGGAGATAATGCAAAAAATTGCAAGAAACAGAAATCTTACATTTGAAGGATACGGGATCAGTATCTATCGAGACTACCCAGCAGAAAAGCGTTTAATGAGACCAAAAGAATCTTGAGGGAAGTGAAGAACTTGAAATATGGTCTGAGGTATCCAGCTACCCTAAGAATCACCTACAATCAGAATGAACACTTTTTCACCAACCCTGTGGAGGCACTGGACTTTGCCCAGAAGACTAAGGTTCGAGAGGAGGCTTGAATAATATTTTTAAAACTGAACTTCATCATTGAATAAACTGACTTTGCAGGACTGGATGGAACTAAAGACATGTCTAAGGAAGCTGGAGAAAGATGTGGATCAGAAACTCTCCCATGGATACTAATAATTAGAATAACTGCACTATTAATACAAATAACTAATAAATGTTAAAACTATAGCGTGGTATCATTACAAATCAGAGTTAATAATTATCACTAATGACTAATACTTACTTATAATTAAATGTTTAGAGTCAAATATAGAGTTTGATTTCATTTGCCCTCCTTGGAAACTTTTTTTTTAATTAATTTAAATTTTTATTTTCTTTCTTCCTTTTTTTTCGTTTTTTATTATATTCTTAAATAAGTTTTAAATACATGTATCCTCACATTCCCGACTATTGGAACCCGAATATTTTAAAATCCAATATCCCCGGTAAAATACTGTTATGGAATAAATATTCTAAGAAACCAGGGAGCGGGTTAAGTTAGTAACATCAACTACGGAAGTCGGTAGATGGTTAGCCATGCTAGTATGGCTAGCACTAACTACACTAATACTAGATGTATTTTTTTCCTTCTTTGTGTACATTATTAATTTCTTAATCTATACACTTTTCTCTTATATTATAATCTATCATTATTATTTTCAATTTAAATGGAGTTACAAATTGGATCAAAGGAGATATACACGTGAGAGACATTCAAGGGTCTTGAAATTCGTCTATTCGGAGTTCAGGTGTAAGGTCGGGTCTGTCGAACTGAACCATTGGCTCTATCATAGACCTCCATAGACAAAAGATGAAAGCTTTAAAAATGAATACGGGGAATGAAGGAATAACGTTTTGTAGCTGTAACGTTAAAGGTATTAATGAACCAATTAAGAGAGGTAAAGTATTAGCACATTTAAAAGCAATTAAAGCTGATGTAATTTTTATCCAAGAAACACACTTAAAAAAAGATGTCAAGCATAGGCTGAAAGCTAAATGGATAGATAAAACGTATCATTCTTCTTTTACACACAAATCCAGAGGCGTAGCAATATTATTTCATAAAGGCACTTTATTTAAACATACATCAACTATAACTGACAGTGATGGTAGATACATTATTGTAATAGGAGAATTAAATGCACAAAAAATGATTTTTGTTAATGTATATGGACCAAACTTTGATAGTCCACTGTTCTTTAAGAAAATATTTAATAACATCCCAGAAATAGCACAACATAACTTAATAATTGGAGGAGATTTAAATTGTACACTAGACTCTTATTTAGATAGATCCACAAGACAAATGAAAATCAAATCCCATTCCAGTGATTTATTAAATGATACATGGATACTAGTAATATTAAAGATGTTTGGAGAGTAGAAAATCCAACTGGACGAGAATATTCATTTTATTCATACAATGTACATAATTGTACATAAAACGTATTCAAGAATAGATCATTTTTTGGTAGAATAAATGGTAAAATGGAAAAAAAGGGACAATGGAGACTTAACCCACAAATTTTAAAAGACAAAGAAACTCAGGAATATATTATACAACAGATCAAGATTTTCTTTTGAAATAAATGATAAACCGGAAATATATTCTTCCCTATTATGGGAAACTTTTAAAGCATATGCCCGTGGAATTATGATTTCTTCTCAAGCATTTTATAATAAAGAGAATCGGAGGGAACAACAGGAATTGGAAAAGGAGATTAAACAATTAGACACAGAGAATGCTGCTAATCCATCCATGACAAAACATAACAAAATCGCTGCACTGAAATATAAATTAAATAAAATATACTCAGATCAAGTTGTAAAACTCTATCAATACACTAAACAATTACAATTTGAATTCGGAGATAAACCCCAAAAATTATTGGCTCGTCAATTACGGAAAAATGGAGGGAGAAAAGATTTGGATGACCCGGGATCATATAGAGCTATAGCTCTTTTAAATACTGATCAAAAGATACTAACCAAAATATTAGCACAAAGACTAAGCACAGTTATCAATAAATTAATTCACCCGGATCAAACAGGATTTATACCAAAACGATATTCCTCATATAACCTGAGACGTTATTCAAGATTATATATTCAAAAAGAGGTATTAATAAAGACTTAGTAATTATATCGTTAGATGCGGAGAAAGCCTTTGACCAGGTGGTATGGTCTTACTTGTTTTTAGTCATGGAAACTTTTAAGTTGGGAGAGAAGTTTATTACATGGGTTAAATTATTATACACTAATCCAACAGCCAGAATACTAACAAATCAAATGCTATCAACTAAATTTAATTTATTCCGAGGCTGCAGACAAGGTTGTCCTTTATCCCCGCTATTGTTTGCACTTGCAATTGAACCATTAGCTCAACGCGTGAGATTACATCCTGAAATATATGGGTATGAAGCCTGAAGTACTGAAAATAAAATCTCCTTATATGCGGATGATGTATTATTTTATATTACAAAGCCGGAAATTAGTATTCCAAATTTATTAAATTTAATAACTGAATTTGGCTTATTTTCAGGATATAGTATTAAATGGAATAAAAGTGAACTTATGTCAATAATGGTAAATAACTTACATATATTACAACAATTTCCTTTTAAGATAGCAAACGAAAAAATCAAATATCTTGGAATTTATGTAACAAAAAGATTTGATTCTTTATTTAAATCCAATGTTCCACTATTAATGAATAAATTAAATAAGAATATTTTATATTGGAAAACATTACCTATTTCAATGCTAGGTAGAATTAATGCAATAAAAATTATTTTTCTCCCGCAATTACTATATCTCTTCCAATTGATTCCGATATATCTTCCTATAATTTTTTTTAAGAAGGTTGATTCTATAGTCACCAACTTTATCTGGGATTATAAGAGCCATAAAATAAAATAAAAAACATTTATGTAAATCAAAAATAAATGGAGGTCTAGCACTGCCAAACTTTATGTTTTATTACTGGGCAGTTAATATTAAAAATATGATTTTTTGGTTAGTAGAGACAGATAAACAACCAATCTGGTTAAAAATGGAAAAAGAAGATTGTTTGCCTTTTCAAATTAGCTCGATTTTATTCGCCAATATTAAACTAGGTAGGAAAACCTATAGTGAAAACCCTATAATAGAAAGTGGGATACGTATCTGGAAACAAATAAAGAAAACATTAAAATCGGAATGTATACCACTAGCCCTTACCATTGTAAATAACGTTACATCTAAACCCTCAATGATGGACAAAGGTTTTTTACAAGGAAAAATTATGGAATTAATAAGATGGGCGATCTCTACAGGGAAAACTCCTTCCTTTCATTTCAAGAATGACAACAAATTTATGGATTACATTCAAAAGACTACTTTAGATATTTACAAATTAGAGACTATGTAAAAGCAAACACACAGGAAATTAGAAATAGAAAGACTGAAATTTTAGATAAATGTCTAAATAAACACCCAAACACAGAAAAATTGATATCATATATTTATAACATTTTATTGGAAAACGATGTCCCAATGACAGAACTATATAGGCAATCATGGGAAAACGAATTAGGTCAAATAATCAGACCAGAAGTATGGGATGAAAGATTACAATATATACACTACTGCTCGTTAAATGGTAGACACTCTCTTATACAATTTAAAATATTGCATAGATTACATTATTCAAAATCCAAATTACATAGTATTTTTTCAAATGTATCTGCCATATGTGATAAATGTCAGCACTTAGAAGCTAATTTAACGCACTCATTTACAAATTGTATAAAAATTACTAAATTTTGGACAGAAATATTTAAGATAATTTCGAAAGTTGTTAATACAAATCTGATTCCTGACTCAAAATTAATAATATTGGGAATATTAGAAACAGATCAATTAATAACAACGAATCAAATAACTTTTATTGATTACAGTTTAATAATTGGGAAAAAAATAATATTGAAATTCTGGAAAGGTCCTACATCCCCCACAACCAAAATGTGGATTACAGGAATGTCGGAGACACTTCATCTGGAAAGATTAAGGCTTGTCCTACTGGACAAGTTGGATCTTTTCAGAGGGATATGGTCTCCATTTATTGAATATTTAAAGGGTCAAAATGGCTCGGTGCGAGAGCCTGACTGAAGCCTGAATAAAGGAATAGATGAAGAATCATACATAACAAATCATGGATATATCTCCAACGATGGATAACCTGTTTAACACTCCACGCATCTTTTTGATTTTCTATTTTTACTTTATTTCTCTCTATTTTTTCCTATCTGCGTTAAAAACTAAAAAATGTATAGAAGTACAAACAAGACATAATTGTTAATATTAATAATTTTAAGAATGTATGTGACAAGTAGATTCTTCTTTTAATATGTACTTACGTCTAATAAAAATATTTAACGAAAAAAAAAAAAAATCAATACTTCACTCAAAGTGATAGGTAATACTAGCCAGTTAGGAGATGTTAGCCAGATAGCCGTTAGGATATGTTTCCCCTGTCCACTTTCCTAACTGGGTAGAGACTTAAGGGCCTGTCCCACTTACACAAATTTTGCGGCGACATAGTCGCAGTAGGTCACTGAAAATTGACAAAATGTTGAAAACCAGCGGCGACCAGAAAAAGGTACGACTCTTTGGGCAACTACTTAGGACCAAACAGGCTGCACCCCGCGACCAAAAAATCGCGTAAGTGTGACAGACCCTTTTAGAGATACTGGTAAAGGCTTACTTAAATAATGATCATTTTAATTTCATTTGCACAGAAAAGGTTTGCATGCGGAACGTGGCTGCCTGTGAATGCACAATGTGGAAACACGTCTTTTACTTTAGTTTTAGTTTAGAGATACAGTGTGGAAACAAGCCCTTCGGCCCATCGACTCAGCGCCGACCAGCGATCCCTGTACACAAACACTATCCTACACACACTAGGGACAAATTATATTTATACCAAGCCAAATAACCTACAAACCTGTGCGTCTTTGGAGTGTGGGAGGAAACGGAAGATCTCAGAGAAAACCCACAAAGGGTCACGGAGAGAACGTACAAATTCCGTACAGACAGCACCCGTAGTCAGGATCGAACCTGGGTCTCTGGTTCTCTACTGCTGCGTCACCTGATCTCCTCCAAAATGATCACCTCCAAAAGATTTTGCACATGTAATTAAATCTAAGATATTACTACCCAACATGAACCAATCTCAAGTAATTATTACATTAAAATATCACCTTACATCAGCATGGTGGCGCAGTGGTAGAGTTGCTACCATACAGCGCCAGAGATCTGGTCTTAGAAATAT
This sequence comes from Okamejei kenojei, assembly GCA_035221665.1. Taxonomy (NCBI): domain Eukaryota; kingdom Metazoa; phylum Chordata; class Chondrichthyes; order Rajiformes; family Rajidae; genus Okamejei; species Okamejei kenojei. Next base: position 28,406,251 of record CM069163.1, read on the forward strand.
CCATTAACTTGGCCACCACAACCTTTTAGGCTGGGATCCTTTTTCAGACTGATTCAAAAAGCCATTACCTGGCGCTCCAGGATTAGCTCAGTCCGAAGAATGATCTTGATCTGAAACATTAACTATCCATTCCCGTTATAGTTAAAAATAAGTCTGTGGACTCCTTAGGATTTTTCACCAAAGCATAATTTTTTCAAGGCACTTTGAATCTGCCAAAGTATATATTTTTAATGTTTTTGTGATAGGAGCAGAATTAGGCCAATTGGCCGATCAAGTCTACTCTGCCATTCAATCATGGCTGATCTATCGTTCCCTCTCAACCTCATTCTTCTCCCCATAACCCCTGACATCGTTATGGTTTCCAATACTGAAATAATAACTAACTAGAACATCAACATACAGTTGTTCTAAATCAATGTAATCCTGATAAAAAGAAAAAAAAAATCCTTATAACATCATGAAAATAATTCATATTTTCATAAAGTGATACCACAGATATAGAGGTACAGAAGTTGGAAGGTCGTGCTGCAGTTATATTAGACATCTGTGAGGCCACATTTAGAGTATTGTGTTCAGTTCTGGGCACCGTGTTGCAGGAAAGATGTTGTCAAACTGGAATGGGCACAGAGAAGATTTACAAGGATGTTGCCTGTACTCGAAGGTCTGAGCAACAGCTAAAGGTTAGGTAGGCCGAGTCTCTATTCCTTGTAGCGCAGGAGGCTGAGGGGTGATCTTATAGAGGTGTATAGAATCATGAGAGAAATAGATCGGGTGGACGCACAGAGTCTCATGCCCAGAGTAGAGGAATCGAGAACCAGAGGACATAGGTTTAAAGTGAAGAGGAAAAGATGAAAAGGAATCTGAGATGTAACTTTTACACAGAAAGGGTGGTGGGGGTATGGAACAAGCTGCCAGAGGAGGTAGTTGAGGCAGGGACTATGGCAATGTTTAAGAAACTGTTAGATAGGTATTTGGATAGCACAGGTTTGGTTTGGAAGGATAGGGGCCAAACGCTGGCAGGTGGGACTAGTGTTGGCCAGTATGGACAGGTTGGGCTGAAGGGCCTGTTTCCACGCTGTATCACTCTATGACTCTTTGATAATTTTATGTGCAAACTTTTCCCAGCTCCCTTTAAATTTCACAAGTAATCCCTTTTCCTCAGAGAAAAAAAAAAATTTTGATTTCAAGATAATCTTTGGAGTAGTGGTGGTGAATAGTCTGCACTGCTTGACAATGCAGCAATGACAACTATTGAAACTGAAGAATAAATTATTTACAATGCAATAACTGACAGTACAATAACTGGCCCTGTGACTAGTTCTAATAAAGGGAAAAACAAACACATCTGACAACTGGCAGAGCAGAGAGGGAGCAATCAATAAGCACATTTGCATTTTATTTTGTCTTGAATGCCCTTGGTAGTTGCATATCCTGAATGTTTAGAACGAGCAATCAGAGAGACACAAAGAGAATTACAAGTATCTCGAAGAGCAGGACACAATTCCAAGTAGAAATGTTGCCAAGAAACCCCTGTTGTCAATAGGCCATTATCGACCATTGTGCCAACAAGCGCCAATCACAGATGTCCCGCGATAAATCACCCAAGAATGGTAGTGCGATGGCTTTGTAGAGAATTAGACCACAGACGATACAATTCACAAAGAAGGTGAGAAGGAATAAGAAAACACGATGTTATAAATGGCCAGAATCTTGTCCTTGTATTTGAGGGAGGAACTCATTGAAACTTACCGAATAGTGAAAGGCTTGGATAGAGTGGATGTGCGGAGAGGATGTTTCCACTAGTGGGAGAGTCTAGGACCAGAGGCCACAGCCTCAGAATAAAAGGACGTTATTTTTGGAAGGAGATGAGGAGGAATCTCTGTAGTCAGAGGGTGGTGAATCTGTTGCCACGAAAGGATGTAGAGGCCAAGTCACTGGAACCAAGAACCAGATGACATCGGTTCAAGATGAGGGGGGAAAGATTTCAAAGGAACCCAAGGGGTAACTTTTTTTAAACAATGGATGGTGGGTGTATAGAACGAGCTGCCAGAGGAGGTAGTTGAGGCAGGTACTATCGGAAAATGTAAAAATCATTGGCACAGCCACAAGGATAGGATAGGTTTAGAGGATATGGGTCAAATGCAGGCGGATAGGACTATTGTCGATGGGGAATGTTGGTTGGTGTGGTCATGTTAGGCTGAAGGGCCTGTTTCTGTTTGACTACAACTGTGAATCTCCTTTGCTGATGGCTAAATCTCTGCATTTTTGGGCAACATAAGACTTCCTTTTCGATTTGACACTACTTTTACTTCCTATAAGAATAACGATTCGACCACCTTACCTGCTGCAAATTTTGCCCTTAAATAGATCTTAAAATATCACAGTCAGGTTGAGAACGCTGCACTTACAATAACTGGTCTTAAAAATGGGGGGGTGGAAGGTTGCAACCTTCACGTGGTCCGCCCTGTTTCGACTAATGCAATCAACTCGACATGCACAAACGGAAGATCAAATAGAACAAGTTGTCCCACAGCTTTAGGCTGCGCACGCCACACGACAGAAGAAGAAGAAGTCTTAAAAATGGCACTAAACCGGCGACTCTGTATATTATCTCAGCGTGCTTCTGCTAAACACTTCTCACTTATCTAAATCTTTAAGTATTTGCCATAGCTTTTAGTTTAGTTTAGTTTAGAGATACAGCATGGAAACAGGCTCTTTGGCCCACCGAGTCTGCACTAGCTAGCGATCACCGGGCATTAACACTACCCTACACACACTAGGGCCAATTTACAATCCCACCAAGTTAATTGACCTACAAACCTGTACGTCTTTTGTACCTCTTGCCTGATGGGAGAGGGGAGAAGAGGGAGTGACCGGGTTGAGACTGGTCCTTGATTATGCTGCTGGCCTTGCCGAGGCAGCGTGAAGTGGAGATGGAATTGATTGATAGGAGTTTGATATGTGCAAGAACATAATCACCCGCTATCCTTCAAACAGTAGGGACAATTTTGCTTTTTTTTTCATACTATGCCAATTTATCTTCAAACCTGTACATCTATGGAGCTTGTATCATATGCCTTCTAACGCACTTTCCAAATCTACAGAAGCAAACTCACACCTAATGCCTTTGTAAATCATTTGATTCTGATTTAAGTTCCTGGTTCCTATCAATTACTTTCAATTTTTATATAAAAATTCTCATGTTCTGTAAGCATTCTTCCCTGAAGCTCTTTAGTTATCAGATCATCAAAGCCCCCTTTATTCTCACACATTACCAGATCTAAAATAACCTATTTCTTTTGTGGTTCCTCAACATACTGATCTCACAATCTCCCATATACACTTCATGACTTCATCCTCCTGAGGCTAATTAGTCTTCCTCTGTGTATATATTGTTTAAATTCGCCCATGACTATTGTATAATCTTTTTACGTGCATTTTTAATGTCGATTTATACAGTTTCTTCTTGTATGGATGGCCACGGTGGTGCTGCCTTACAGCGCTTGCAGCTACGGAGACCCGGGTTCGATCCCAACTACGGGTGCTGTCCGTACGGAGTTTGTACGTTCTCCCCGTGACCGCGTGGGTTTCCTCCGAGATTTTCAGCTTCCTTACACACTCCATAGACATACAGGTTTGTAGGTTAATTGGCTTGGTGTAAATGTAAATTGTCCCTAGTGTGTGTAGGATAGTGTTAACGTGTGGGGATCGCTGGTCAGCTGGTTAATGTGCAGGGAGCTGTATCTCTAAGCTGAACTAAACTAAATTATCATTATGGTTGTGGGACCTAGTTATGATCTTCAGCAATATTTTCTGTTCTGTCTTTCAGTTTTACCCAACCTATTTGTAGGTAGGTACTGCAGATGCTGGTTTACACCAAAGATAGACACCAAATGCTGGAGTAAGTTTAAGGCAGATATATAGATTCTTGACTGGTACAGGTGTCAGAGGTTATGGGGAGAAGGCAGGTGAATGGGGTTAGGAGAGATAGACCAGCCATGATTGAATGGCAAAGTGTTCTTTACCCCAGCTTTGAATGTAATACATGACGCACCCAAAAGGGCTGCTAGGTGGCGCAGCGGTAGAGTCTCTGTCTTCCAGTGCCAGGGTCCCGGGCTCGATCCTGACTATGAGTGCTTGTCTGTACGGAGTTTGCACGTTCTCCCCGTGACCACGTGAGTTTTCACCAGGTGTTCCGGTTACCCCCACATTCCAAAAACGTGCAGGTTTGTTGGTTAATTGTTGGTTCTGCAAATTGTCCTTAGTGTGTAGGGTTAAACTAGCGTATGGGGTGATCGCTGGTCGGCACGGACTCGATGGGCTGAAGGGCCTGTTTCCACGCTGTATCTGTAAACTAAACTAAGCTAAACTAAACACTGAAGGACACAAAATGCCGGAGTCTCAGGTTGAGACTCTTCATTAATATTATTTGCAAGGATTCTTGACGGATTTTCTTCACTCATTTTACTACCTCATGTTATCATTTTGTCCTTTTTTCCCTGCAGTCATCCACTCAAGTTTCTAGAAACTCATACCTGTAAGACAAAGGATGGACAGTGCAGTCTCACTGTCGCACAGAGTCACACCTCTTATTCCTCCACACAGTACACTTCTACAATATTAAATTTAAGTTATACATCTGCTTCCAGGAATCAAAGTATCCAAAGACCGACGAAAGATCGACACAAAACGCTGGAGTAACTCAGCGGGACAGGCAGCATCTCTGGAGAGAAGGATGGATGTTTCGGGTCGATACCCTTCTTCAGACTGAATCTGGGGGGGGGGGGGGGGGAGATACAGAGATAAGGAAGTGTAAGGTGTGAAAATGAGACAAAGGGGATGAGGTTCAAGGAAAATGTAGAATAGATCATTCTTGGCTAGGAGAAGGTAACAACAATGCAAGCAGAGGTATAATGTAAACGAGGACAGTCAGACTGGTTGGAGAACTGGGAAGGGGGAGGGATGGAGTGAAAGATACAGCGTGGAAACAAGCCCTTTGTCCTACTGAGTCCATGCCGACTAGTTATCACCCGGTACGCTAGTTCTACCTTACACGCCAGGGACAATTTTACCGAAGCTAATTATCCTACAAAACTGCATGTCTTTGGAGTGTGGGAGGAAACCGGAGCACCCAGAGAAAACCAATGCTGTCACGGGCAGAACATACAAACTCCATACAGACAGCACCCATTGTCAGGATCGAACCTGGGTCTCTGGTGCTGTGAGGCAGCAACTCTACCGCTGCGCCATCGTGCCGATGTAAGGTGATATTTTAACGTAATAATTACTTGAGATTAATCTTACAACTCAACATGAACCAATTTTATTACATGTGTAAAATATGGTAAATCCACGGGCAGAAGGTACAAACTGCGTACAAACAGCAGCCGTAGTCAGGATCGAACCCGGGTCTCTGGCGCTGTATGGCAGCGACTCTACCACCGAGCCACTGTGCCACCCTGCATTAAAAATACGGCAATGTAGTGACTAACCTGTGCACAGGGCAGTCAAGGTTGGTCACGGTATAAATATTGTCCAGAAAATGAAACCATTCCCTGCTCCTTTGCAAAACGTCCCAAGGATTGTCTACCTAAATGGGTATACAGTCCGTGGCCTCCGTTTAACACCTTATTCAGTAGAAGTCAGCTCAGACCACTGCACTGCCCAGATTATATTCTCAAATCCCTCGAGTGTGGTACGAGCCAATGATGTTCTCACGCTGAGCCCACCATTGAACTGTGGCTATCAACACCTGTGTTCAAAAATGAAATGAACTGTGTTGTACTTTAATCCTCTCACGCTCAGCTAAGTCCCGCAAAATACAAAAAAATGACAAATGAAGAGCGCGTTGGAAAGAATTAATCCTGCAAGCGGTTTCTCAATTGGAATAAATGTGGTGCACACATCATTGTGCTGAAAAATAAAGCTGGAGCCATCAGCGTATAAAAGTCCCAAATACTCTTGGAAGAGTAATCTGTCTGCAAGTCAACATTTGATAACCTTGCTGCAGGGTTTGTGACAATTGAATTATTTTCTCAAATTAGCAACGTACAGAAATGTATTCTCAAAATACACAGTCCATTTATTTTATTTGATGTCACGCCTCACTGCCCCAACAAAACATCTCAGGACACAAAGTGCTGGAGTCACCGTGCAGGCCAGGAAGCATCTCCGTGACCTGCGTGGGATTTCCTCCCACACTCCAAAGACGTACAGGTTTGTAAGTTAATTGGCTTGGTGCAAATGTAAATTGGTCCCAGTGTAATAATAATAATAATAATAATAATAATAATAATAATAATAATAATAATAATATCTTTTATTGTCATTACACACAAGTGCAATGAGATTTGGTTTGCAACTTCCATCCGATGTCATTACTTAATCGACAAATAAAATTTAGGTTTAAATACCCTGAGAACAAGGTTTGTAAAAACGAACATTAGACCAGTAAAATCAACACTGACTAAAGTGCGAGGCCGGGGTAGACAGTCCATGGGGGTGGGGGGCACTCAGCAGCGCCGGTTCAGAGCCGCTATAGCTCTGGGAATGAAGCTGTTCCTGAGTCTGGTGGTGCGGGCGCGGAAGGCCTTGTTACGTCTGCCGGAAGGGAGTAGTTCGAACAGTCCATTACAAGGGTGAGAGGAGTCTTTATGGATGCTGACGGCCTTCCTGAGGCACCGTGTGTGGTAGATGCCCTCCAAGGCTGGTAGCGGTGTCCCAATAATCTGTTGCGATCTGTGGACAACGCGCTGAAGAGCTCTCCTCTCCGCCTCTGTGCAGCTGAGATACCACACAGAGATGCCATACGTTAGTATGCTCTCTGTGGTGCAGCGGTAGGAGGTGTGTAGGATAGTGCTAGTGTGCGGGGATCGCTAGTTAGCGCGGAATCGGTGGGCCGAAGAGGCCTGTTTCCGTGCTGTATCTCTAAACTAAACTAAGTCAAACCGAGCTATCCTACCAACAACTGGAGAGCAGTCCTGAACTACTATCCACCTCATTGAGACCCTTGGGTTATCTCCGATCGGACTTTATCTTGTACTAAACGTTACTCACATTGTTCCCTTTACCATGTGGATTGTTCAAGTGTAATCATGTGTAGTCTTTCCGCTGACTGGCTTTTCACTGTACCTGGGTACACGTGACAATAAACTAAACTCAATCTCAAACTCAGGACTGCATTGGACTTGTCAAATGTCGAGGTAATACATTTAATCCAGGCTCTGATCTGATTAAAAATACTTAATTGAAAATTTCTTCATTAAAAAACAATTAAATCTGGGGATGTTAATTAAGCACAAGTGCCCAAGGACTGGAATGTAAAGTGGTAAACTTTACATCCTTTGGAAGCCCAAGGACTGGAATGTAAAGTGGTAAAATGATGAACTAGACTTCTCTGTGGTCATGACGTTGAGATTCATGTTAGTTTATTGTCATTTCCACTGGGGTGCAATGAAATGTTGTGTTCAATTAAGCTCCGAGACAAACCAGTACACATACAGAATTGTGTAGGAAGGAACTGCAGATGCTGGTTTACACTGGAGATAGATACAAAAAGCTGGAGTAACTCAGCGGGCTTTAAGAATAAGGGGTAGGCAATGTAGGACTAAGATGAGGAAAACATTTTCTCCAAGAAAGTTGTGAATCTGTGGAATTCTCTGCCAAACCTACAAACATGTACGTCTTTGGAGTGTGGGAGAACGTTCAAACTCCACACAGATAGCACCCGTAGTCAGGATCGAATCCTGAAACACTTCATTCCGGATTATAGAGTCATAGAGTGATAAAGTGTGGAAACAGGCTCTTCAGCCCAACTTGCCCACACCGACCAACATGTCCCAGCTACACTAGTCCCACCTGCCAAAGTTTGGACCATATCCCTCCAAACCTGTCCTATCCATGTACCTGTCTAACCGTTTCTTAATGATGGGATAGTCTCAGCCTCAACTACCTCCTCCGGCAGCTTGTTCCATGCACCCACCACCCTTGGTGTGAAAAAGTTACCCCTCAGATTCCTATTAAATCTTTTCCCCTTCGCTTTGAACCTATGTCCCCCAGTCCTCGATTCACATACTCTGGGCAAGAGACTGTGCATCTACCTGATCTATTCCTCTCATGATGTTATATACTTCTTTAAGATCAGCCTTCATCCTCCTGTGCTCCAAGGAATAGAGACCCAGCCTAGTCAACCTCTCCCTTTAGCTCACACCTTCTAGTCCTGGCAACAGCCTCATAAATCTTTTCTGAACACCTTTCAAGCTTGACAATATCTTTCCTATAACGTGGTGCCCAGAGCTGAACACAATATTCTATATGCGGTAATGGGCTATCTTTGCATGGCACTTCATGCACCAATGTAGTACGTTCATCCAACTAAGCGAGCCTCCCCATTAAGTGACCTTATGTCACATCCACTTCATCTTGGTGCTTGGGCTGAGGTTTTTACCAATTAATCCTGACATTTGGAAAACGAGCTGGGTGCATCAGCAGATTCACTTGTACAACATTCAAACTGTTGAACTTAAATGACTTATTGTCAATTGAGATGCCTTTGGAATAACATGTGTTCGATGTCACTAAAAGAAAAAACCACAGCCATTATGTCGTTTAATGTCACCCTGAAGGAAACTGACATTAAACAATGTCCAGGAATTTAAGCAGGTAAAAGGCCAGACATGTTTGTCATTCTCTCGGCATGTAGCACTGGAAAATTAATGATAATATTCACAATGAGTTATGTTTTAAGAGATACAGCGTAGAAACAGAACCTTCGGCCCACCGAGTCTGCACCGACCAGCGATCCCCGCACACTGACCTTAATCTACACACACTAGGGACAATTTACAATTTTACCACGCTGATTAGCCTACAAACCTGCACGTCTTTGGAGTGTCGGGGGGAAACCGAAGATCTTGGCGAAAACCCACGCAGGTCACGGGGAAATCGTACAAACTCCGTACAGACAGCACCCGTAGTCGGGATCAAACATGTCTGATGCTGTAAGTGCTGCAATGGGCCTGAACAACTTAGGCGATTTTTTTTTGGCAACTGTCGGCATCCTGGCGACAACTGACGTCAAGCCAACTGTCGCCAAAAAGTTTTGAACATTTCAAAATCCAGCGGCGACCAGAAAAACGTTACGATTCTTTGGGTGAGTGAGGAGACTACTCACGGCCATACAGGCAACACCCCGGCGACCGTGTGGGGACAGCCTTGTCGCCTGCATTCGCCTAAAAAATTGCCTAAGTGGGACGGGGGCATAAGGCAGCAATTGTACCGTGCTGCCCAGATTAAACATTGATTGAAAGATACAGCATAGAAACAGGCCTGTCATCCCACCATGTCCACACCGAACATCGATCACCGTTCACGCTAGTTTTATGTTATCTCTATTCCACATCCACTCCCTACACTCTCAGGGTAATTTACAGAGGCCAATTAACCTACAAGCCCACACATATTTTGGGATTAGGGCAGAAACCGGAGCACCAGGAGGAATCCCACGAGGTCACAAGGAGAACGGGCAAACTCTGCACAGACAGCTGCCAGAGTCAGGATCAAAGTCGGGTCTCTGGCGCTATGAGGTAACAGTTCTACCAGCTGCACCTGTGCGTTGCCTTCTGCATCAAAAATACTCATAATGCAAAAATATTTCTACAGAGCCAGGCTTATACTTCATACTAAAGATAGACACAAAGTGCTGGAATAACTCAGTGGGTCAGGCAGCATCTCCGGAGAAAATGGCCAGGAGGCATTTCGGGTCAGGACCTTTCTTCAGACTGAAGATTATTTTCCTTGGGCAGGATGGTGGCGCAGCGGTAGAGTTGCTGCCTCACAGCACCAGAGACCCGGGTTAAATCCTGACCACGGGTGCTGTCTGTCCGGAGTTTGTGTGATCTCCTCGTGACCTGTGTAGGTTTTCTCTGGCAGCTCTGGTTTCATCCCAAACTACAAAGAAGCACAGGTTTGTAGGCTAAATGTCCTTAGTGCGTGTAGGATAGTTTATGTGTGCGGGGGTCGCTGATCGACACAATAGACAATAGACACTAGGTGCAGGAGCAGGCCATTTGGCCCTTCGAGCCAGCACCACCATTCAATGTGATCATGGCTGACCATCCCCAATCAGTACCCCGTTCCTGCCTTCTCCCCATATCCCCTGACTCTGCTATTTTTAAGAGACCTATCTAGCTCTCTCTTGAAAGCATCCAGAGAAGCTGCCACCACCGCCCTCTGAGGCAGAGAATTCCACAGACTCACCACTCTGTGTTTCCTCATCTCCGTTCTAAATGGCTTACTCCTTATTCTTAAACTGTGGCCCCTGGTTCTGGACTTCCCCAACATCGGGAACATGTTTCCTGCCTCTAGCATGTCCAAACCCTGAACAATCTTGTGGACCCGGTGGGCCGAAGGGCCTGTTTCTGCGCTATATCTCCAAACGTAAAACTAAACTAAAGAGTCCCGACCCAAACTTCACCTATCCAAGTTCTCCGGAGAAGCTGCCTGACCCTCTGAGTTACTCCAGCACTCTGTGTCTATCTTTGGTGTAAACCTGCATCTGCAGTTCATTTTAATTACATTTCAAACACTTTGCACTTCTTCAGCAGCCGGTTGTGCCTTTTGGGACGTGGCGATTCGAGCCTGGAGCCCTTTTCCTTCCGACGCTGTGTGATATTGTACTTTATTTTAAATTATTTCATCAACTGTTCGATGAGCTGCCACTGGAGATTTGATTACTCACTGCCAGGCCAATCAAACCCTCAACGAAACTCCAGCTCTCGAGAAGCTGAGTCATCACAGCATGCCACTTTCCCATTAAGAGCAGAGTATTGGAAAAGTACCTGAGTAACTCATTCACACAAAGGAATTAAATTGCAATGCCTGAGAAATTAGATGATCATTTACTTCAACATTGATCACGCACGCCGATTCGAAGACTTCCAAGAATCGATCCTTTGCTTTGACTTTCTGCGATAGAAATAGTTTGCACTCAGTTTCAAGTATCTTTAAATGAAGCTTAAATAAATTATGGGAAATATTACACGACCTTGCAATTGGTAATTATAGGAATGATAAGTTCAATGCACTGCAGCCTGGGATGATGGAGATGACATTCATGTCATATGTGATAGGAGCAGAATTGGGCCATTCGGCCCATCAAGTCTACCCCGCCATTCAATCATGCCTGATCTATCTTTCCCCCTCAACCCCATTCTCCTGCCTTCTCCCCATAATCACTGACACCCATACTAATCAAGAATCTATCTATCTCTGCCTTAAAAATACCCACTGACTTGGCCTCCACAGCCTTCTGTGGCAAATAATTCCACAGATTCACTGCCTTCTAACTAAAGGAATTCCTTCTTATTTCCTTCCTAAAGGAACATCCTTTTATTCTGAGGCTGTGACCTCTGGTCCCAGACTCTCCCACTAGTGGGAACATCCTCTCCACATCCACTCTATCCAGTCTTTTCACTATTCGGTAGGTTTCAATGAAAGTTTCACTATTCGGTAAGTTTCAACTCATCCTTCTAAACTCCAGCGAGTACAGGCCCAGTGCCGTCAAACGCTCATCATATGTTAACCCACTCATTCCTGGGATCATTCTTGTAAACCTCCTCTGGACCCTCTCCAACGCCAGCACATCCTTCCTCAGATATGGTGCCCAAAACTGCTCACAATACTCCAAAAGCGGCCTGACCAGTGCCTTATAAAGCCTCAGTATTACTTCCCTGTTGTGAAGCAAGGTTGAAATGGAGGGTACACAAAAGGCTGGAGAAACTCAGCGGGTGCAGCAGCATCTAAGGAGCGAAGGAGATAGGCGAACGTTTCGGGCCAAAACCCTTCAATGGAGTGATTCAGTGTGGAAACAGGCCCATCGGCCAAACTTACCCACACCGGCCAACATGCCTCAGCTACATTAGTTCCACCTGCCTGCATTTGGTCCATAACCCTCCATACCTGCCCTATCCATGTACCTGTCTGTGTTTTAAATGTCGGGATAGTCCCTGCCTCAACCACCTCCTCTGACAGCTTCTATACACCCACCACCCTTTGGGTGAAAAAGTTACCCCTCAGATTCCTATTAAATCTTTCCCTCTTCACCTTAAACCTTTGTCCTGTCATCCTTGATAGACCTACTCTGTGCATCTACCCGATCTATTCCTCTCATCATCATATGCACCTCTGTATGATCGCCCCCTCATCCTCCTGCGCTCCACGGAAGAGGTTGAGCCCCAGCCTACTCAACCTCTCCCTATAGCTCAGACCCTCTAGCCCTGGCAACATCCTCATGAATAGACTCAAAATGGTGGAGTTACTCAGCGGGACAGGCAGCATCTCTGGAGAGAAGGAATGGGTCGAGACTCGTAAATATAGAATCCATTTTTGCCACCTCCAACTGGATTCTGCTACTAGCCACATTTTCCCATCTCCACCCATTCCTACTTTCCGCAGAGACCGTTCCCTCTGCAACTCCCTGGTTAACTCGTCCCTTCCCACCCAAACCACCCCCTCCCCAGGTACTTTCCCCTACAACCGCAGGAGATGCAACACCTGTCCCTATCCCTCCCCTCTCGACTCCATCCAAGGACCCCAACAGTCTTTTCAGGTGAGGCAGATGTTCATTTGCACCTCCTCCAACCTCATCTACTGTATCCACTGTTCCAGGTGTGGACCCTGTATTCGGCGAATCATTTTGCCGAACACCTCCGCTCAGTCCGTCTAAACCTGTCTGATCTCCCGGTTGCTCAACACTTTAACTCCCCCTCCCATTCCCACACGGACCTTTCTGTCCTGGGCCTCCTCCATTGTCAGAGTGAGGCCCAGCACAAATTGGAGGAACAACACCTCATATTTCGCTTGGGCAGCTTACACCCCAGTGGTATGAACATTGACTTCTCTTACTTCAAGTAAACCTTGCTTTCCCTCTCCCTCCATCCCCTCCCCTTCCCAGTTCTCCCACCAGTCTTACTGTCTATGACTACATTTTATCTCTGTACTCCCCGCATTCCCCTGACATCAGTCTGAAGAAGGGTCTCAACCCGAAACGTCACCCTTTCCTTCTCTCCAGAGATGCTGCCTGTCCCGCTGAGTTACTCCAGCATTTGTGTCTATATAGAAACATAGAAATTACCGCCATTCATATAATACCCACCCCTTTCAGCCACAAGGGCGGCCAACACCTTCTGTGGCAGAGAATTCTTCACACTCTCTGTGTGAATAACGATTTTCTCATCTCGGTCCTAAAAGACTTCCCGCTTATCCTTTAACCCCTTACTTCCCAACATCGGGAACAATCTTCCTGCACCTAGCTGTCCAACCCTTTTTGTAAGTCTATGAGATCACCCCTCAGCATGAACGATTAGAGATTTTATTAAAGTGTGCGTGATCTTGAACGGGATTAACAGTTTGGATGCTGAGAGGAGATTTTTCCTCACGTGAATACCTAGAACTACAGGGCAGTGTTCCGACATGAGGGATCATGAGCGATTGAGAAGGTAGACAAAAATGCTGGAGAAACTCAGCGGGTGCAGCAGCATCTATGGAGTGAAGGAAATAGGCAACGTTTCGGGCCGAAATCCGAGTTCTGAGCAAAAATGGACTTCATGCCCTCAGCTTTCTTCATGAAACAGAACATCTTATGGCCAGAGCCTATTGCAGAATAATAAGATAATTTGTAAACATTGCATTTAAATCAATTGCACATCTTGCCAAAGATCGCAAATAATGACAAAACTGTAAAAGATGATCAATAATAGCTTGCTACAACCCAGACTGTGTAAAATGACAATAAGTTTTCTATACCTTAATATTTGTTTTAATAAAAATTAAAATAAATGCAACACGTTTCTTTATAAATAGCAAGAATAAAAAAAATGGTAACTATTATCTGATCAATCTGTAATTAAAAATGGGAATAATTTATTATTCCAGCTTCAGAGTTTGAAATGATTCATAAGGCTATTATGAAAGCTATAATTTAATAATGGATGTTTTAGCATTCATATGGCTTGCCACATTATTGTTTGAAATTTAACCAATGTTGCTAATTACATTGATATAAATTAGGATTAATGCCCCCTAATAAGAATTTTGGAATCATTTTCTGTTAATTTTCTTGCTGCGGTATATGTCAGAAGGATAGATATTATAGGTAGAAATTGCAGGACAGATATTATTGAGGTCCAAAGTCGGCAGACACTGCAATTGAAAGGTTAAATACAAAAACTTCACCCTGTGTTTAAATGTACTATTGCATGGGCTGCAGGAAGGAATATTAGAATAAGCATTCAAGATCAATAACTTTGGCGGTGCAGAATTGGGGAAGTAGCAACAGATATTTTGTGGCACGGTGGCGCAGCGGTAGTGGCTACCTTCATGGCACCAGAGACCCAGGTTCGATCCCGACAAAAGGTGCAGCCTGTACAGAGTTTGTGCGTTCTCCACGTGAACCTGCGTGGGTTTTCTCCGGGAGCTCCGGTTTCCTCCCACACTCCAAAGACGTACAGGTTTGTAGGTTAATTGACTTCGGTAAAATTGTAAGTTGTTCCAAGAGCGTAGGATAGTGTTTTAGCGTACGGAGCGGACTCGATGGGCCGAAGGGCCTGTTCCAGAGTTGCACCTCTAAAGTAAAATCTAAAGAGAGTACTTTTTTTTTAAATGTTTGCATTCACAACTGCAATGGAAATTAAAATGGATGAAGGATTCTCTGAATTAAGGTGCTACTTTCTTGCAGGTTTTACAGTTGGGTCCCCTGGGCTGGAATCAATCTTGGAGATCATTTAAAGCTAATCCTACTTTGAATGCTCGGAGACATCAGTAATAGAAAAAGTATATCACCTTATTCTTGACAAGATTCAAATTAATGTGCAAAGAATATATGTGCAAGATTCCCGATTCAGTGCCTAAGAGCACCTAATGACAAATTTGGATGCGCGAACCAGGCATGTTTTAAATTAAAAATAAATATATATAATTTTTTCAAAAGCCGTGCCACATTGCAAATGAATAATTAATTAATCCAGAATGGACAAGAATGATTCCGCTTTCAAAATGGAAGTCGCAAACTTTGTAAGACCCATTGCTAGTTTATTTTTAGAGATACAGCATGGAAACAGGCCCTTCGGCCAACCAAGTCCGAACTGACCAGTGATCCCCGCACACTAGCACTATCCTACACACACACACACACACACACACACGGGACAATTTTACATTTATACCAAGCCAATGCTGGTGACTATGTGCTGGAGTAACTCGACGGGTTAGCCAGCACCTCTGGACAGAAGGAATAGGTGATGTTTTGGGAACCGGAGAGGTCACAGGGAGAACGTGCAAATCCGTACAGACAGCACCCGTAGTCAAGATCCACCCCGGGTCCCTAGCGCTGTGAGGCAGCAACTCTACCGCTGCGCCACCGTGCCACACAAAACATACCCTAACGATACACCAGCTTGATCAGTTCAACTGAGCCTCATCGAGGACCATACTTCAGTGAAAATGAAATAAGAGGGGATGGGGATGGAATTCTGTAACTTTTGCCATTCATCTCAATTGAGCAGATGAATGCAAATGTGTGGGAAGGAACTGTGGATGCTGGTTTACATTGAAGATAGACACAAAGTGCTGGAGTAACTCAGCGGGACAGACAGCAACTCTGGAGAAAAGGAATGGGCGACGTTTTGGGCCGAGAGCCTTCTTCAGACTGATGAAATAGGTGATGTTCAAATTGAAGGAGGGTCTCGACCCGAAACGTCACCCATTCCTTCTCTTCAGAGATGCTGCCTGTCCCGCTGAGTTACTCCAGCATTTTGTGTCTATCTTGAAGAGGTGGAAGACACTTAATTTTGTCAGATTCACAGTCTTGCCGTGACTCAAATCCAGAATCAGGCAGCGATGGCTTGACGTGTCGAGAATGATCAATGTCTGTTTAAACGGTGGGCGGAAGATCAGGCAAGTGCAGAGCATCCGATGTAATATTGAAAATAAAACAGCGAGGGATACAGACATACCACCAGGAAGGTGACCCATCCCACTAAATTAGTTTGTATAACCCAGGCATGAAGCAGTCATGTTAGCAGTTTGCCAGTCTCACTCGTTGTGAATACCAAGGAGCTTCGTGATAGCATGAGACAAAGAAGACGGACACAAAATGCTGGAGTAACTCAGCGGGTCAGGCAGCATCTCTGGGGAGAAGGAATGGGTGACGAAAGGTCTGAAGAAGGGTCTCGACCCGAAATGTCGCCCACTCCTCCTTGAGATGATGGTTTAAATCGAAGATAGACACAAAATGCTGGAGTAACTCAGCAGGCCAGGCAGCATCCTGGAGAGAAGCAATGGGTGATGTTTCAGTTTGAGACCCTTCCTGAGACTGAGCTCAGTCTGAAATTACTCCAGCATTGTGTGTCCGTCTTCTCTTGTGTTCCTTTTGCACAGGACAAAGACAAGAAGGGTCTCGACCCGTAACGTCACCCATTCTTTCTCTCCGGAGATGCTACCTGTCCCGCTCTGTTGCTCCAGCATTTTGTGACAGGTAGCATGTTGATGGCGGGTGAGTGAATGGTCGATCAATCAGTGGAGACCGACAGTGGCGATACACTGGCAGACAAAAATGCTGGAGAAACTCAGCGGGTGCGGCAGCATCTATGGAGCGAAGGAAATAGGCAATGTTTCGGGCCGAAACCCTTCTTCAGTCTCTTACACTACTAGGGTTGAATGAGCTGGCATCTTGAGCAACATTGGCCAGATGATAACAGTGGTATTTGAATTATTTGTTGTGCCTCTCGCTACCCAGGGGCACAGGTCAAGGTGCCAGGGATGTGTGAAATGAGATTGGGAAGTGGGGGAGTGGAGCAGAGCTTCCTCTACTGACTGTTCCAGCTCAAGGAACCAATTTATGTGGCAGAAAGCTGGCTACGTTTGGAAGAGCCTGTCTGGGTTGACAGGTGCCTGAGATGTTTCATGATGAACTTGGAAGCAATTAAGATTTCTAATTTCTAAGAATTAAGGTCCGAAGAAGTGTCTCAAACCAGAAAATTCACCCAGTCCTTCTCTCCAGTTATGCTGCCTGTCCCGCTGAGTTACTCCAGCTTTTTGTGTCTATCTTCGGTTTAAACCAGCATCTACAGTTCCTTCCGACACATTGAGAGTTAGGAGTTGGGGTTTGCTTGAGGAGGTTGCCAAACCTCAGCTCTTCAAAGAGACATCTGCCTTCCTTTGCAAGATAACAGTCAACAAAGAAACAATCTTCACGCCTTATGTGACCTTATGTGTAGGAAGGAACTGCAGATGCTGGTTTAAACCGAAGATAGGCAAAAAGAGCTGGAGTAATTCAGCGGGTCAGGCAGCTTCTCGGGAGAAAAGGAATAGGCGATGTTTTGGGTCAAGACCCTTCATCAGACTGAGAGTCAGAAGAATGGGAAACGAGAGATGTAGACGGTGATGTAGCGAAATATAGAACAAATAAATGAAAAATATGCAAAAAAGTAGCAATGGTAAAGGAAACAGGTGTAGTGAGGTGACAATGAAAAGCTGGTGTGACTTGGGTGGGGGAGGGACGGAGAGAGAGGGGGAATGCCGGGGTTACTTGAAGTTAGAGAAATCAATATTCATACCGCTTGGGTGTAAGCTGCCCAAGCGAAATATGAGGTGCTGTCCCTCCAATTTGTGCTGGGCCTCACTCTGACAATGGAGGAGGCCTAGGACAGAAAGGTCAGTGTGGAAATAGGAAGGGGATTTAAAGTGTTTAGCAACCGGGAGATCAGGTCAGTCCAGGCGGACTGAGCGAAGGTGTGCAGCGAAATAATCACAGTCTTTGATTGGTCTCGCCGATGCATAAGAGTGCACATCTTGAACATGTGGAGAGGTTGTTTCCACTAGTGGGAGAGTCTAGGACTAGAAGTCACAGCCTCAGAATTAAAGGATGGTCTTTTATGCCCCTGTCCCACTTAGGGAACCTGAACGGAAACCTCTGGAGACTTTGCGCCCCACACAAGGTTTCCGTGCGGTTCCCGGAGGTTCTCATCCTCCGGCAACCACCTTCAACTAGCATCCGAACCGGCTTCGACTAAGAATTTACCGATTTTTAAAACGGAAACCACTTTCGACCATTAGGGAGACGGACAAAAACCTCCGGGAACCTCACGGAAACCTTGGGTGGGGCGCAAAGTCTCCAGAAGTTTCCGTTCAGGTTTCCTAAGTGGGACAGGGGCATTAGGAAGGAGATGAGGAGGAATTTCTTTAGTCAGAGGGTGCTGAATCTGTGAATCTGAATTATTTGCCACAGAAGGCTGTGGAGGCCCAGTCAGTGATGGCGCAGCGGTAGAGTTGCTGCCTTACAGAGAATGCAGCGCCGGAGACCCGGGTTCGATCCCGACTATGGGTTCTGTCTGTACGGAGTTTGTATGATCTCCCCGTGACCTGCGTGGATTTTCTGCGAGATCTTCGGTTTCCTCCCACACTCCAAAGACGTGCAGTTTTGTAGGTTAATTGGCTTGATGTAATTGTAAAAATTGTCCCTAGTCGCTGTTGGATGGTGTTAATGTTCGGGGATCGCTGGTCGGCGCAGACCCGGTGGGCTGAAGGGTCCTGTTTCCACGCTGTCTCTCTAAACTAAACTAAACAGTGGATATTTTTAAGGCAGAGATAGATAGATTCCTGATTAGTGCGGGTGTCAGAGGTTACGGGGAGAAGGCAGGAGAATGGGGTTAGAAGGGAGTGATAGATCAGCCATGATTGAATGGCAGAGTAGAATTGATGGGCCAAATGGCCTAATTCTGCTCCTATCACTTATGATCTTAAACGACGGATACAGAAAGGCTCGGCAGGTACTGACAGTCCAACAGCACCATCTCTTGTCAGCTTCACAAAGATGCCCTTGTGTCACTTGAAATAAATGCAGTGACCTGATTCTTGTGCAGTGAGAAAGATTGCAAGCGGACTTAAATGGATTCGGGTGAGGGGTATATTAGTGGGATTTTGAAAGAAAAGGTAGCCTCGTTATTCTGAAGGTAAACACAAAACGTTGGGGAAACTCAGCGGGACAGGCAACATCTCTGGAGAAAAGGAGTGGGTGACGTTTCGTGTCGCGACCCTTCCTCAGACCGAGAGGCAGGCGGGAGGTGAATTAAGAGATATGGAAGGTTAAGGTGTGAAAATGACAGATCAAAACAGACAATGGTAAAAGGAAATGTAGAACGGTTCATTGTTAGCAGAGGGGAAGGTGACAATGAGGGGTATGATCAGTAATATGTAATCAGCAGAACAGTGGAACGTCGGAGAACGAGGGAGGGAGAGGGGCGGAGAAAGAGGGAAAACGAGGGTTACTTGAATTTAGAGAAATTTAGCATTATTCTATTGTGAAATGCCTCTGGACATGCCATAGCCCATTCAGAAATGATTATTGAACAGGGTAATTATCTATGTGTAGGAAGGAACTGCAGATGCAGGATTCAACCGAAGTTGGACACAAAAAGCTGGAGTAAATGTTGGGCGAGTCCAGAACCAGGGGCCACAGTCTTAGAATAAAGGGGAGGCCATTTAAGACCGAGGTGAGAAAAAAACTTTTCAACCCAGAGAGTTGTGAATTTGTGGAACTCCCTGCTACAGAGGGCAGTGGAGGCCAAATCACTGGATGGATTTAAGAGAGAGTTAGATAGAGCTCTAGGGGCTAGTGGAGTCAAGCGATACGGGGAGAAGGCAGGCACGGGTTATTGATTGGGGACGATCAGCCATGATCACAATGAATGGCAGTGCTGGCTCGAAGGGCCGAATGGCCTCCTCCTGCACCTATTTTCTATGTTTCTATGTAACTCAGCGGGACAGGGAGCATCTCTGGGATGAAGGAATGGGTGACATTTCGGGGCGAGGCAAGAAGGGTTTCGCCCCGAATTCGTCACCCAACCCTTCTCTCCAGAGACGCTGCCTGTCCCGCTGAGTTACTCCAGTATCTTGTGTCTATCTTCAGGGTAATTAACTAAACAGAATGGGATATTTGGATTCCAAAATACTAGGTTCTGCAATATATTAGCCGGGCGACAGTGGTTCTTTGTTGCTGCTGGGCTGAATCGCATTGACTTCTTCTCGAGTTGCTGTGTTCATTTTTAATTGTGTAAAATCCCGCAGATAATCAGCATCAAGACATTTTCCGGGCACTCTTGTAAGAATGCAGCTTTAATTAGATTATTTAGTTGTGGGCAAAGAGAAAAAAACTAATGAAGGACTGCTCTGAATTCTCATTCTCTCTCCACGATATTTTGTGAAAAGAAAATTAAATTAAATAAGGTTACCTGCTGCTACACTGCAGAATTGGCCGATTTAAAGTCCAGCTGTTTTGGGCAGACCACGTGATATTTTTGAAAGATCTTTTTTTTTTCCTTCTCCCTAAACATTATATTCAAAAATCAAGGTGAAGGATTCAATTCAAAAACTAGGGATATGAGTGAAATATGAAAGAGTCCGTGTAAGTCTGCAAAGGTCTTTCGATTAAGAGCAAACCATGTGTAGGAAGGAAATTCAGATGCTGGCTTAAACCGAAGATAGACACGAAATGCTGGAGTAACTCAGCGGGACAGGCAGCATCTCTGGAGAGAAGCAATGGGTGATGCTTCTGGCCCTTCTTCAGCCAAACCCATGCCTTTGAGAACATCCCAGCTGCAGCAATGAGCAATTGAGGAAAATTAAGAGTTTAGTTTAGAGATACAGCACGGAAACAGGCCCTTCAGCCCACAACGACCAGCGATCCCTGCACACTAACACTATCCTACACACACTTGGGACAATTTCAGGTTGAGGCAATATTTAATCAGGAGGACGTCTGAGGGGGAGGGATGGAGAAAACAAGGATTTCTTAAATTTAGAGAAATCTAGCATTATTCTCATTATTCTATTTTGATATGCCTCGAGGGACCAAATGGCCTCCTCCTGCACCTATGTTCTTATTTACATTTATACCAAGCCAACTGACCTGCAAACCTGTACGTCTTCGGAGTGTGGGAGGGAACCAGAGATCCTGAAGAAAACCCACGCGGGTCACAGGGAGAAGGTGCAAACTCCATACAGACAGCACCCCATAGTCGGGATCGAACCCGGGTCTCTGGCGCTGTGAGGCAGCAACTCTACCGCTTTGTCACCCTACGTGAAATGTGGAAGAGTCAATGTAAATCAGCAAATATCTTTAGATTAATGCCAAACCAGGCTTTTGTGAATCTAACCGCTGCAGCAGCAGTGAACCACTGAAGAGGATCACGACTTCTGATACGTCCATGCACGACGTAAGCTTTCATTTCGACACATTGAGGGTGGAGAGAAAACACGTAAGAGAATCAGCATCTGGAATCATAGAGTGATACGGCATGGTTGGATTCACGGGAGGTTGGTCTTGGAGGAGAGGATGCTCATCAAACTGTGGAGCGTCCTGGACAATACAGCTCACCCCCTCCGTGACACACTGGTCAACCTGAGGAGCACCTTCAGCAACAGGTTGGTTCCACCAAGATGCAGCACAGACCGCCACAGGAGAACCTTCTTCCCTGTGGCTATCAAACTATACAACTCCCCCTTCGGTCGTGGGGTAGACTGAGGCTGTGTAAAAAGTTGGCCATCAGGTTCCTTTTAAATCTTTTCCTTCTCATTTTAAACATATGTCCTCTGGTTCTTGATTCCCCTTAACTCTGGGTAAATGTGCATTCACCCTATCTATTCTTCTCGTGATCTTGCACACCTCTATAAGATCATCCCACACCAACCCGCCCTCCAAGAAATAAAGTCCGAGCCTGCTCATCCTCTCCCTGTAGCTCAGGCTCTCGAGTCCTGGCAATATCCTCATAAATCTTCCCTGAAGCTTTTCCATCTTCAGAACATCTGTCCAAAAACAAGATGCCAACAGCTGATATAACAGAGTGACCAAAACAGACGCATATATTTGTAATTTAGAATGTGAATCATCAAACAAAGTGATCTGACTAATCTCTCAGGTAGACAAAAGTGCTGGAGAAACTCAGCGGGGGAGGCAGCATCTATGGAGCGAAGGAAATAGGTGACGTTTCAGGTCGAGACCCTTCTTCAGACTGATGTGGGGGTGATGGGGGCAGGAAGAAGAAAGGAAGAGGCGGAGATAGTGGGCTGTGGGAGAGTTGGGAAGGGGAGTGGAAGGAGGGAGCAAGCAGGGACTACCTGAAATTGGAGAAGTCAATGTTCATACCGCTGGGTAATCTCTCAATCTCTTTTCGATCGCTACAAACCAAATGGACTGTAGCAAGTGCGGGAATCTTGTTAATTCAGGTAGATCTGCAAGAAAGAAATTTGCACAAAACCATTGAAAGATAGACGGAATTCCGTCTACAAATTAAAAGTGGAATTAGTAAATATGAATGGATGTCTGTTTGGATTGAAAAGCTAAATACAAAAAATCAAATGTTTCATGATCTGGCAGGTGGCGCAGCGATAGAGTTACTGCCTTACAGCGCTAGAGACCCGAGTTCCATCCTGACCATATGGAGTTTTACGTTCTCCCTATGACTGCATGGGTTTTCCCTGGGTTTCCTCCCCCACACTCCAAAGACGTACAGGTTTGTAGGTTAATTGTCTTTGGTATAATTGTAAATTTTCTCTAGTGTGTAAGATAGTGTTAAGGGCCTGTCCCACTTGGGCGACCTAATCTGCGAGTTCTGGCGAGTTTGCCCTTGACTTATACTTGCAGCATGGTTGACACGATGTCGTAGGAGGTCTTTGTAACTCTCCTTCATGCTTGAGAGTAGTCTCCGCGTACTCAAGGCCTCAGCTAGGTCGCGCCGTTTTTCTAAAAATGTTAAAAAATGCCCGAAGTAAAAAAAAGTCACCATGGAAAAATCGATACTTTTTTCACTTGTAGGTTTAGTTGTAGTAGGTCGGCATG
The DNA here is from genome assembly GCA_035221665.1 of Okamejei kenojei. NCBI lineage: Eukaryota > Metazoa > Chordata > Chondrichthyes > Rajiformes > Rajidae > Okamejei > Okamejei kenojei. Next base: position 28,429,142 of record CM069163.1, read on the forward strand.
TTAGTCGTAGGTAATCAAGGGTAGTCGTAGGTAGTCGTAGGTATGTCTTCATCATAATTGAAGGGATGTTGAAGGGAGGTCGTAGGAGTCGTCTTCACTCTCCATTATTCCGTGTCCAACTTTCCTGAAGTTAGTCGTAGCTAGTCTTGAACAAGGCCGAAGGAGGTCTTCAACGTCATTTTTTCAAACTCTTCTAAACTCGCCAATTAGGTCGCCCAAGTGGGACAGTTTGGTGTGAGGAGTGACCGCTGGCCGGTGTATTTCCACGCTGTATTTCTAAGGTCTAAATCAGAATGGAACGCGGGTCTTTGGTGCTTTGAGGCAGCAGCTCAACCAGCAGCCTCACTGAATGTCATCTGAGAAAGAGGAAGACACAACAAATGGGAGTATACAGGGAGATCAAATAATATAAATGATGCTACACCCGGTAGAGTGGGTGACAGACACTCTACCGCTGCGCCACCGTGCCGCCACCAACTGTTTTATTTTGCGAGTAGCAGCGCACGATCTCTCTCCGCAAACTATTTCTCTTCTGCTTTAGAGATGGAATTCTTTGCTGGGACAAAGATTGATGTAGCGTTTACCTCCAGCGAGGCACAGGCAGCTACGAAGAACGGGGGCATATATAATTGGGTCACCAACCTGGAAGTGTTTGATGAATGATTGTTTGGGTAAATGCCTGCAGTTCAATAATAAACTCATGGAGCCAACTTTCCATGGCGTTAGGTTCTGCAGTGCACAAAATACATGTTTAGTGCTTCCCCTTGTTAAAGATGAAAGTTAAAGAACATGGCCATTGTTTCTGGAAATCATCTGGCTATTTAATTTAGAGTTACAGTCATACAAAATGGAAGCAGGCCCTTTGGCCCAGCTAGACTAGTCCCCCCCTACCTGCGTTTGCCCCATATCCCTCTAAACCTGTCCTATCCAGGTACTGTACCTGTCAAACTGTTTCTTCAATGTTGGGATAGTCCCTGCCTCAACTACCTCCTCTCTGGCAACTCGTTCCATTCACCCACTTCATTTTATATGAAAGTTTAAAAAGTTTAAAGATACTTTAATCACTAATCTTAAACGGTAGCAAGCTGGAAAGGGTGTAGAGAAGATTTACGGGGACGTTGCCAGGACTCGAGGGCCTGAGCTATAGGGAGAGGTTGAGCAGGCTGGGACTCTATTTCTTGGAGCACAGGAGGACGATGGGTGATCTTATAGAGGTGTATAAAACCATGAGGAATGGATAGGGTGAATGCACATTTACCCAGAGTGCAGGAGGATGAGGGGTAGTATAACTGAAGAATACAAACTCGTGAGAGGAATAGATTGGGTAAGTGCACAGCCTCTTGTCCAGTATAGAGGAATCGAGAACCAGAGGACATAGGTTTAAGGTGAGGGGGGGCAAGATTTAATTGGAACCTGAGGGGTAACTTTATTTACACAAAGCGTGGTGGGTGTATGCAACAAGCTGCTAGAGGAGGTAGTTGATGCTGGGACTATTGCAACGTTAAAGAAACAATTAGACACGTACATGGAAAGGACAAGTTTCAAGGGATATGGGCCAAGCGCAGCCGGGTGAGACTAGTGTAGGTGGGACATGTTGGCCGGTATGGGCAAGTTGGGCCGAAGGGCCTGTTTCCATGTTGTATGACTCAATGGCAGCATTTGAACAGAACCTTAACCAAATACATCAACCTGAATATTTATTCGTGTCAGATACCTGTGTGGGTTTCCTTCGGGTGCTCCAGTTTCCTTCCACACTCCAAACACTAACAGGTTTGTAGATTAGTTGCCTTTTGTAAACTTGTTGAATGTCCCAAGTGTGTGTAGGATAGTGTTAATCTGCGGGGATCGCTGGGCGGTGCGGGCTTGGTGGGTCGAAGGCATGTTTCCGCACGGCATCTCTACGATACGGTGCGATACGACACATTGTGATACAATACGATAGGATAGAACTTTATCACAGGAGGGAAATTGATCTGCCAACATTCATAAAAAACACAAAATACAAGAAATGTAAATGTAAGGGTTTGCAGAAGATATTCTGCAAACCATAGTTGAGAAGCTACGGATAGAACAAGATGTTGAACATGTACAGACACTCCTGACCTAGGAGGCAGAGAATGAGTGGGCACTTCCACCGTGACCAGGAGCAGGGAGACTACCACAGGGGATGCCATTACACTCATTCGCTGGGACTGTGGGAAGCGTGGGAGCAGGATTGTGTCATGTCCATTAGATCATCTATCACGGTGGCAGACACGTGGTATAATGATAATGACATTGTTGACTAATTGAAGCCATCGATCTCATTCAGTTAGTCGGCAACTGACCCAGAAACGTCATAAGGGATACAGCAGTGACAGGAAGCTTTGGGGACCATTAGCATCGGAGTTATCTTTCCCTGGACAGTGTTGTTACAATTAGCTCATGCCTTGGCTTAAATTACTCATACGAGTGTTACAAAATGTTATTTGCTGAGAGAAATCCATCTCGTTTGCATTTGAATTAAAAACACTGATCTGTGTCGAAACAAATCTGTGTGATGAAAAGTGACAATGAAGAGAGATATGAATGGAAATGCGATACAGATGGCTGCCTGCACAGATATACCAAATAAAATAAATCTCTCAGACTTGTCTTTCATTATTTACTGGGATAAAACTCCATAGCTTCCTGTTTAGTTTAGTTTAGAGATACAGCACGGAAACAGGCCCTTCGGCCCACCGAGTCCATGCCGACCAGCGATCCCCGCACACAAACTCCACCCTACACATGCTCGGGACAATTTACGTTTATTCCAAGCCAATCATCCTACAAACCTGAAGGTAGACAAACAAAGCTGGAGAAACTCAGCGGGTGAGGCAGCACCTGTGGAGCGAAGGAATAGGTGGCGTTTCGGGTCAAGACCCTAAAAACGCTTCAACAAGTAACTCAAGTACAATAAGTGTTCAAGTGCAGCAGCTGAATGGGTTTTTTTCCCCTAGCATTCCGTGTTTTTTAAATTGCCTTGAAACTTTGGCAGCATTACTGTACAAATTCCCTTCACTTAACTTCTTTGAAATTCCTCAAAAGCTCCACCCCATCGCTCAATAACTTAAGTTGAACTGTCTGGAATAAATTAGCTGAGGAGAATGAAGAGTATAAATGATTCAAGATTCAAGTGTCTGCATTTATTTCCCATGGCTAATCACTTTAAATGCTCATCTACACTTTTTTTTTTTTTTTTTTTTTTACACACTCTTGCTTCAAGGCAACAATCCTTTATCTTGTTAATTTTCCTTGCAATTATATTTCTTTAGCTGTAATGAGATGAGAATTAGCAAAAAGCTAAACGTGCGGCACAGCGGTAGAGTTGCTGCCTTACAGCGCTTGCAGCACCAGACACGCGGGTTCGATCCTGACTACGGATGCTGTCCGTACGGAGTTTGTACATTCTCCCAGTGACCTGCGTGGGTTTTGTTCGAGATCTTCAATTTCCACCCACACTCCAAAGATGTACAGGTTTGTAGGTTAATTGGTTTGGTGGAAGTGTAAATTGTCCCTAGTGTGTGTAGAATAGTGTTAGTTTGCAGGGATCCCTGGTCAGTGCGGACTTGGTGGGCTGAAGGGCCCGTTTCCGCGCTGTATCTCTAAACTAAACTGAAATTATTAAGTCGTTCACCAGGTCTTGTTGCTATCATATTGAAGCTGAAAATATATTTCAAAAATACCTTAGGTTATCAAAGAAATGCAGCGAGATTCCCTATCTGTACGAGGTCTTTCTGTAAACTCAAAGATTCAATGATTCAATTATACTTTTTTGTCACTTGTACCGAGCTACAATGATATGCTTTGTTTTGCATACAACCAGAAAAATCATACAGCAGACCTCACCTAATGAATTTAAAAAAAAACTACAAATACTTTTATTCAGAAAACAAAAACAAACATACAATGAAAGTAACGCGAGCAAAACTGTCTTTGTGGCAGTTTACAAAACAACAGTCATCAATTTTAAAGTAACGTCACCCTCATCAGTAACACAATCGGCCTCCCGTGACGGCCAGCGTTCACGGAAATCCTCCAGAGTCCCCGTAGACAACGCATGTTCCCTCTCCAGGGACACGCGGGCACGGACGTAGGCCCAGAAAAGGGGGCAGGCGGTCGACCCCGGTGTGGCAACCGACTACTCACTGCCTGGACCCGTGAGGAAATATTATATAATAGAACCGCTTGGATAATGACTTTTATATAAGCTAGGTAATTAACAAGAGAAAAGCTAAAGGTTTTCAGAAACATATGTCTCCTAAAGAAATAAAGTACAGACAAACACATACAGGGATCAGATGAATCAAAACATAGAAACACTAATCTGAACCTGCATAGCTTAGTTTATTGCTTTGAGGTAATTATAACGCTGGAAGAAATTATATTTGATATGATTTTGTGTTGAAGAATGGATTACGGAATAGGGCCTCTTCTTAGGCCAGAGGTCATCTGCTCTTTCTCTATAGCACATTCCTGAGCTCTGAGTGTGGCATAAAGATGAAGACTGATGGCTGTTTAAGCTGAGTTCGAGACAAAATTCAAGGCTGAGAGATAATAGACTCTGTGGTTAGCTTTGGCTATGTTAAATAATAATGAGGTTGAGATAAGGGATCGAGCAGCAGTACTTTTGAGGTCAGACTGAAGAAGGGTTGACCCGAAACGTTGCCTATCTCCTTCGCTCCATAGATGCTGCTGCACCCGCTGAGTTTCTCCAGCATTTTGTGTGCCCTTAACAATCTTTTTTGTTTCAATAGGATCCCCTATCATCCTTCTAAACTCCAGAGTGTACAAGCCCAGCCGCTCCATTCTCTCAGCATATGACAGTCCCGCCATCACGGGAATTAACCTTGTAAACCTATGCTGCACTCCCTCAATAGCAAGAATGTCCTTCCTCAAATCAGGGGACCAAAACTGCACACAGTACTCCACGTGTGGTCTCACTTGGGCCCTGTACAACTGCAGGAGGACCTCTTTGCTCCTATACTCGACTCCTCTTGTTATGAAGGCCAACATGCCATTCGCTTTCTTCACTGCCTGCTGTACCTGCATGCTTACTTTCATGGACTGATGAACAAGGACCCCCAGATCCCCTTTTCCCAACTTGACGCCATTTAGATAGTAATCTGCCTTCCTGTTTTTGCTACCAAAGTGGATAAAATCACATGTATCTACATTAAACTCCATCTGCCATGCATCTGCCCACTCACCCAACCTGTCCAAGTCACCCTGCATTCTCATAGCATCCTCCTCACAGTTCACAATGCCACCCAGCTTTGTGTATGGAAGGGTCAGGTGTGAAAAAGCCAAATCAAAGCAGATGGTGATAAGGAAATGTAAAATGGTTCATTGTTAGCTGAGGGGAAGGTGACTACAAGGCACACAATCCGTAATCTTTAATCAGGAGCACAGTAGGACTCGTCAGAATGAGTGAGTGAATTATCACTTTATTGTCACATGTGACAAGTCACAGTGAAATTCTTTGCTTGCGTACCCAAGGTATGCAAGTAGTGGCCACATAAAGGACAGCAATAAAGTTACAAAGTGCCCCGCGCCAGGTCCACCTTTGTGCTCCCCCCCTCCTCATCCTCTACTGTTCTTCCCCCTCCCTCAGAACGAGGATTAGAAAGATCAGAGAGAGTTCATTTTTCTTCTGTGAAAATTATGAAGCAATTATACAAGTTTGAATTTGTGTAAAAGTTAGATTGCGATGAAGGAAACAAAAATAATCTGATTTAGAAGTTGCTTTGCAATAATTAGGTAACCATACCATAATTAGAAAAAATGACAGTATTTTTCAAATGAATCTTAATGGAAGGAATCATTAAATAGGGAGAAGTTCATTTCTGCTCTTCAATTAACAAGCTAATTTGATTTTGTTCAGTGTTTGGAATTTCATGCTTGAAGCTTGTTTATTATAGTCAGTGACAGAATACAAATCTCACTGGAGTACAAGGTTTAGAGGTGAGAGTCTAACAGAACATACCGGCAACTCACAAAAATCACATTACATGTTTCCTGTCAGGGAGTTGATACACTGAGGTGAAAATGCAAGGACAATGAAAACTAACTGCTTGAAAATCATAGACAGACACAAAAAGCTGGAGTAACTCAGCGGGACAGACAGCATCTCTGGAGAAAAGGAATGGGTGACTTTTCGGGTCATTGAAACAGAGAAAATAGGTGCAGAAGTAGGCCGTTCGGCCCCCCGAACCAGCACCGCTGTTCAATGTGATCACAGCTGATCATCCAAAATCAGTACTCCCGTTCCTGCTTTCTCCCATATCCCTTGATTCCGTTAACATTATCTAACTCTCTCTTGAAAACATCCAGCGAATTGTCCTTCACTGCCTTCTGTGGCAGAGAATTCCACAGATTCATAACTCTCTGGGTGAAAAGGTTTTTCCTCATTTCAGTCTTAAATGACCTACACCTTATTCTTAAATTGTGTGACCCCCGCTGGTTCTGGACTCCCCCAACTTTGAGAACATTTTTCCTGCATCTAGCCTGTCCAATCCCTTGAGTATTTGATATGTTACTCTAAGACCCCCTCTCATCCTTCTAAACTCCAGTGAATATAAGAGTCGAGACCCTTCTTCAGACTGAGAGTCAAGGGAAAGGGAACCGAGAGATATAGGAAGTGATATAGATGTCCATTTCCACCCTGGGAAACGAGCTCTGACCTTCTACCCAATCTAAGCCTTTTATATACTTCTATTAGCTTTCCCCTCAACCACCGATGTTCCAGAGAAAAAAATCCAAATCTATCCAACCTCTCCCTGTAGCCAAAGCCCTCTAATCCAGACAGCATTCTAGTATACTTCCTCTGCAAAGCCTCCACATCATTCCTGTAATGTGTGACCAAAACTGCACGCAATACTACAAATGTGGTCTAACCTACAGAGCTTCATCATCATTTCTTGACTCTTATATTCAATGCCCCTAGCAACGAGGGCAAGCATACCATATGCTTTCTTTACCTCCCCATCTACTTTGAAACATGTAAGATTGTTAAGGGCTTGGACACACTAGAGACAGGAAACACATTCCCGATGTTGGGGGAGTCCAGAACCAGGGGCCACAGTTTGAGAATAAGGAGTAGGCCATTTAGAACGGAGACGAGGAAACACTTTTTCTCACAGAGAGTGGCGAGTCTGTGGAATTCTCTGCCTCAGATGGCGGTGGAGGCCGGTTCTCTGGATGCTTTCAAGAGAGAGCTAGATGGGGCTCTTAAAGATAGCAGAGTCAGGGGATATGGGGAGAAGGCAGGAACGGGGTACTGATTGGGGATGATCAGCCATGATCACATTGAATGGTGGTGCTGACTCAAAGGGCCGAATGGCCTACTCCTGCACCTATTGTCTACTTGTGCTTCCGTCTTCAGTGAGCTATGAACTTGGACCCCACACATCCGAAGGGTCTCGACCTGAAACGTCACCTATTCCTTCGCTCCATAGATGTTCCTCCAACACTTTTGTCTACCTTCGGAATTCTTCAAATGTTGAAATAAAATATGTTCAATAAAATATGAAATATGAGATATAAATTTTAAAATATGTTCAATAAAATATGAAATAAAATGGTGTTCAAATATCCACCTGAACACCATTTTCACGCATCCGTGTCAAAGACAGTTAGCACAAAAGCCATTGTGTTCTGTTGTCCATTGCTGTATAGAACTGAAGACATTGTAACCTTGTGGGCGGGGCAACGATCTTACATTGTCAAAGTGGCCATATTCGATAGGGATAGTATGACATTTGTCACAGTTGCCGTGACAAAAGCTAAAGAAGTCATTAGAAATTGTGCGTGCTCATTAGAAAAGTAGAATCAATGATGTGACCTTGTTTCTGGACAGAATCTTGCACCGAACAGTCCTTCCCACTAAGCTGGATGACAAAGAACAGAGTCCTAAAATACTTTTTCTTTTTGAGTAAAGAGATTCAATGGACATGTTTTTAAAGGGATCAGGAGCGCAGCCCTTATGTGTCAATTCTATATCATTAACTGTTCCAGTATTAGGGTGCTCCTAGCAATGACACTCGCATGACACAGATTTGCAAAGCAGCTCACTTGTTTAGAGATACAGCACGGAAACAGGCCCTTCGGCCCACCGAGTCTGCACCGACCAGCGACCCCCACACACTAACAAGGGAAAATGTTCATTTATACCAAGCCAATTAGCCTACATACCTGTACAACTTTGGAGTGTGGGAGGAAAGCCGAAGATCTTGGAGAAAGCTCACGCGGTCACAGGGAGAACGTACAAAGTCTGTACAGACAGAGCCCATAGTACGGATCGAACTCGCGTCTCTGGCGCTGAAAGAGCTATAAGGCAACAATTCTACCGTGGCACCACCGTTTTTTGGCTTCATAGTTTATGTTCATAAGTTATAGAAACAGAATTAGGCCATTCGGGTTTCCTCCAAGATCTTCAGTTTCTTCACACACTCCAAAGACATACAGGTTTGTTGATTAATTGGCTTGGTACAAGTGTAAAATTGAAACATATAAGATTGTTAAGGGCTTGACAACGCTTTGTTCATGTTCCCGATGTTGGGGGAGTCCAGAACCAGGGGCCACAGTTTAAGAATAAGGAGTAAGCCATTTAGAACGGAGACGAGGAAACACTTTTTCTCACAGAGAGTGATGAGTCTGTGGAATTCTCTGCCTCAGAGGGCGGTGGAGGCCGGTTCTCTGGATGCTTTCAAGAGAGAGATAGATAGGGCTCTTAAAAATAGCAGAGTCAGGGGATATGGGGAGAAGGCAGGAACGGGGTACTGATTGGGGATGATCAGCCATGATCACATTGAATGGCGGTGCTGGCTCGAAGGGCCTAATCCTGCACCTATTGTCTATGTCTCCAGTGTGTTAATGTGCGAGGATCGCTGGTCAGCACGGACTCAGCGGGCCGAAGGGCCCATTTCCACACTGTATCTCTAAACTAAACTAAACATAAGTTTGCACAGGCTCAAAGCAGAGGAAAAGGAAAGGATGAATTGTTTTATAGATTGCGGAGATGCATTTTCTGCAGAGATTAAGTACGATTGTAGCACAAATCTCTTAGCCTTTGTTGGCGCTCCATGAAGCGGTTCAGTTAGCTCTGCAATTGCTTTGTTGGTCAATTCATCCATAAGTTGACCCATTGTACCAGGACATGTGAATTGCCCATCTATTACTCGACAGTGTTTGAGGATGTAAATAATATTCTGACACTCCATGAGTCAGTGTCAGTTCTCATTTTAAAAGGAAGGCTTGACACACAGGCAGACTTTTTTTTACTGCAGTCTCCCAATGGCACAAACAGGAAGCAGGTGGACAAAAATGCTGGAGGAACTCAGCAGGTGAAGCAGCATCTATGGAGAGAAGGAATAGGTGACGTTTCGGGTTGAGACCCTTCTTAAACAGAAAGCAGGCAGTCAGAAGAACATTTTTAAATTAAAAATCAGACACATTTGGTAATGTATATGAGGAAATAGCAGGCTGAAACTTGACTACTGAGAATTTACAGCTATCTGTAAGAAAAGCTGCAAAACTAAATGCCTGATCGTTTCCATAATTTCGAAGAGACTAATGCCCCTGTCCCACTTAGGAAACCTGAACGGAAGCCTCTGGAGACTTCAGGTAGTGGAAGGTAAGACCTCCCTGGTGGAATAAAACTGGCTAAAAAAAAGGTCTTACCTTCCACTACCTGCAACCTCCGGCAACTACCTTCAACTAACATCGCAACCGGCTTCGACTAAAAAATTACCGATTTTTAAAACGGCAACCTATTTTTATTTGCGGCCGGTTTTGATTTGTTTTTTAAATAATCGCCGGAACATAGAAGAAGCGGAAACTACTTTCGACCATTAGGGAGACTGACAAAAACCTCCCGGAACCTCCAGGAAACCTTGTGTGGGGCGCAAAATCTCCAGAGGTTTCCGTTCAGGCTTCCTAAGTGGGACAGGGGCATTAGAGCTTGACTTGGAAACTCGAGGGAATCGAGAACCAGAGAACGTAGGTCTAAGTTGGGGGGGGAGGGGGGGGGGGGGGGGGGGGGAGAAATTTAAGGGCCGGAGGGGTAACTTTTTCACGCAAAGGGTAGTGGGTGTGTGGAACAAACTGTGGAGGAGGTAGTTGAGGCAGGGTCTATTGCAACGTTTAGGAAACATTTAGACAGGCACATGGATAGGACAGGTTTAGAGGGATATGGGCCAAATGAATGCAGGTGGGACTAATGTAGATGAGACATATTGGACAGTGTGGGCAAGTTAGGCCGAAGGGCTTGTTTCCAACCTGTAAGATTCTATGACTCTATTTAAAATAAAGATCCCTAGCATTCAAGTTATAAACAGGAACATTTTGTTTTTAAAGATGACGCAGACCCATGAATTGCATTTCATCCCCTACAGCCACAGCTGGGATATTGGCCACTGTTCATGTTGTTCTGTACTTTTCTATGTTCTAAACCAGATTATTTGTGCGTATTTCAGTGCGATGCGTCACAACTTCATCAAAGACCGCAAGAAATTGCAGGGAATTGTGGACTCAGCCCAGACCATCACACAAACCCACCTCCCTTCCATTGACTCCATCTACACCTCACGCTGCCTCGGCAAGGCCAGCAGCTTAATCAAGGACAAGTCGCACCCCGGCCACTCCCTCTTCTCCCCTCTCCCATCGGGTAAAAGGTACAGAAGTATGAAAACGCACACCTCCAGATTCAGGGACAGTTTCTTCCCAGCTTTTATCAGGCAACTGAATCATCCTACCACAACCAGAGAGCAGTCCTGAACTACTATCTACCTCATTGGAGACCCTCGGACTATCGTAGATCGGACGTTGCTGGCTTTACCTTGCACTAAACGTTATTCCCTTATTATGTATCTGTACACTGTGAATGGCTGAATTGTAATCATGTATTGTCTTTCCACTGACTGGTTAGCATGCAACAAAAGCTTTTCACTATACCTCGTACATGTGACAATATACTAAAACTGAACTGAACTGGATAAAATGTACAAACTTTTTGCTGTGTTTATGTCATTTTGAATATTCCCCCAATACAACTTATTGTGGCAGAATGAAAATCCACCTATTTGTCAGCATGTTCCATTGTAATTGCAGGCAATGCAATATTTGTCCTTTCTCAGCTTCCCTTCCCACCATGGTGGGATCCACACTAGATGTTCAACTGCACCACTGTAGGGACCTGGGACAAACCTGATCATCTCAACGTGCAGGAAGGAACTGCAGATGCTGGTTTACACCGAAGAAGGAAAACAAAAAGCTGGAGTAACTCAGCGGGACAGGCAGCATCTCTGGAGAGAAGGAATGGGTGAAGTTTTCAAGTCGAGACCCTTCTTCAGACTTGATCGTTAGTGTTAATGTGCAGGGATCACTGGTCGGTGTGGACTCGGCGCGCTGGAGGCCCTGTTTCCATGCTGTGTCTCTAAACTCAACTAAAGTAAATAAGCTTTACTTAACTTTAACTACTGTTGATTTTGTATAGACCTAGAACAGGGGTTTCCAACCTTTTTCGTCCTGTTTACCCCCTGGCAACTTTATTGGCACATAGCAATGTTATTTCACTAATTTATGAACTAATGATGAACAGATACCGGTATACCAGAACCAAACACAGACAGTCAATGAGAAAAAATATGTACAAATACAGAATCAACAAATTTACCCCCTGGGTAGGCGAAATTTACCCCATTCACAGATTGGGAACCCTAGAAACTCATCACACTATTCCAAATGAACATTTCCATGTCTGAAGAAGGATCTCGACCCGAAACGTCGCCCATCTCCTTCGCTCCTTAGATGCTGCTGCACCCGCTGAGTTTCTCCAGCCTTTTGTGTACCCTCGATTCTCCAGCATCTGCAGTTCCTTCTTTAACACATTTCCATATCACCATCTGCTTTGATCTGCCGTTTTCACAACTTACCCTTTTGACTCCCTCTCCCCTGACTCTGAAGAAGTCACCCATTCCTTCCACCCAGCGATGCTGCCTGTCCCGCCGAGTCACTCCAACGTTTTGTGTCTATCTTGATCATCCCAATCTTCCCCCTCCCTCTACTCCGCTGCCTTCACTCCACGATTTTCACGCATTGTGTAGGTAAAAAAATCATCAGCTGCCAAGAAAGACACGAGTTTCTTAATTGCTACTGTATTCTATCTCCACAAACCCATAAAAAAATGATGCATTGCTGAGGGATAGCCGTAGGAATTGAAATCTAATCAAGTAGCGCTCAAGGTGCCAAGCTATAAAATGGTGATATGCAACAAGACATGTTCTTGCAGTATGCATTCACTCTCGTCATTACTTTGGGAAGAGCAAAGAAAATATCGCCTCATGCAGTTTGTATAACAAATGGAGAAACTGGTAGGAAAGTTTGGAAAGTGACACAGTAATAATAAAACTCACAATTTATTTTTCAAAATTGTCATTCACCATATTGGCGTGCCTCATATGCAGTTTATATCTGCAATGTGAAAAGACAATTTGAACACAACATGCTCTCTCTGCTGCCCTGCCATTCCTTGAATAATGCGATGTCTTCAGGGAAAATATTTCATTGAGTGAGGCTTCGTAAATCATGACAAAAACCTAATGTGAGTATTTTAATATGGACTCAAGGGGGGGGGGGGGGAGGCTCATGTTGTCGACCTCCCCGTGGTGAGCCCTGTCAACAGGCGAACGACAGCAAATAGAGACAGCAGCAGCACTGCAGCTTGGTGCCAGCCCGGAGCATGCGCCCCTTTTAGGGCAGCCACAGGAATTAAAATGCACAAAGGCAAATGGTCAGGTTCTGAGTATGGTACACTTCCAATTAGCTATTTTCCTCATTTCCATTTGAAAATACATCTTTCACCGCAATAAAGCATCTTTTTTCTCTCTGCAATAAAGAGGCTTTTATTCCATAAATGGTGTTTTTAAAGTTGATGAACACTTTTTCTGACTTTAATCAGTCTTCCTCGCACGATTCCTGTCATTGTAAATGCTGCCATTAATATTGCCGTGCAGAAAGTGAGAAAGGATATTTGCAAAGCAATATGTTGGAGAGACGCGTGATAAATGCAGCTGGTTATAAAATCAACTCAGTAATCAAAGCGTTTTGAATAACATGTCAGCAAAGGCCCCGCAAATAAGGCTGACGTAGCTCCATTATGTGTGACAGTTACAAAATTCATGTTTCTGAAGTTGCAAATTCTACCATTTCATATCCAGTTATGTTGTCCAACCTTCCTTTATTCCCATCCATCCACAGAGTCGTAAGAGTGATACAGCGTGGAAACAGGCCCTTCGGCCCAAACCAGCCAACATGTCCCAGCTGCACTCATCCCACCTGCCTGCGTTTGGTCCATATCCCTCCAAACCTGTCCTGTCCATGTACCTGTCCATTTTGATCCATCTAGCTACATTGCTTTCAAAATAAACCTCTCGATGTACCAAAGATTTAAAATACCAATGCGAACAGATCCAATGATGAATCAAACAGGTTCAAGTTTACGTGTTAAAGGGCCTGTACGAGGTAATTCAAGAGTTCTCCCGATTTGAGCTCGTGTAATGTACGTAGAGGGTACGTAGGGGCTCGTACGAGTAAAAAGTAACGATTTTTTTCTTCACGAGTATTTTTTTACTCATGGACATTATTCACAGTGTTGTAAAAACATCACGAGTTTACCGGATTTCCCGCTACTCGTACAAGCCGCTACGAGACATCCACGAGCTCCTACATACCCGCTACGTATATTACACGAGCTCGAATCAGGGGAGAACTCGGGAGAACTCTTGAATTACCTCGTACAGTGGGACAGGCCCTTAAATATCAAGTTCACATTTATTGTCACATGCACCAATTAAGGTACAGTGATATTTGAGTTACCATACAGCCATACTAAGTGAAAAGCAACATTACACACGGCCACATAAAATAAAATGTAACATATGGATAGCGGAGTTAAGGGATATGGAGAGAAGGCAGGAATGGGATACTGATTGTGGATGATCAGCCATGATCACATTGAATGGCGGTGCTGGCTCAAAGGGCCGAATAGCCTACTCCGGCAACTATTGTCTATTGTCTATAAACATCCACCACAGTGGGATGAGTGAATGTTTTCTTTGACGAGGGTTGCTTTTTTGAATCTTTATGAAGTAAAATATTTACACAGGTATTCCTTAAGGAGAATTACAGACTCGTCATCCTGAATAAAGGGCAACTCGATTGACTTTGGCAAAGAGAACTATGCACGCGAATCACAGCAAAGCAGCAGATGGCAATCAGTCTAATTTTCTTGGCTGGGATGAAAATAGTTTAAACATACCTATTGAGGAGATGCAATCAACAAAGGTGTAGCAACTATTCTTGGCTGGTCAGCCAATGTTTTGTACATAATACAACATGCAAATCGAATGATAATAAAGTTATTACTGATTGCGATTTTCTGTATTCAAGTGTCCGATTGCCTTTTAGTTTAGCAAGAACATTTTTTTTAGTTCATTCACAAGATGGTGATCTCCTGATTAAAGCATTTATTTTGCATCCTGAGACTTTGAAATACTTAGGGGGATAAAGGGCGGCACAGTGGCGAAGCGATAGAGTTGCTGCCTTGCAGCACCGGAGACCCGGGTTCGATCCCGATTATGGGTGCTGTCTGTACCAAATTTGTACCGTGACCTGCGTGGGCTCTCTCCGAGATCTTCAGTTTACTTCCACACTCCAAAGATGTACAGGTATGTAGGCAAAGTGGTCTCGACCCGAAACGTCGCCTTAGATGCTGCTGCACCTGCTGAGTTTCTCCAGCTTTTTGTGTACCCAGGTATGTAGGCAAATTGGCTTGGTAAATGTGAAAATTGTCCTTAAGGGCCCGTCCCACTTGGCGATTTTTTTCAGCGACTGCCGGCGTCATATCAGTCGCCAAAGGATTTTGAACACTTCAAAATCCAGCGGCAACAAAAGAAATGTTGCGACACTTGGAAAAAAAAACGCGCGTCAATACATCATCACGCCGCATCACGCCGCAAATGTTTCGGTGACCTGCTACGTCAGTCAATAATATCGACACTCGCCAAAAAATCGACAAGTGGGACAGGCCCTTTAGTGCGTGTAGTATAGTGTTAATATGCGGGGATAGCTGGTCGGTATTGACCCAGTAGGCGATTCCGTGCTGTATCTCTAAATTAAACTAAATTTGTGTGTGACAAACATCTTGAGAAATGTTCTGGATTAAATGAAGCTCGCTAAAGTAAACTGCAAAAGATTCCACTCAATTAACTAGAACAGGAACAATATTTCCAATACAAGATAACAAAGACTCAGGATGTCATCATTAATATAAATGTAGTCGTTGATATCATTAATGAAAGTGAACTTTATGTTTGCGGAATAGCTTATTAAAATTTTAGTCAGCAGTGAAATTGAGATCATATAAGAGTAATATTGACAAAGGTACGAACAATGGGCATGTCCAGAAAAATAAATACATCATTAATTGAAGACATGACTGTTCTTCCTTAAACAAGTTATTTAGTTAAGAGATACGGTGGAGAAACAGGCCCTTCGGCCCACCAAGTTCACACTGACCAGCGATCCCCGCACACTAACACTATCCTACACACACTAGGGACAATTTACATTTACACCAAGCCAATTAACCTGCAAACCTGTATGTCTTTGGAGTGTGGGAGGAAACCGAAGAACGTGGAGAAAACGCACGCAGGTCATGGGGAGAAAATACAAACTCCGTATAGACAGCATCCTTAGTTGGAATTGAACCCAGGTCTCTAGCGCTGCAACCCGTGCCACCCAGTTATAAAGCCTCACGCACAAAGTCAGGTTAAATCTTCGATATTACATAAGCTGGCGTGATTGTTGGTGCCGGGGGGGGTGGAGGCATATACGATGGTGGTGCTTAAGGAGATTTTAGATAGACATATGGAAGTGCAGATAATAGAGGGATATGGATCAAGTACAGGCAGATGCGATCAGTTTAACTTGGCGTCATGTTCAACACAAACATTGTTCCTATGCCGCATTGAAGATAGACACAAAAGTGTGTGTTCTATTAAAGATAGACACAAAAATCTGGAGTAACTCATCAAATTAAACAGCATCTCTGGAGAAAAGGAATAGATGACGTTTTGGATATGCAAAGAGAACTCTTATAGAAGTTCCTCCCGATTAAATATTATCTTTGTATACCTTGTTGACACCTTTCACTAGCTAACAATGACCTACTCTAAAGATAGGCACAAAAAGCTGGAGTAACTCAGCGGGCGGGTCAGACAGCATCTCCGGAGAAAAGGAAGAGGTGACCTTTCAGTCAAGATTCTTCCTCAGACCTGAAACGTCACCCATTCCTTCTCTCCAGAAATGCTGCCTGGCCCGCTGAGTTACTCCAGTGTTTTGTGTCTATCTTCGGTTCAAACCAGCATCTGCAGTTCCTTCATACACTGTGTTGTTGAATGTTCCTTGGTTGTTACATCTGAGCATTTTCACTGGACACGTGACAATAAAATAAACTGAACTAAACTAAACATTTATCCTCCAGAGATGCTAGTAATTCCCGTTAAGACTTGCTGGTGATTTGACATGGAAACTGCAAAGCTAATGAGGAAAACATTTACATCAAGAGAAGCAAGTGTTTACATTGCAATTCTCTGTGTGTTTGACTAACATCATGTGCATGGGTAGACTTGATGGGCTGAATGGCCTAATTCTACTCCTATTCCTTATGACCATGTGACCTTAAAAGACAAATCGTTCAACACTCTTTGTTCAGGTAGTCGCCTGTGGTTGAACCACATTAATGATCGTCTTTTATTGCTCGTTGGAACTGCAAATGCATGGACGTCAATTTGTGGAGATTATGCGGTTTCACTGCGATAACCTACGACTGAATCACTGGATAAGATTTGTTACAAAGTTTGCCGATTGTCCTGTCATGATAACATATAAAATTCTTAAGGGATTGAGCAGGCTAGATGCAGGCAAAAAATGTTCCCAATGTTGGGGGAGTCCAGAAACAGGGGCCACAGTTTAAGAATAAGGGGTCGGCCATTTCGGGCTGAGATGAGGAAAAATGTTTTCACCCAGGGAGTTGTCAATCTGTGGAATTCTCTGCCCCAGAAGGCAGTGGAGGCCAATTCACAGGATGTTTTCAAGAGAGAGTTAGATTTAGCTCTTAGGGCTAACGGAATCAAGGGATATGGGGAGAAAGTAGGAATGGGGTACTGATTTTGGATGATCAGCTATGATCATATTGAATGGCGGTGCTGGCACAAAGGGCCGAATGGCCTACTCCTGCGCAGATTTTTTATGTTTCTATAACTCATTAAAATGGGTGTATTATTAAACAGAAAACGATCTCCCTTGCTGTTTAAAAATACAAATCAATTGCTTCTCGGTTGAAAGGACAGGATCCATGTGATTGCACCCAACCAGGTGTCAAAACCTTGTTATTATCTATTTTATTGCAAAATGTTGACACACTTGGAAGCCAGAGTAACATCCTTGTTGCTTACTCAGGGAACAAATAAATCCCCTTTCATTTTTAGCAGAGTCTTTCATGAGTGGTAAGAAATGCTACTGAATATTTATATTCGACAATAATAATGCAATGTTAGACATGAAACTCTTTAGTGACTGACAAATTGCTAACCGCACGCTTTGCGATCCTATCGCATGTGAATTGATTTAGGATATGGTTTAAACCAGAAATAACACAACTGGGCAGCACGATGGCACAACGGTAGAGTTGCTGCCTTACAACGCTAGAGACCCGGGTTCGATCCTGGCTACGGGTGCTGTCTGTACGGAGTTTGTACGTTCTCACCGTGACCTGCGTGGGTTTTCTCCGAGAACAGGTTAATTGGCTTGGTGTAAATGTAAAAAAAGTGTCCCTAGAATAGGATAGTGTTAATATGCAGGGATCGCCGGACTCAATGGGCCCAACGGCCTGTTTCTGTACTGTAATCTAAACCAAACTAGAGTTCAGAGTGTTTATCGGGATTGCAAAATGTTCCAAATCGACCCAAAACCTCACCCACTCTTTCTCTCCAGAGATGCTGCTTGTCCCTGTTTGCTTGCTTGTTGTTTGTTTGATGTGTGTATGTGTTTATGTGTGCGCGCGCGTGTGCGTGCATGTATATGTATGTGTGTATGTGTGTGCATGTATATGTGTGTGTATGTGTATATGTGTGTGTGTGCGTGTATACATACATATACATATAAATAAAGGAAAGAACTGCAGATGCTGGTTTACACTGAGGATAGACACAAAATGCTGGAAAATAACTCAGCGCGACAGGCAGCATCTCTGGAGAGAAGGAATGGGTGATGTTTCGCACCGAGACCCTTCTTCAATATATCCATGTTTTCTTACAACATTGAGGGTGGCAAATGGCCTATGGAGAGTCTATGATATGATAGATGAGCAATCCTATTCTTCCATTAATCTATTATTCTAACACCCATGTGAATTCTATCACCCACCTACATTGAGGGCAAGTATGGTGTCCCTATCTCATGTTTGGGGTGTAGGAAGAAAGTGGGCAGCCAGGAGGAGAGGCAATTAGTCACAAAAATGCCTCTTGGTCACAGGAGAGGGTAGTTTGGGTCTCGACCCGAAATGTCACCCATTCCTTCTCTCCAGAGATGCTGCCTGACCTGCTGAGTTACTTTATCTTTTTGCATCTATCTGCGGTTCTTTCCTAGGCAGAGGCTAGTTTATGTACACAGAGAGAATCAGTCATCAGAATTGGACTTGGATGGTTTGAGCTTTTGGGCACAAACTGCAATGCCATTCGCAATAAACCCAAGGTGAATGAATATATTATTTACTGCAGTGTTTATCAGATAAATTAACCTTGTAGGCAAAACACAGCATGGGGACAAAAATCATCAAATTTAATTGGAAAAGAGACAAGAGCTAGAGGACTGGTGGAACACAAAATATTATTCCTGCATTAAAATTGTAAACAGAACAAAATTAGGAAGCTACGCACAGTTTGCTTAAAGTCATTGGTAGGAAAGATAAAGCCATCTTTATGCGCTGAGGTAATGGAAATCTGCCTGGAAACTTTAAATTTTAATTAAGTGTAGTCAGCTCGGATTTCGAAAGGAAGGTCACGCTCAACCAATCTCACTGGATTCTTTGAACGCGTTGGATTAAAAAAAAAAGGATTTCAAAAATCTTTTAATAAGGTACCACAAAGCATCCATATGAATTAAGTCAGATCGATGTTTTTCGGGGACAAATATGAAAATGGATAACTTGCTGGCTGCAGATCAGAGAACGCAATCAGTGAAAAGGGCTGGACGGAACTGCAGACGCTGGTTTAAACTGAAGGTAGACACAAAAAGCTGGAGTAACCCAACGGGTCAGGCAGCATCTCTGGAGAGAAGGAATGGGTGGCGTTTTGGATCGAAACTCTTCTTTAGGGTCTCGACCCATTTCTTCTCTCCAGAGATGGTGTCTGACCAGCTGTGTTCCTCCAACTTTTTGTGTCTATCTGAAGTGATAAAGGTAGCTGTTTGGATAGGAAAATGGTCAGAAATTGTATTGACTTTAGACTTCAGACTTAGAGATATAGCATGGAAGCAGGCCCTTTGGCCCACCAAGTCCGTGCCAACCCCGTGCGCTAGTATAACAGTATGTACACACTAGGGACAATTTACAATTTTACAGAAGCCATTCTACAGTCTGAAGAAGGGTCTCGACCCGAAACATCGCCTATCTCCTTCGCTCCTTAGATGCTGCTGCACCCGCTGAGTTTCTCCAGCCTTTTGTGTACCAACCATTCTACATTTCCTTCTGTAATTCATTGGTGTGTGGGAGGAGGCCGGAGCGACCGCGGAAAACCCACGCAGGTCACGGGGAGAACCTACAAACTCCGTACAGACATCTCCAGTAGTCAGGATCGAACCCGGGCCTCTGGCGCTGTGAGGCAGCAACTCTACCACCGCGTCATCCTGCCCACATACTGTGCGGAGATCCGTGTAAGGTTCACCATCATCCCCACGATTCACCACCTTCTGGCTAAAGAAATTCCTCATCTCCATTTTGAAGGTACATCCTTTTTATTCTGAGGCCCTCTGCTGCTCACATGACAGTGTTCACTTGACAGCGTTTCTGCATCCACTCTATCTAGGCCTTTCATTACCCCCCCCCCCCCCTTTTCAAGGAGATTTCAATTAAATTCCCCCTCATCCTTCTTAACTCCAGCAAGTAAAGGGCGAGAGCCATCAGACGTCCTTCATACATCAAGAGAGTTTTATCGTCATATGTCCCAGATAGGACAATTAAATTCTTACTTGCTGCAGCACAACAGAATATGTAAAAATAGTACATAACGGGAGAAAAAAATAAAAGTTCAGTGTGTGTATACACATGCACACATACTAAATCTCAATAAATAACAAATATAGTGCAATAATAATAATAATAGTCTTGCAGTTCAGAGCTTATTTGTTGTCGTGTTTAATAGCCTGATGGCTGTAGGGAAGAAGCTGCTCCTGAACCTGGATGTTACAGTTTTCAGGCTCCTGTACCTTCTTCCCGATGGCAATGGTGAAATGTGTGGTCAGGGTGGTGTGGGTCTCTGGTGATGCTGGCTGCCTTTGAGGCAGCGACTTTGATAGATCCCTTCGATGGTGGGGAGGTCAGAGCCGGTGATGGACTGGGCAGTGGTCACAACCTTTTTGCAGTTAAAAACCACTCATCCCTGGAATCATCCTTGTAAACCTCCTGTGGAACCTCTCCAATGCCAGCACATCCTTCCTCAGATATGCAGTCCAAAAATTGCTCAAAATACTTCAAATGCGATCTGACCAGTACCTTTTTAAAGCCCCATCATTACATCCCTGCCAGAAATTTGTAAACGGTTGCGTAAGATTGCTTCTTAATATAAATGTCCAACAAGATTGGGGAGAAAGATTGGTTTCTCTAACTTCAAGTAACCCTTGCTCTCCCTCTCTCTCGTTCTCCAACTACTGTCCTCCTGATTAATAATACTGCCTGTATGCCTCATTGTCAGCTTCCCCTCAGTTAGTATTCAAAAAAAAAAAAAAATTAAGACAAGGACATTATAATTTAAGAGGGTTGTGTATTTATGAAACATGTAAAGTGAGAACCAATGTAAAATATAGATGTGTCTCAGGTTTGGGAGTCAAATTATGGAACGGGCTTAGTGATGAGTTGAAATTTTGTAGCTCTCTGTTGAGTTTCAAAAAAGCCTTAAAATGTAAAAATAATTAAGGACTATAATGTAAAATGATTAAAATGTAAAATAAGGAAGGATTACAATTTAGAGTAAATTTTATTTGTTCTTTCCTTTGTAATGCTGATATTCTGGGTTATCTTAGAGATTGTATAGGATAGGCACAAATAAGCTTTGTGGCTTCAGCCGGCTCCTTTTTCGGTCATTGATTATGTGAACGTTGTGTGAAATGGATACAGTGTTGGTTCATATTCACACAGATTGTAATGTTTAGTTCTTTTTAATGTATGACCGAAATAAACTATTCATTCATTCAACAATGAACCATTCTACAGTCTGAAGAAGGGTCTCGACCCGAAACATCGCCTATCTCCTTCGCTCCTTAGATGCTGCTGCACCCGCTGAGTTTCTCCAGCCTTTTGTGTACCAACCATTCTACATTTCCTTCTCACCAACTGTTTTGTGCAGCAAGGAACTGCAGACGCTGGTCTAAAACAAAGGTAGACACAAAATGCTGCTGTAACTCAGCGGGTCAGGCAGCATCTCCAGAGAGAAGGAATGGGTGAAGTTTAGGGTCCAGGGATGCCACCTGTCCCGCTGAGTTACTCCAGCAATTTGTGTCTATCTCCATCTTTGATCGGTCATTTTCACACCTTACCCTTCTATATCACGAGACTCCCTCTCCCCTGACTCTCAGTCCGAAGAAGGGTCTCGACCCAAAAAAGTCACCCATTCCTTCTCTCCATCCAAGACCGCAAGAAATTACAGAGAGTTGTGGACGTAGCCCAGACCATCACATAGACAGTGTTCTTCAGACTGAAGAAGCATCTCGACCCGAAACGTCACCCATTCTTTTTCTCCAGAGATGCTGCCTGTCCTGCTGAGTTACTCCAGCTTTTTGTCTTTGTGTCCATCTTCGGTTTAAACCACCATCTGCAGTTCCTTCTAACGCATACACTAACCTCCCTGCCACTGACTTCATCTACACTTCATGCTGTCTCGGCAAGGCCACCAGCATAATCAAGGACCAGTCTCACTCCCTCTTCTCCCCTCACCCTTCGGGCAAGTTTGCAAACACATCCCACCAGAAACAGTTTCTTCCCAGCTGTTGTCAGCCAAGTGAAAGGCCCTCTCATCAGCTAGAGTGCAGTCCTGACTTCCCATCTACCTGAAGAAGGGTCTCGACCCGAAATGTCACCCATTCTTTCTCTCCAGAGATGCTGCCTGTCCCGCTGAGTTACTCCAGCATTTTGTGTCTATCTAAGATTATTACTCAGCCATGAGTATTTTGTGTCTATCTAAGATTAATACTCGGCCATCTACCTCATTGGAAACCTTGAGCTATCTTTAATTGGATTTTATCGACCTTCAATGTTATGTCTTTGCAAAGTTGTATCTTTTATTTCTAGTTTGTACATTGGGGGTGGCTTGATTGCATTCATGTACAGTCTATTCTTTGACAGGAAGGCAACAAAAGATTTTCGCTGTGCGTCTGAAAAAGTGACAACAATACAGTGAACTCAACCTTTAGTTGCTTCATTCTCCAACTGTTGAAGCTAGTTCTGAAACACTCAAGCTCAAAAATATACACATCTAAAATAGCAAAAGAATAGTCTTTGAAAGGTAATTGCCTCCACAAAGATGTTCACTGCAAGGATAATTCATATAATACTAAAAGGAAAATTATTAGTTTGTAACTACAGTCCTTTGTCGCATCCACTCTCTCGCTTAAAGTACGGCCTTAGTTTGAAACAAATAATTATTTTCTCCATTTGAAACATTACTAAGTGGTGTAACTGTAAGCCAAGAATATGTTTTAAATTACTACAAACTAAAGCTGATAGAAGATTGCTCCCATGCCACAGGTGTCAGCTACCGAAAATTTATAATTTATTGGGTTATAACCTTAAATTTATTTAATAATCTTTAAATTTTCCCTCCTTGTGGGAAGGAACTGCAGATGCTGGTTTAAACTAAAGATAGACACAAACAGCTTGAGTAACTCAGTGGGACAGGCTAGCCCTCTAAGTTACTCCAGCTTTTTGTGTCTATCTTAAAGGGGCTGTACCACTTTACGAGGTAATTCAAGAGCTCTCCCGAGTTTAAATAAAAATCAAACTCGTGGTAAGCACGTAGAATGTACGTAGCGGGTACGTCGGAGTTCGGGGACGTCTCTTAGCGGCTCGTAAGGCTAACGGCAGATACTCGGGAAACGCGGTAAGCTCGGGAAGACTCGTGAAGATTTTTCAACATGTTGAAAAATGTCCACGAGAGCCCCGAGTACCTACGAGCGGCTATTTCCGTAATTCTCCGAGTTCGAATTAGGGGAAACTCGGGAGAACTCTTGAATTAGCTCGTACAGTGGGACAGCCCCATAAGAATGGAGTTACAGTATGTTTGTTTACCAATGTTGCTTAAAAATGTAACATACCCCACTAGTGTAGATGGGACATGTGTGTCGGCATGGGCAGGTTGGGCCGAAGGGCCTGTTTCCACGCTGTGTGACACTTTGACTCGATCAGCATTAATTTACATGTAAAATGCCAATTTCAGGCAAAACATTAAACATAACCATTTAGGGTACTGAATTGCGACCGGATTAAAATGTTTCGAAAGGTTCAAAGTATAAAAGGAAATCCATGATGTAAAACTTTGCTTAAGATGTAGAGATCTCCGGTTTCCTCCCACACCCAAGGACACACTGGTGTGTAGGGTAATTGGCTTGGTATAATTGTAAATTGTTCCTGGTGTGTGCAGGATAGTGTTAGTGTGCGAGGATCTCTGGTCGGCATGAACTCGGTGGGCCGAAGGGCCTGTTTCCACGCTGTATCTCTAAACTAAACTAAATGTATGGTCTGTAAGGAGTTAAATTATTTAAATCCAATACATTGCCAGGAAATCTGAACAACATTTCAACAGTTAATGAGTAGCCTGATGTGTTTTATATCCAATTAACAACAAATAACCTTAAAATGGATTCTGCATATTAAATAACATTTATTTATTAATAACGGAATTGATTTCTAATATCATCCCCCTGTTGTTTTATGTTTCTTGGCAACCAGGATTATTGAATACATTTTTCTTATCGTTATTTCCTATGTACATATGAGCCTGTTTACTCCACACCAGCCAGAGATCCCCGCACACTAACACTGTCCTACACACACTGGGGACAAATTACATGTACACCAAGCCAATTAACCTACAAATCTGTACGTCTTTGGAGCGTGGGATGAAACCAGAGATCCCGGAGAAAACCCACACAGGTCACGGGGAGAACGCACAAACTCCGTACAGACAGCACCTGTAGTCAGGATTGAACCCGGGTCTCTGGCGCTGTGAGGCAGCAACTCTACCGCTGCGCCACCCGCACCATTTTTACCTTTATAAAATGAATTATTTAAAATAATATTTTAACGTTTTTTATGAGCATCCAGACATCCTTCATAACATCAATAAAAAGGCAAAACAAACGAAAATAATCATCTCTGACTTTGACCAATTCAAATTTATGGATTTGAAAATCTGATTCCTCAGATCTGTCATGAATAAAGGAGTTCAGTGTTCAGAGTAAAATTGTTCAGAAGTGGTTATATTGGACCTTGCAATCATATCTCCATGGCAACGGAGACCTGGTAGGAAGCAATGGCCAAGAATTTACTGCACGGGAAGGACTCAACATTGGACAACTCTTCTCCCAGCCCATCAGCTCCAAACAATAGTGGTGCTTTTATCGAATAGGGGTGGCACGGTGGCGCAGCGGTTGAGTTGCTGCCTTACAGCGCTTGCAGCGCCAGAGACCCGGGTTCGATTCTGACTCTGGGTGCTGTCTGTACAGAGTTTGTACGTTCTCCCCGTGACCTGCGTGGGCTTTCTCTGACATTTCCTTTAGTTTCCTCCCACACTCCAAAGACATAAAGGTTTGTAGGTTAATTGGCCTGCTATAAGTGTAAATTGTACCTAGTATGTGTAGGATAGTGTTAGTGTGAAGGGAGCGCTGGTTGGCATGGATTCGGTGGGCCAAAGGGCCTGTTTCCACGCTGTATCTATAAACTAAACTAAAAGTGCTTATGAATGTATTTGGTATTTCTACGTTTGACGGCACTGGGCCTGTACTCGCTTGAGTTTAGAAGAATGAGGGGGGACCTCATTGAAAGTTACCAAATCATGAAAGTCCTGGATATAGTGGATGTGGAGAGCATGTTTCCACTAGTGGGAGAGTCTAGGACCAGAGGCCACAGCCTCAGAATAAAAGTATGTTCCATTAGAAAGGAGTTGAGGTGAAATTTCATTAGTCAGAAGGTGGTGAATTTTTGAAATTCATTGCCACAGAAGGCTTTGGAGGCCATTAATGGATACTTTTAAGGTGGAGATTAATAGATTCTTATTTAGTATGGGTATCGTGGGGAGAAGGCAACAAAATCAAAATTAAACTATACATTTAAACAGCATTAAGCACCATTTAAACTGCATTTTTTGATTAGTTAGGTTGTCAGGGGTTTTGGGGAGAAGGCAGGAGAATGAGGTTTACAGAGAAAGATAGACCAGCCATGATTGAATGGCGGTGCAGACTTGATGGGCTGAGTGGCTTAATTCTGCTTCCAGAACTTACAAAAAAGTTGCTCGTGCAAGCTGATAACATGTTGCCGACTCACTTGGTGCAGCAGACCTTGATCAACCAAGGGCCATTGGCGTATGTCCTTCCACCAATAAAGATTTGAATGCTTCATAAAGTTATGATACCAGCCTGGAGATTTTCCCTAGTGTGTGGGATTCGGAACTGGGATAACGAGTGTTTTGTTCTGTTACAAAATGTACCTACAGCAGGAGAGATCTGCATTTCTTTGAATAATATTGAAGGCCTTTACGCAGGACTGTTGGAGACAACATAATAAACACAAGGATGGTAGCCTGTTCCTGTCTGTACTGTTCAATGTTCTATTTCATAAGTTCATAAATTCAGAAGTGATAGGAGCAGAATTGGCCCATCAAGTCCACTCCGCCATTCAATCGTGGCAGATCTATCTTTCCCTCTCAATCCCTATTCTCCTGCCTTCACCCCATAACCTCCGACTCCCGTACTAATCAAGAACCTATCTATCTCCACCTTAAAAATATCCTTTGGACGGCCTCAACAGCGTTCTGTGGCAATGAATTCCACAGATTCACCAGCCTCTGACAGACACTCCAAAGACATACAGGTTTCGGTAAAAATCGTAAAATTGTAAATTGCCCCTAGCGTGTAGGATAGTGCTGGTGTACAGGGGATCGCTGGTCGGCGCAGACTGAGTGGGCTGAAGGGCCTGTATCCACGCTGTGTCTCTAAACTGAACTAAAAACTGAACTAAACTAGTGTCGCCCTTCAAAAAAGGAACAGCGGAAAGATTTAGATTTTCAGAAAGTGCTGCACGCTCGCGAGCTGCTAGTGATAAAGTTAATGTATCTGGCAGGTTAAATATATAAACTGAATTTGTTTTGTCATAGACAGATTCAAAAACTTGGAGTAACTCAGCGGGACAGGCAGCATCTGTGGAGAGAAGGAGTGGGTGACTTTCCCAATTCCTTCTCTCCAGAGATGCCGCCCGTCCCGCTGAGTTACTGCAGCTATTTGTGTCAATCTTCGGTTTAAACCAGCATCTGCAGTTCCTCCCTACACATTTTGATTTGTCATGGATTGCTTTGTCAATGGCTGGCAGTGCTTTATGCCATTACCATCGCACCCCATTTACATGCTGGTCAAAGATACTTCCTTAGGGACAGGATTCGTTGTTGCTTCTGAACAAATTGAATTTACTTCTGAAATTTTGAAGTCAATTATTTCACAAAGCTAAACGAGGGGTTTAAGGCAATGTTAGAGCCCGAGTCTGTTTATTCATTAAAAATGAGTTCTCAGCTTTAAGTAAAGCTTCTGGCATAAGGTAAGTATAAATAGCATTATAAGTCGTATGAATCGAGCTGCCATTCCTGCTCGACTAAGTGGTGTGGAGAATCTAAGTGTTGTTTAAACAAGACCCAGATGAATTCTCAAGTACAACCAAGTCAGTCCTCATCTTGATTCCTATTGGAAATATTCAGAAGGAATGCGCCAAATTCCCACTACCTACAGTAAATAGCATTTTCTCAATCTCGTATTTAGGAAGGAACTGTCGATGCTGGCTCACACCGAAGATAGACACACAAAAAAATAGACTGAGCGGGACAAGCAGCATCTCCGGAGAGAAGGAATAGGTGACGTTTCGGGTCACAGTTTTCAGCTCAGTCTGAAATTACTCCAGCATTTTGTGTCTCTTGTGTTCCTTTCGCACAAGACAAAGACAAGATTATATCTCAGCCATTATTTGCACTCGCGCTCACATGAACTGGGAGGCACGGTTTTGCCAGTTCGATACTGACGCCAGGAGCTGTCTGTACGGAGTTTGCACGCTCTCCCCGTGATTTTGCGTGTGCTTTCTCCGGTATCTCCGGTTTTCTCCCACACTCCAAAGACGTACAGGTTTTTAGGTTAATTGGCTTGGTATAGATGTAAAATTGTCCCTTGTGTGTGAAGTAGGATGGTGTTTGTGTGCAGGGATTGCTGGTCGGCATGATGTCCGTGGGCCGAAGGGCCTGTTTCCGTGCTGTATCTCTAAACCAAAACTGTCAGAATGTTCCCTTTCCAATTTGAATTGGTATTGATTTTCCTGAGAAAATGTTTAACTGGGATGCATACATAAGAAGTGCATAAGAACTTAACAAGGAGTACACATTGTCGAGAGAATGTAGTTAGCTGAATCGGAAATATATATCATCCAGTACAAGGTCAATGCATCAATATTGCATGGAAAGTTTAATAAAGATTTAAAAATAATAATTCTTAGAATATTACTGCTGCAGGCGAGGATAGCATTCATTACCTATCCCCATAGATCGTGAAAATGCGGAGGTGTGAGTTACACTTAGAATACTCCAGTCTGTGCCAAAACCTTCCCCAACAATAATTTTAGGTATAAAGTCATGAGGTCATAAGTGTAGGAATAGAATTAGGCTATTCCGCACGACAAGTCTACTCCGCAATTCAATCATGGCTGATCTATTTCTCCCTCCTAACCCCATTCTCCTGCCTTCTCCCCATAACCTCTGACACCTGCACTATTCAAGAATAGTAAGATTAAATGAGAACTTACCAGTTTGAAGTTTGATCTTTATTTTATGAGGAGTTACGATGAGGGACTACGTGAAGAACCCTGTACAGCCGTTCGTGCGTCAATCTTCAAAGCAATGGCGTGAAATCACAGGTTATAGTGACTGAAGTATAATAGTAAGAACAAAAGACTAGAACTACCAAATTACATTTATGAGGGTTGGGAGCGGAGGGCACATAGTCCCTCATCATAACTCCTCATAAAATAAAGATCAAACTGGTAAGTTCTCGTTTAATCTTACTATTTTACTTCGGAGTCACATGAGTGACTACGTGAAGATTTCAAAGCTCTGTGATTTCATGCCATGTGAAATGATTATACACAACCACAGCTGCTTCATTGACAAATGAAGGGAAAACATTCATAATGCATACAGTCATGACAGATGTAAAACATGTTGATGCTGTTTAAATGAAATAATAATATTTCTATCTCTCACCCAGATGGAAAATATAACCAGAACATAAACAGAGTTAACAAATACCCCTGGTTCAGCAATGGGTCATTATAAATGTTTGGAGATTCGTTCGTTGGACCATGCTGCAGCCGTAACAATGTGACCCAGCGGAACATAAATACCCTTGCTGCTGATGTTGCAGCAGCCCTGGTGGAATGAGATCTGGAATCAGAATCCATTCCTACATAACGCAAACTCCGTTTTTTATCATCTGGAGTGGCCTGAACAAATACGTTCTCCCAAATATTTTGTGACTAACAACATTGCTAGTCCAGAACCTCCAAGGCTCTTGGTGATCTTGATGTCTTGTTGTATATACGTGTGCTTACCTTATCAAAGGTCCCCTGGCATGCCTGTGACTATTTTGAGACCTGACCCCCTTCTGGTCTGCTCAACTATTTATAACATAATATTATATAATATAATTTACAGATGTAATCATCCTGTAACATCACAATTATGTAGTGACTAAACCTGCTGTGCTAAACCAGCACCAGACGGATAACTACCTAATAAACTCCAGCCAAATTTAAGGATATAGCTGGAGCCTCATGGTGAAATAGTGCTTGCAAATGTCAACATCACATATGGCATTGTACTGGGAC
This sequence comes from Okamejei kenojei, assembly GCA_035221665.1. Lineage (NCBI taxonomy): Eukaryota > Metazoa > Chordata > Chondrichthyes > Rajiformes > Rajidae > Okamejei > Okamejei kenojei. Next base: position 28,458,621 of record CM069163.1, read on the forward strand.
TGGGAGAGCTATGTTGAAGATATCCTACAACTTGATATCTGGCGTGAACCCGAACAGAGCGGGTCTTGTTTGCTACAGCCAACTCAATGAAAAAGCAAATTGACACAATTAATGGCCTTACAACTCAATAATTAACAAACGATCATTTAGCATGAACTCCAAACATTAGCAATTTATACCATTTTCAATGGAACATGAGCATAAACAAACTCTTTCATCTCCTGGAAAAGAAAGATTCTGCGTTTTGGTGCTATCCAAGCACTTTGAACACATAGAAGGATAGATGTAACAACCCAAACCTTAGGGCAATTTACTAAACCTGCAGAACATAATTTGAGTTTATCATGCAACAGCTGATTTCCCAAGCCTCAGGCTGAACCAGCAAAATTACATTTAAAATAACCAAATAAGGTTATATTACTATTCCCGACAAATCTGGAATCAATTTGCATAATCACACAATAGGGACCTAAAACGGCCTCTTAATGACTTTATTTGAAACCTCGATTGATGAAGCAAAATGGAGAGGGGCTAAAAAGCCTTCCTTCTCCTTGACGTGAGAATGTATCTTTCGCCACTGTTATGCCACACATCTTGCAACCAGTGAATAAGCATGAAACAACATATCTATATTAGGTGTTCCATTTAACCAGAAATTCATAATACAGTGTGATTCAACATCAATTCTGTGTTGCCATTAACCTATACTTGACGATTCTCCTGTGGCAACAAGATTATGTAACCATTCCAGGGGTCTTTAACTGATTGCACCCTCGTGACTAACATATGCCATCATCATAATATATCAACCTGAACCTGAGCATGACAATACGGATATATGCCCAATCACTCTTTAACCCATACAATGCCCGTAGGGTCTATAGATAGTTGATACCAATAACAGGAAAATTGATAAGTCATGCAAGTCTGCTCCACCTCCAAACTCAAGATGATATTTGCAATTTGGTATCTGCCGTAAACGGCAACTGCGTTTCCGACTTCCGTGCCAGTCTTGCAAGACAATCTTGGCCCCTATACTGAACCTGCCCAATTCTAACCTGCTTGAAATGCTAGTATTGTCCATTTTACATGGTTAGACCCCGCAAAGTAGCTGATAATGTCTCAATCATTTGTAATGTATAACAAAGTGTACACCTTACCGAGTTGTAAGTGGTCCATTAATTGTAGAGTAGCACAGGTACAGTGCGTGAAACCTCTGGACAGCTTTGATGCTGCCACCAACTTCAGTGACCCATTTACTGCCGATGAAGATGTGGGGCGAGTTATCGCCGAAACTATGAAACCTTGCTCGTTCCATTAGCTTGTGCTTTGTCCTCCAGGTTTCACCTATGGAAAGGTCTTACCTGAATAGAAGATTTGGCGGCCAACTGTAGTGTCCCCCTGAGAGCGGTGTTCACTGCATATGTGTTTGGGATGGCAACTTTTCTGCCAGGCATAGACCTCTGGCACATGCCCTGTATCCCTTGGGTATGCTTTATGGCTATACCCTCAGACTCGGCGTTAGACTATACCAATCCCGCATGCTCTCCTCCTACATGAGGGAGACATTAAGCAGGCCTGCTAAAAGCACTGCTGACGCAATTTCTCATTTAGGGCTATTAGCACCATTTTGCAATATAATTAAAGATTTACGTAACTACTGGAGCAGTAATGAATACTGTTTGTCCATCATTGTGACTTTATTAATTTCAGCTGGTGAAACAAGGTGTGTTAATAATGACCTATATGGCATTTAATAGTTAACCATTTAACAAGATAACAGTTGTCCTACTTGCACAGCTGAATCGCATCTATACTATTAACAATTAATCTAACGACTAGAAAAAGCTGTTTTACAGCAACAAAACTGTTACCAGAGTCTATTGACTGCAATCTGTTGCCCAGGCCGGCGTCACGACCAATTGAATACCTAAAAGTGAATCCCAATGTCCTACAAGTCTATTTTATAGGAATTTAATCTAACTGGATAGAGGAGCCCAATTTCTCAAATATAGTTTGAGACTTAATAGTGGATTTTAGCACATACATAACCAGTGTTTTTGAACTGTGAATAGTTCTCTTTGAATGCTTTTTTGTCATCATTCTGTTATATTGCCTTATCCTAGCAATGCCTCCTCATCCCCCATGTAAATCACTGATACCCTACTAAGCAGCTTATTCCCATGAAGCAGCCCTGAACAAGGTAATGCTGGTGCCCATGAAGCAGCCTTGAACAAAGGTGCTGCTGGCGCGGCCTTTCACAAGGCCAGTATTTGCCATGGATTTGGCGTTCTCATGAAGTAGCCCTGAGCAAAGGTGCTGCTGGCACAGCCTCTCCAATAGGCTAGCCTGCCATAACTTGGCATTCCCCTGGAGCAGTCCTGAGCAAAGGTACTGCTAGCACCACCTCTGTAATAGGCTAGCCTGCCATAGTTTGGCATCCCCATGAGCAGCCCTGAGCAAAGGTACTGCTGGCACAACCTCTCCAATAGGCTAGCCTGTCATAGTTTGGCATTCCCATGAGCAGTCCTGAGCAAAGATACTGCTGGCACAACCTCTCCAATCGGCTAGCCTGTCATAGCTTGGCATCCCCCTGGAGCAGTCCTGAACAAAGGTACTGCTGGCACAACCTCTTTACTGCTGATGCGGGCTCTCACATTAACCCGCGCTGACTCAACTCCTACTGGAGTGTCCCTAAATTCATTCCCAGAAGGGAAACCTCCCAACATCTTTCTTTATTGTACTGACCATTTTTGGCAGTTGTCCCCATATCCTGGGGATTACTGTGGTTTGGGAACCGCATAGCTGTATTTCCCCTCCCCGGGAATCAATATAAATATATATATATATATATATATATATACATACCCACGGTACCCTCCCGGCACCCGGGCTGATCATTCAGGTGAGTTTAACCCCATTTCCTGGGGACTACTGCGTTCTGGGAACCGCATATTCTTGGGTTTCCCCTCCACCGGGAACACAGCCTAACCGTTTAGATTAGTTTTAACCCCATCTCCTGGGGACTGCTGCAGCCTGGAACCACCTATTCGTGGGTTTCCCCTCCACCGGGAACCCATGCTGACCGTTCAGGTCAGTTTAGCCCCATACCCTGGGGACTACTATTCTTGGGTATCCCCTCCCCGGGAACCCAACGTGTGGAGTCACTGACCGCGTTATCAGTGACTCCGATCGCGAACCCGACATTCGCCAGCTCTCCGCTTCCGTGACAGACCAGGGTTTTCCGCAAAGCACTAGGCTGGTTCCCTCGTCGGCCATCGCGAACATCGCGAACAAACCTCGGAGGTTCCTGCAGGAGACCTACAACAGGTAAGGAATAGCACTTACCTGAAGTTTAGACTTACCGTTGGAGGAGCTGCGCTGCTCCACAGTCGTCTGCACGAAAGCGTCTGACGTAATGACGCACGAACGGCTGTACGGGGTTCTTCACGTAGTCACTCACGTGACTCCGAAGTAAAATCTATCGATCTGTGCCTTAAAAATATCCACTGACTTGGCCTCCACAGCCTTCTGTGGCAAAGAATTCCACAGATTCACCTTTCCCTGACAAAATAAATGTCTCCTCATCGCCTTCCTAAAAGAATGTTCTTTAATTCTGAGGCTGCGGCCTCTAGTCCCATACTCTCGCACTAATGGAAACATCCTCTCTACATCCAGGGTCATAGAGTCATGGAATTATAGTCATACAGCATGGAAACAGGTCCTTCGGCCTAACAAGGCCACGCTGACCAACATGTCCCATCTACTTGTTGCAAAGCCCCACATTACCTCTCAGCTCCTCCACCAGTTTAGATCAAACCAATTGATACATGGTCCCATTGATTTCAATGAAGATTACAAGTTTAGTTTAGAGATACAGCGCGGAAACAGGCCCTTCGGCCCACCGAGTCCGCACCGGCCAACAATTCCTGCGCAGTACACTATCCTGTACACTCTAGGGGCAAATTACATTTATACTGAGGCAATTAACCTTCAAACCTGTACGTCTTTGGGGTGTGGGAGAAAACCAAAGATCTCGGAGAAAACCCACGCAAGTCACGGGGAGAACGTACAAACGTTGTACAGACAGCACCTGTAGTCAGGATTGAACCTGGATCTCGGGTGCTGTAAGGCAGCAGCTCTACAGCTGCGCCACTGTGCTACTCTAGTTTTTTGTATTCTTCTGTTGGAACACTCTTGACTCTTGACTTGACTCTTAAAGACACATTTTAGTTTAATTTAGTTTAGAGATGCTGCGTGGAAACAGGCCCTTTGGCCCACCGAGTCTGCGGCGACTGGCAATCACAATTTACCAAAGCCAATTCACCTACAAACCTGCACATCTATGGAATGTGGGAGGAAACTGGAGCACCCGGAGAAAACCCACGCAGTCACAGGGAGAATGTACAAACTCTGCACAGACAGCACCCTTAGTTAGGTTCGAACTCGGGTCCCTGGCACTGTAAGGCAGCAACTCCACCGCTGCCCAACTGTGCCACCTATATCTATAACATTTACAACACATATCCATGTTTTTACCTCAGACATTCGGACTAGGACTGAAGATCTTTGCTTCTGGCTTCAGTGTCTGTTGTAATCAATGCAACATTTAACCTCCTTTGTGCATTCTTATCCCTATAACCTTCAGTTCCACTTGGTGAGGATGAAGCACGGCCAGAGGACATTGCTAATCAGTCAAGCCAAGCAGACCATAATTCATGCAGGGCAGATGGTGCATTCAAATAGAATATATGTTGACTGGTGTTCTGTGTTGACTTTTCCTTTGTAATTAAAGACAGTGCCCAAAGGACAGGTGTAAATTACTTCACAAGTGGCTACTAGTGGAAATATCCTCTCCACATCTGTAGATGGTTTATATATGCAACCAATCATATAGTTACCTCAGTACCACTAACCCCGCCTAGTTAACATCAATCATAACGCCTTCCCCTCCCTGGGTACAGCTCAGTAGAAGAATGTAGCCAGTGCTTGGTGATGTATGTAATACCCTGTGCTATCATTAAAAGATGTTGCACACTTTAAGAGTTTGTGAATTGCTTATTTACATGGTGTCGAAGCTGGAAGATACTTGTGTCTCCTGTCTATCGGGTTTTATTTCTTTTTTTTGATTTGTGCCTTTTTGTGCTCAATCTTTCTGACCATGGCGTCCTCTTGCAGAAAGCCCGCGCAGCTTGTCTTTGATGCTGACATCTCTGAGCGCTGGGCCACGTTTGAATTTAATTTCACCCACTTTGTCAACGTAGCACACCGCACTGATCCTGACTCCCTTAAAGCCTCCCTCCTACTCAACCTTGTCGGACCTGATGCCTTGAAGAGAGCCAGAACTTCACCTACGCTCCAGCGGTCCTGGACGACAACAACGTGGTGACTACTCCTGCAGAATCTGCCAGTGACCCCGCTTGCCTGCTACGTAAGTTCAGGGAGATTTGTGACCTGCCCTCGAACCGCATTCTAGAGAGGGCACGGTTCTTTACAAGGAGACAGTTGTCGGATGAACCTGTTGAATGTTTTATTGCTGATTTGCGTTATCTTGCCCAGCGGTGCCGTTTTGGTGACATGACAGACCAGCTCACTAGAGACATTTTAGTAACTGGCATGCGCGACCAGAAGCTGCGGTGTGAGCTTCTAAGGGATCCGGATCTAACATTGGAAAAAGCCATGCATGCCTGCAGATTGTCTGAGGTCGTTGTATTGCCAGATGACCACCGGGACTCGGGCAATAAATTGTCAACCTGGCTGGGTTTAGGAGACCACAGCCTCGGATGGAAAACAATGCTTTTCTGCCGCGTGCCAACCCAGGTCCTGGTGAAGTGCCCCCAAAAAGGTGCCCAAACTGTAACTACATGCACAACAGACTGTCGACATGCCCTGCCTATGGCAAGGCCTGTAACATTTGTAAAAAAACTGAATCATTTCTCTGCCGCCTGTCGCTCCTTTCGTTCCCGTGGGAGACAGGTACAGATTTCCAGACCCAATCTTAACATGCTGAGGCAATCTGATGGCTGTTACGATTTACAGCCCAACATAGCTGAATCCTATGATGCAGATCCAATTAATTCTCCCAAGGATTCGAATGTGTTTACCCTCCTCCAGGCACCCGGGCAACATTCTGATCCCTCCGTATCTGTGACTGTCAATGATGTAACCTTCCTTGCAAAGTTAGACACTGGTGCGAAGGTCAACGTTTTGTCAATAAATCTTTTCAACAAGATAAGGAATAATGAGCCCCTGTTTGCTGACAATGCTACTCTGCATGCCTATGGTGTTGAAATTCTAAGGCCTGCGGGGAGGGCCACTTTAACTTGCGTGCTGCAAAAGGCCACGAGAAACCTGGTTTTCTATGTTTTGAACTCTGACTGTGTAACTCTGCTGGGCAACCGTGCGTGCCAAGATCTTGGCCTGGTGTCCTTCGACCGCACGGTCCACAAAGTGCAACTGTCGTTTAACCCGGTTGCAGAATACCAGGACCTGTTCAACGATGACCTGGGAAAATTACCACTGACATACCATGTTTCCATTGACCCAAATATACAACCCGTGGTCCGCGCACCTCACAGGGTGTCTCACGCCATGAAAGACAGGGTCGAGGCGATGCTTAACAACATGGTCGAAAAGGGAGTGCTAGTAGCAGTTAGCGAGCCCACCGATTGGGTCTCCACCATGGTTGCCACGATTAAGAAAGAAAAGAATGAAATACATGTGTGTATCAACCCTAAGGACTTAAACCTTGCTATCAGGCGACCACTCTACCCCATGCCGTCTGTTGAGGACGTGGCGGCTCAGGTCGGGCAAGCCACCGTCTTTTCGGTCCTAGACGCTAAGAACTCGTTTTGGCAGATCCCGTTGGACAAAGCGTCTTCTGACCTGAAGACCTTCGCCACACCGTTTGGCAGATTCAAGTTCCTGCGAATGCCATTCGGCATCAATTCTGCTAGCGAGGTGTTCCAGCGAACGATGGAGCAGATATTCTCGGACATGCCATGTGCATCATCGTGGATGATATCCTGGTTTATGGGAAGGACATTGCCGAGCACGACCTGAACCTCCGCCGCGTCCTGGATCGGGCGTGGAAGGCCAACCTGAAGCTGAATCCCAAGAAGTGCCAGTTTCGTGTCTCAGAAGTCACGTATGTTGGACATGTTTTCAACTCGAACGGACTAAAACCCGACCCCTTGAAGGCAGCTGCCATCTCTGAGATGGCAGCTCCCACCGACGTGCCAGGTCTACAACGATTCTTGGGCATGGTGAACTAGCTTGGGAAGTTTGTACCAAACCTCAGTGAGCTGAGTGCTCCCCTGCGGCAGCTGACAAAAAGGGATATCGCCTGGGTCCCACATCACCAGCAGGCCTTTGACTGCCTCAAGTCGAAACTGATTAACACTCCGATGTTGCGGTTCTTCGACGCGAGTCGCCCCATCACCGTCACCTGTGACGCTTCCAAGTTCGGTCTGGGTGCGGCTTGCCTTCAGTCTGTCGATGGATCGTTACATCCTGTCTCCTTTGGCCTCCCGCACCATGACGGACACCGAGCAGCAGTACGCTCAGATCGAGAAGGAGCTGCTCGCGGTGGTGTTCGCCTGCTCCAAGTTCAGAGACTTCCTGTTTGGCAGCTGATATACGGTCGAAACTGCCCCCCAGCCACTGGTGACAATCCTGAACAAACCGATTCACGCTGCCCCCGCCAGGCTGCAGCCTATGATGCTGCAGCTCCAGCGTTTCGATTTCGACATCATCTTCAAGAAGGGCACCGAGATGCACATTGCGGACACCCTATCACGTGCCCCGCGGACCTCCTGCGCTCGCGCCCCTATAAAACAGAGGACTTGCTCGTACTGGGCGTTAATTTTATTCCCACCAAGTAGCTACAGCTTTTGGCCGAGCACACCGCTGCCGATCCAGTTTTGCAGCAGCTTGCCTCTGTGATTAAATCAGGGCGGCCAACAAAGCGCTCCGCTGCGCCGTCTGAAACACAGCCTATTCTACTGGCCTGGAATGGCCAAATATATCCGAGACCGAGTTTCTGCCTGCTCCACGTGCAACAGTCTTGCTCCACACCAGCAGCGACAGCCCCTGCTGCAACAGCCCGCTCCTGCCTTGGCCTGGTCCTCGCTGGCTGCCGACATATTCGAGTGGCGTGGTAACCACTACCTTGTCCTGGTCGACTCGTACTCAAACTGGTTCAAAGTGGATTTACTGACATCCCTCACGTCGGAGATGGTGATCCGAAAGCTGCGGAAACACTTCTCCACTTTTGGGTCCCCTGTCAGGCTGCAGACTGACAACGGCAGGCAGTCTACCAGCAGAGAGTTCAAAAGTTTTGCCGACAAGTGGAATTTCGTGCATTTCACCAGCAGCCCAGAGTACCCTCAAAGCAACGGCCTTGCAGAACGGGCCGTCCGCAGCGCCAAGCTTCTGATGGAACAGGCGAACTGTCCAACTCTGATTTGTATTTGGATCTCCTGGACCTCAGGAATATTTCCAGGGATTCGGCCATGGGGTCACCTGTTGCCGGTCGCGGTTCTCACTCTCCTGTTCTCCCACCCCACCGCCCTTCCCTGGTTCCCCAGCTGCCTCGTGTCCTCCTGTTTCTTCTGCTCTTTCGGGGGAAGGGGAAGACATCCGTACGCGCTCGGGCCGGATTAGTAAGCCACCTGTTCGTTATGGCGATTTTGTTTAATTCTGTTGTTGTGACAACAATCTGTTTTGATTTTCTAAGGGGAAGGATGTAGATGGTTTATATATGCAATCAATAATATAGTTACCTCAGTACCATTAACCCCGCCTAGTTAACATCAATCATAACGCCTTCCCCTCCCTAGGTGCAGTTCAGTAGAAGAATGCAGCCAGTGCTTGATGATGTATGTAATACCCTGTGCTATCATTAAAAGATGTTGCACACTTTAAGAGTTTGTGAATTGCTTATTTACAACATCCATTCTATCCAAGCCTTTCACTATTCTGTATATTCAACTTCAGTCCACTAAGTCCATACCGATCAGCGATCCATTTGTACACTAGCTCTCTCCGACACACATTAGGGACAATTTACAGAAGGCAATTAACCTACAAACCTGTACGTCTTTGGAGTTTCGTGTTCTTGGTGTATGTCTACATAAACGTGAAAGTCTTCAAGGTACAACAGAAGTCTTTATTACATTACTCAATGCTAGGAGCAAGACAACTCAAAATGGCTGCACACTCACACTGTCTACAGACAGGAAAAACTATATACAAAACATCTCCCTTTGTCCTGTGCAGCGCCACCTGCTGCATGGGAGGGGCAATGGGTCCTCCCACCCCACACAGTCCACCAAACATCACACTCCCCCTTTCCAGTTTGAACGCCTCTGTTCCTGAATGAGTCGCCTTGGGGGAATACCAATATTGCATCATGTCGATCGACGAAGGACCACAGGCAGATCGGCGGGGAGTTCGTCTGGCAGAACTTCATCGAAGTCAGGCACTCCAGTATCCACACGATTCAGCACCGGGGTGTGCGACTGCTTTGTTCTGGTCAGGTTCTGCGCAGTCTTTGCTGGAGGAACGTGGCTTCTTAATTGGGCATCATACCATCGGCATTGTCCTTCTTGTCCTTGGACGGTGTACATTTTGGTTCCAATGTGAGCCATGATCCTGCCAGAGCACCATTTGCTTTGCTTGTTTTGATTTATTTTCAATTCCTACAGCGCGTTTCATGGCCTGCTTGAAAACGCCGACGAGCCTATCTGCCTCACCATTTGAGGGCGGGTGAAATGGTGCTGATGTCAGATGCACGATTGAGTGATGTTTGCACCAGTCACCAAACATTTGCGAGGCAAATTGGGGTCCTTTGTCATTTACAATTGTTAAGGGCAATCCCCAAATGGCGAACCAATCGTCAAGCACAGAAGTGGTTGTTTTGATGGTTGGATACTTATTCATTTGGATAACATGTGGCCATTTTGAATGGCCGTCCATGACGACCAGCCACATGTCCTCCAGGAACCGTCTGGCAAATACTATGTGGATTCGCTGCCATGGTTGGTCGGGGATGGGCCATGCGGAGGTCGTTTCCCGTGGATTCGGCGCTGTTTCGGCACATGGGGCGCAGTCCTTGCAGTGGTCGGCTATATCGGTCTTGATATTCGGCCACCACACGTGCATGCGGGCGAGCGCCTTCATTCGCACAATTCCAATGTATGTCTTGTGCAACATTTTCAGAATTTGTGATCGCAGTTCCATCAGAAAGATCACTCGACAATCGCGGAGCAGAGTGCCATCCTTTGAGGAGATTCCGTTTGCACATTCTGGAACGAACAGAATTCGTTGTCCAGCTTAGGACTGTTCGGCCACCCCTGAGTGACAAAATGTCGTACCTTCGACAAAATGGGGTCTGTGCTCGTGTAGTTGGCAACCATCCTGTAGAAATCGAGGCGAGCTGTGGGGAAATTTCGACTTCCTTTGAGATGCAGCTGCTAAGCCATTGTGATTTCAGTTTATGAAACTTCAGTTACTTCTTCTGTAAGTGAATTTTGAAGCAGTGCTAAAGTTTCTGGAGACATTGATGAACACAAGAGAGCCTTCTTCTTCAGGTCAGTAGTAATTGCAGTACTTTCAAAATGAAACTCAGCTCGCATTAAATACGACAACCACCTTTCTCGCTCGGGATTGAAACGATCGAATTTCCGAGCCATGTTAGTTTGAGTACACTACACAACCCAAAAAAATTTTTTTTTTTAATTTGAAAAATAGGCTGTTAGGGCTTTGGATGCAATCTGAAGTACCCCACTCCTGACACCACTTTCGTGTTCTTGGTGTATATCTACAGTGGCTTGCAAAAGTATTCATACCCCTTGAACTTTTCCACATTTTGTCACGTAAATGTATTTTATTGGGATTTTATGTGATAGACCAACACAAAGTGGTGCATAATTGTGAAGTGGAAGGAAAATGATACATGGTTTCCAAATTTTATTACAAATAAAAAACTGAAAAGTGTGGCGTGCAAAAGTATTCAGCACCCCTGAGTCAATACTTTGTAGAACCACCTTTCGCTGCAATTACAGCTGCAAGTCTTTTGGAGAATGTCTCTATCAGCTTTGCACATCTAGAGACTGAAATTTTTGCCCATTCTTCTTTGCAAAATAGCTCAAGCTCAGTCAGATTGGATGGAGAGCATCTGTGAACAGCAATTTTCAAGTCTTGCCAGAGATTCTCAATTGGATTTAGGTCTGGACTTTGACTGGGCCATTCTAACACATGAATATGCTTTGATCTAAACCATTCCATTGTAGCTCTGGCTGTATGTTTAGGGTTGTTGTCCTGCTGGAAGGTGAACCTCCGCCCCAGTCTCAAGTCTTTTGCAGACTCTAATAGGTTTTCTTCCAAGATTGCCCTGTATTTGGCTCCATCCATCTTCCCATGAACTCTGATCAGCTTCCCTGTCCCTGCTGAAGAAAAGCATCCCCACAGCATGATGCTGCCACCACCATGTTTCACAGTGGGGATGGTGTGTTCAGGGTGATGTGCAGTGTTAGTTTTCCGCCACACATAGCGTTTTGCATTTAGGCCAAAAACTTCAATTTTGGTCTCATCAGACCAGAGCACCTTCCTCCACATGTTTGCTGTGTCCCCCACATGGTTTGTGGCAAACTGCAAACGGGACTTTTTATGGCTTTGTTTCAACAATGGCTTTCTTCTTTCCACTCTCCCCGATTTGTGGAGTGCACGACTAATAGTTGTCCTGTGGACAGATTCTCCCATCTGAGCTGTGGATCTCTGCAGCTCCTCCAGAGTTACCATGGGCCTCTTGGCTGCTTCTCTGATCAATGCTCTCCTTGCCCGGCCTGTCAGTTTAGGTGGACGGCCATGTCTTGGTAGGTTTGTAGTTGTGCCATACTCTTTCCATTTTCGGATGATGGGTTGAACAGTGCTCCGTGAGATGTTCAAAGCTTGGGATATTATTTTATAACCTAACCCTGCTTTAAACGTCTCCACAACTTTATCCCTGACCTGTCCGGTGTGTTCCTTGGGCTTCATGATGCCCAAGGAACATTGTTTGTTCGCTAATGTCCTCTAACAAACCTCTGAGGCCTTCACAGAACAGCTGTATTTATACTGAGATTATATTACACACAAGTGGACTCTATTTACTAATTAGGTGACTTCTGAAGGCAATTGGTTGCACTGGATTTTATTTAGGGGTATCAGAGTAAAGGGGGCTGAATACTTTTGCACGCCACACTTTTCAGTTTTTTATTTGTAAACAAATTAGAAAACCATGTATCATTTTCCTTCCACTTCACAATTATGCGCCACTTTGTGTTGGTCTATCATATAAAATCCCAATAAAATACGTTTACGTTTCTGGTTGTAACGTGACAAAATGTGAAAAAGTTCAAGGGGTATGAATACTTTTGCAAGCCACTGTACATAAACTTAAGAGTCTTTCAGGTACAACAGAAGTCTTTATTACATTACTGAATGCTGGCAGCAAGACAACTCAAAATGGCTGCACACTCACACTGTCTACAGACAGGAAAAACTATATACAAAACATCTCCCTTTGTCCTGTGCAGCGCCACCTGCTGCACGGGAGGAGCAATGGGTCTTCCCACCCCACACAGTCCACCAAACATCACATGGAGTGTTCAAGGAAACTGAAGCACCCGGAGAAAACCCTACGCAGGTCACGGGGAGAACGCACAAACTCTGTACAGACAGCACTCGCAGTCAAGATCGAACCCAGTTCTCTGGCGCTATGAGGCAGCAACTCTACCGCTGCACCACCGTGCAGCCCTTCCATTTTGAATTTATGCCCAATCGTGAGCTGGTTCTAATTTTGCGGACTCGGTGATCTCGCCTTCCCTTACTTTTGTGATCCAATTCCTTTATAATTCCACAGGCCAAAATCATATTATCTTTCAACAAGTCCCAGTGGGAATGTGCTCAATTGATGCCCTTGTTCACCATTGTCCACTCACACAAATCATGACACTGCTTTCTTCTGCATCAATAACCGGAATGGCACTTAAAAAAAAAATATTTTGTGGTTACCAGACTAAGGAGGGATTCTTAATTGCAGTTTCAACAATGATGTATAAAATAACATGATTACTGCACTATTACAGTGTATTAGCAGCCTCAAAATGCTTTGCTTTTGTACATTGCAATTGCTTCAATTTACTGTTCGCCACCACTGCTTTTACTTTATGTGTTTTGTTCTGCATTTGTAACACTACTAGTTTTTACATAGTTCATAAATTCATGTTCATAGAAACACAGAAACATAGAAAATAGATGCGTGAGGAGGCCATTAGGCCCTTCAAGCCAACATCGAGAGAGTGGTGAGTCTCTGGAACTCTCTGCCACAGAAGTTAGTTGAGGCCAGTTCATTGGCTATATTTAAGAGGGAGTTAGATGTGGCCCTTGTGGCTAAAGGGATCAGTGGGTATGGAGAGAAGGCAGGTACGGGATACTGAGTTGGATGATCAGCCATGATCGTATTCAATGGCGGTGCAGGCTCGAAGGGCCGAATGGCCTACTCCTGCACCTAATTTCTATGTTTCTATGTTTCTATCGCCATTCATTGTGATCATGGCTGATCGTCCACAATCATGTGGTCAATGAAAGAGCGTTCACGTGGCGGCGCTGTTTCCACCAATCTTTCCACCGCCACGCACAAGAAGCACAAGACAGGCACCGTTGTGTGCAGATGCCAAGAAGTGTGTTCAGCTCTGGCTGAACAACATCTAATCTTGTGTGTGATCTCGCTAAATAGAAGATCCACAATCAGAAGTGAAAGGAGCAGAATTAGGCCATTCGGTCCGTCAAGTCTATTCCACCATTCAATCATGGCCGATCTACCTCTCCCTCCCAACCCCATTCTCCTGCCTTCTCCCCATAACCCATGACACCCGTACTAATCAAGAATCTATCCATCTCTGCCTTAGAAATGTCCATAAAGTTCAAAATTGGAGCAAGGCCACATTTAATAGTATAGACGGGAACATGCTAAAGTTGGTGTACGATGTTTGCGGGCAAAGGCATGTCTGGAAAGTGGGATGCTTCTAAAAGAGTAATGATGAGAGATGAACGCTTGCGTGTCCATCTTTTCTCGTTTTCATCTAACAAACAGCTAACAATGGCCAGTTTCCTTTATCATCGTGACTTTTTTGCATATCTTTCATTCATTGTTCCTTATCTCTCTGCACCACCGTCTATATGTCTCGTTTCCCTTATCCCTAACTAGTCTGGAGAAGGGCCCGAAACGTCACCTATTCCTTTTCTGTAGAGATGCTGCCTGTCCCGCTGAGTTACTTCAGCTTTGTGTGACAATCGTCAGAGTGAAGGGCAAGGCAGGTGGAAATAAAGGGCCTGTCCCACGAGGCGATTTTTTAGGCGACTGCCGGCAACTGTTAAAGTCATAGCAGTTCGCCGAAAAAACGGTGACTGGACTAATGGGCCTGTTGCAGGCAGCTACGACAATGGAAGTCAGCACCGGCAACACCCTACGTCATCCTGGCGACAACCTACGGCACCACCTACGTCAGGAGAAGACAAGCCCACGGTCACCGACAGTTGCCGAAAAGATTCAAAATCCAGTGGCGACCTGAAAAACGCTACGACTCTTTGGGCGACTACTTACGACCATACAGGCAACTCCCCGGCGACGATGTGGGACAGGCCCTTAATCACCTAAGTGGGACAGGCCCTTAAGGAAGCGTGGATGACGAGAGAAATTGAGGTTCTAGTTCGGAAACAAATGGTGGCATGGGGCAGATATAGGCAGCTGGGATCAAGTGCGTCTCAGGAGGAGCTTGGGGTATTGTGTGGGGGTCGCTGGTTGGTGCGGACTCGGTGGGCCGAAGGGCCTGCTTCCGCACTGTATCTCTACACTATTCTACAAAACGAAGACATTTTAAAAAATCCAAGTACAAATAAACAGGGAAATTTCCTCAGCAGAATCGGTGCCTGGCTAAAGCTGGAGTAATTGGGACAATTTTAGCAAGAAAATTCAGCTGGAAGACGTGTGCGTTTTTTAAAATTGATTTTGAAATGCTAACACCTCTGGTTTTGTCACGTTTTGACTTGTTGCCATGGAGTAATTAATATCTCATCTAAGGCAGACACAAAATTCTGGAGTAAATCAGCAGGACAGGGCAGCATCTCTGGAGAGAAGGAATGGGCACCGTTTCGGGTCGAGACTCTTCTTCGGACATAAAACTTAATGTCTAAGGAACTCCAGAAAGATTCTCACCCCATCTCCGACTTGTACATTTTAACAGAGTAAATCGCTCCAGTTGAATGCAATTGTCATTAAGTTTAATCCTGGTTTAATTGATGCGATTGTCATGAGAAAGATTTTCTCATCCCTCACACGTCTTATTTTACATTTTACTAATTATCAATTGTTGATTTATTCCAATTATTATTCCTTCTACTCTCCAGAGAACCAGAACAAGGTACGACTCTTTGGGCGACTGCTCACTTCCATACACGCTTCACCCCGCGACATGTCGCCAGGGTGTCGCCTGTATGGTCGTGAGTCGTCTCCTCAGTCGCCCAAAGAGTCGTAGCGTCTTTCTAGTTGCCGCTGGATTTTCAACACGTTGAAAATTTTCAGTGACCAGCAATGACCTATGACGGGTGCCGGCAGTCGCCGAAAAAGTCACGTAAGTGGGACAGGCCCATAAGGTTTCATTCTGAGTTCATTCAGAGCACAAACGGTGAGGGCAGATTCAATGATGTCCTCCTTCCTGAACCAATGGCACAAGAATCAGTGCTCAAGATTGAAGATAGTCACAAAAAGCTGGAGTAACTCAGCGGGACAGGTAGCATCACTGGAGAGAAGGAATGGTCGAGACCCTTCACCAATCGGTCCGAAACGTCACCCATTCCTTTCTCTCCAGAGATGCTACCTGGCCCGCTGAGCTACTCCAGTTTTTTGTGCCTACAGTATCTTCAGTTTAAACCAGCATCCGCAGCTCCTTCCTGCACACTGCACAAGACTGGTCTGAGTTGACCTTCCAATTCAGCCTCTGGTGCTTCTGATTATGTGCTGTCAAGTCCTGATTTATATGTGGGCTTAACTTCTAACTGTACCTTCAACTCTCATCTCAAGGCTAAAATTCAAGCCTATCTGCTGATCTACACTTGTCCTATTCATCATTGTCCTCCGTTTTGATTTTAGACGCTCTATAATAGGTTTAATAAGTGTTAACCTAGTACTGACTTTGACTTTTGCTAGCCTTCAGGCATTCTGGATTAAGCCTGGACTCCAAATATAGCAGTGTGTTCGGACCCAAGACATTGATTTTATTTAAGAATATAATTACACTTTGTGACTCCTTACCCACTACCTCTGAAACAATTATCCTTTATCCCAGATCTATTATTTAACACCTTTGCAGATAGATTGGCAACATTGCTCAATGCGAGGCCGCAGTGACAAGTGTGGTCAGCTTCGGCACCGATTAAACAAGTTCATAAATTCATAGGTTCACGTGATAGGAGCAGAATTAGGCCATTCGGCCCATCAAGTCATGGCTGGTCAATCTTTTCCTCTCAACCCCTTTCTCCTGCCTTCTCCCCATAGCCCCGTACTGATCAAGCAACTATCTATCTCTGCCTTAAAAATACCGATTTGACTTGGCCTCCACAGCCTTCCGTGACAATGGATTACAAAGATTCACCACCCTCTGACTAAATAAATTCTCCTCATCCCCTTTCTAAAGGAACGTCCTTTTATTCTGAAGCTACTGCTTCCGGTTCTAGATTCTACCTTTCTAAAGGCACAATAGAGGTAGATAAAGCTAGTCAATAGGTTCTTTAGTGAATACTGAGAATTCTTTGCATGGCATGAATGCTAATAATTCTAATTGACGTAAATAGGTCTATTAAACTGACACCACTGTTCTGCTTCCTGCAGCCATTTTGAATTACAACTTTTAATCACTGCAACAGATTTGCCGAGAAAAGTCCAAAGCCCGATCTTGATGCTTATTGTTACATCCACATCGATTCATACAGCATTGTTAAGGTTTTGCTTGTGGCCTCTACGATCGTGCAGGTTAATAGCAGGAGACACAAAAATACTGGGAAACCATCGAGCCAACCCCGGATTGACAAATTACCTTTAAAGCCACCAGATACAGTCTTCTATTATTAATGACAGCGTTTAACACTCGACATGTCGAGGTGTATTTCAACATAGGGTTTTTCTGACGATTGCTGTAGAGGATTCAAAGATAAACCACGTTCACGGCAGAAATCTGCCCTGGGGTGAGCCCCAAATTCATTTTGCGCGTAGGAAGGAACTGCAGATGCTGGTTTACATCAAAGATAGACACAAAATGCTGGAGTAACTCAGCGGGACAGGCAGCATCTCTGGAGAGACGGAATGGGTGACAATAGACAATAGACAATAGGTGCAGGAGTAGGCCAATCGGCCCCTCGAGCCAGCACCTCCATTCAATGTGATCATGGCTGATCATCCACAATCAGTACCCCGTTCCTGCCTTCTCTCCATATGCCTTGACTCCGCTATCTTTAAGAGCCCTATCTAGCTCTCTCTTGAAAGTAATCAGAGAACCGACCTCCACCGCCCTCTGAGGCAGAGAATTCCACAGACTCACCACTCTCTGTGTGAAAAAATGTTTCCTCATCTCCGTTCTAAATGGCCTACCCCTTATTCTTAAACTGTGTGGCCCCTGGTTCTGGACTCCCCCAACATCAGGAACATGTTTCCTGCCTCTAGCGTGTCCAAACCCTTAATAATCTTATATGGTTCAATAAGATTCCCTCTCATCCTTCCAAATTCCGGAGTATACAAGCCCAGGCGTTCCATTCTATGAACATATGGCAGTCCCGCCATCCCGGGAATTAACGTTTCGGGCCGAGACCATTCATCAGACTCGGCATATTTCTTTCATTTCATTCATGATCTCAGCATCTACCAACGTCTTTCTTTCACAGCCGCTGAATTATTTTTGGAATTCACTGCCAAGTCGCACATTGTAGATGTGATACAGCAAACTGCAGATGCTGGTTTACAAAAATAGACACAAAGTTCTGGAGTGGCTCAGCGGGTCAGGCAGCATCTCTGGAGAACATGGCTCGGTGACGTTTGGGTCGGGACCCACATTCGGGCTGATTGCGGCAGGGGTGTGGCGGGGGGAGTACAACTGGAAGAGAGGAGGTGCAGAATAAAGCTTGGTGAGTGATAGGTGGATATGTGTGAGGGAAGGGCGGGGGGGTTGGACAAATGCCATAGATGAAAAGAAAAAAGCCATGAGAAGGATTAAAGAGGTGCAATTTGTGAATTCAGTGGAAGGAATATTAGTGTGAAGGACACAAGTTCAGGAGTCACTCAGTGGTTCAGGCAGCGTCTCTGGAGAACACGGATAGGTGATGTTTTGGTCGATACCCTTCTTCAGACTGATGGGTGATATCAGGGGGTGGGTGTGGAGATGAGAGGAGTGGAGTGGCAGGACAAAGTGCGACAGGTAAGAGGTGAACACAGACTGTGGGGGGGGGGGGGGTTGACAGGTAGATGGTTGGATAAAGGACAGAGGTTAAAACAAAAGGTGTAAGACAAAAGGATTGAAGAGATGTGAATTGTGAAGCTGGAGGAAGGAATGTGGGAGGAGGGAAAGGCGAAGGTTAGGTGCGAGTCCAGATGGGACACAGGAAAAGTTTCAGCGTCAGTTTCAGTTTAGTTTATTGTCACGTGTACCGAGGTACAGTGAAAAGCCTTTGCTGCGTGCTAACCAGTCAGCGGAAAGACAATACCTGATTACAATCGAGCCATTCGCAGTGTAGAGATACATGGTAAGGGAATTACGTTTAGTGCAAGGTAAAGCCAGAACAGTCCGATCAAGGATAGTCTGAGGGTCCCCAATGAGGTAGATAGTAGTTCAACACTTTTGGCCAGAGATGCTGTCTGACCCGCTGAGCTACAACTGCAGCTCCTTTTTGTGTGTCTATCTTCTGTTTAAACCAGCATCTGCAGTTCCTTCCTACATAGTAGATCAGCGCCAATCTCTGGTTGCGGTGGGATGGTTCAGTTGCCTGATAACAGCTGGGAAGAACCTGTCCCTGTGCTCTTTTTTGTAAGCCTACATCTGCAATTCCGTGTTTCCACATAATGGTGGAAAGGGTTGGATTGAGTTATAGAGCGCTGGACATGGAGGATACACTCGGAGTATCCTTTGATCAGGTGCCGTGCCACATGTTCACCATGAAGGTTAGTGCGCGGAGGAGTCAAGGACAAGCGGCTGATTAAATAGCAAATTGTTTGAAATGTCGACAGCAGAGTGCGGGCGGAAAGAGCAGTTATTCACACTGTGCGAAGATGGATAACCCAATTGTATTAGAACTACAGTTATTCATAATTCTCATTAATGTTTCTGACAGGTACAAGTGATTCCATTTCTAAATCTGCAGGTGATATCACACTGGTGGATATAACGAGGAGTGAGGGAAGACGTGTGAAAAGAACAACAACAAAAAACTTTCAAACTTGGCAGTTAATGAATATAACTCAGATAAGCGGCAGCACGGTGGCGCTGCGGTAGAGTTGCTGCCACACACCGCCAGAGACCCGGTTCGATCCTGACCACGGGTGCTCTCTGTACAGAGTTTGTACATTTGTTTTCTCCGTGGGTTTTCTCCGAGTACTTCGGTTTCCTCCCACACTCCAAAGACGTACAGGTTTGCAGGTTAATTGGCTTGGTATAAATGTAAATTGTCCCTGGTGTGTGTGGGGCAGTGTTAGTGTGCGGGGATCGCTGGGTCGGCACGGACTTGGTGGGCCGAAGGGCCTGTTTCTGTGCTGTATCTCCAAATAAAACTAAAATTGGGATCTAGATTTAATTTATTGAAGCTAACAGGTTAGACATTTCCCAAAAGGAATTGAATGAGATTTAAATAAAAGGAACAAGAAAGTACCTCTCAAAAATTTGGAGCACAGGAGGATGAGGGGCTTATAGATCTTCTTGAGGTGTACAAAATCATGAGAAGAATAGATAAGGTAAATGCGCAGAGTCTCTTGCCCAGAGTAGGGGAATCGAGAACCAGAGGACGTAGGTTTAAGGTGAGGGGGAAAAGATTTAATATAGAACCTGAGGGGTAACTGGTGGGTGTATGGAACAAACTGCTGGAGGAGGCAATTGAGGCAGTTTTTAGAAACATTTGGACAGGTTTAGAAACATTTGGACAGGTTTAGAGGGATATGGGCCAAACGCAGGCAGGTGGGACTGGTGTGCTGGTGTAGATGGGGCATGTTGGCCGGCATGGACTAGTTGAGCCGAAGGCAGTATGACTCTTACATTAAAAGGTCAGTTTCATTGAACATTATTTTCTGTGCTGTGTATTCAATGTAATTCCAAATTTGGAGGATAAATATATAGCCGCAGATGATTGGCGGCAACGGCGACGCAGCGGTAGAGTTGCTGCTTCGCAGCGCTCGCAGTGCCAGACACCCGGGTCCGATCCCGACTACGGGCGCCTTGTCTGCAGGGAGTTTGGACCTTATCCCCGTGACCGAGTGGGTTTTCTCAGGTTTTTGTAGGTAAATTAGCTTGGTATAAGTGTAAATTGTCCCTAGTGAGTGTAGGATAGTGTTAGTGTGCGGGGATCGCTAGTCGGCACGGTCTCGGTGGGCCGAAGGGCCTGTTTCCGCGCTGTATCACTAAACTAAACTAAACAATTGATCGTCAGTTTGGTCTAAGCGTGATTAACACGCGGTTCCATAATTATGATCCGTCAGCAGTTCCAATGAAAGGTTATTGACCTGAAATGCCAATTGTTTCTCTCTCCACTTTACTTCAGAATCAGCAGATTTTGCTTTTCAGTTCCATAATCGTTGCCTTTTTGGCAAAGAAAAGCTTTGCTTATATTGTTCAAGAGCTCGGCTGATAACGTTAAATAGCGTTATTGATTAGTTCCATGGAAACCGCATCAAATGTTTCCCCCTGCAATTTCAGCACAGATGCGTTCACAGCGTCTGGGCAGGTGGCTGCATTGAATAAAACATCAAATTGATTTGAATCGTGCCAATTTGCATTTCCAGAAAATGTAAATGTTTGCCCAGTTCATTTCAAGAAGATTATTTGCCTTGAACAGTTCAATTTAGATACCAGGATCTTGGAATGTTGCCAACTGCTGGCTTTTCCTTGGGTTATTTTGTAAGTTTTGTGAAAAATAAGATGCTACACATTCTATCCTGCCTCAGCGTACATATTTTTTGATGGCAGGCGATGGTCTTTTCGATTCTTTTGCAATGTGGTATGTTCTGTGCATGATCATATACATTGGGCACAGAGCGACAATCCATTCACAATCCATTTCAAAAGTATTTCATGTGATTTTACCATTCCTGCAAGCTACAAGTTCACAACGTTTAAGAAACACTTAGACAGGTACGTGGATAGGACAGGTACGGAGGGATATGGTCCAAACGCTGGTAGGTGGGACTAGTGTAATGGGACATGTCGATGTGGGCAAGTTTTTCGCGAAGATGTGATTATTCACAAACAAACAAATACACACACATAAACAAACCGTTGAGGCTGTCCCTCAGGGTCGAGGATGATGGTCCACGTTCTGAGGTTTTTATGGACTCTCAGGTGGCTTATGAGTCCAATCCTGGCTTTGCAGCTCACAGAACGAAGACGCCCGTGCGTGTGTGTGTTTAACGTGGACTTGATGTTGCGCTCCAAGAAGCACACGGTCCTTCACAAATCAATCAACTCATTCCAATGGCACGGGCACCAAGACGACTGGAGCTGATAGATCTGCTGCAGCCTTCATGCGCCTTCACAGCCGTTGAGTTCAAGATAACTTTGTCCGCCTGGTCCGCTGTTGAGGTCTTGTAGGTTGGATCGTTCTTAGTCTGCTGCCTCCGACGGCATCGCTCTCGGAATCACGGGGTCACGCAAGCCTCTTCACCAGGACAAGGTCAACGATCTGAAGAGGATCACAAACAAATACATCCACATACAAGATCAGACTTTTAATAGTTATATAGGATAGATGTGCGGGGGGGGGGGGGGGGGGAGAACGCAGGTCATGGGAAGATTGTGCAAACTCTGGCGCTGTAAGGCAGCAACTCTACCGCTGCGCCACCGTGCCGCCACCATTTTGTGTCTATCTTCGGTGGAAACCAGCACCTGCACAGTTCCTTCCCACACAGTAAAGTAAAAGGCGTAGCTTAATATCCTGGCGACGTGGTTTGAAAGTCAAAGAGGCTAGTTACTTAGCAGTCAGAGCTGTTGAACAGCAGAAGAAAAATCAGCATTGCCAGGTGCTGGAAATGAGTTTGCCCTTTGAAATGATCAAATCCTTATACACAGATGCATATTGCGCGCAAAATTGATTTGATTTAGTAACTCTCTCCACACTGCCGATTTCTTTGGCAAGGGCTTTACTTTAAAAACCTTATGCCTCACGTTCTACCCACTTAAAATCCGTAGACTCCACTCAAGCATATAAAGCTCAGTCATCTAACAAATTTAGAATTTTATTTTTCCCCCCATTCTGCCAATGTTCTGACACAATGATAAACAGCCTGAGTTTTTAGTAAAGGTTGGAGAAAGCTCAGTCAATCTACCTTAATTGCTTGGAGCAACTGAACCGTAAAAACTGCAGATACAGGATAGCTGGACCAAGTGCCAGTGACAAGAACAAAATTGCAGGTTAACCATTAAGGGTTGAGTCTCGAGAGCTGGGTGCAAGCATTTGGAATCGGGTCGCGGGAGTTTGTATTCTTATTCATTTTGTGAAAATTCTCAAATAAATCAGATTTACCTTTGATTAAATCGGTTATTGCAGGGGAAGAGTGATTTAAATTTAGCGACAGTGTGAAATTAATAAGATGGGATGGGTTTTGTGAATGCTGTAACAAGGGAAATAAAGGAACCTTGTCCATTAAGAATACTGAATATTTTATGTCACATATCATCATTTGATTAGTGAGGTTCTCAGGGGTTATGGGGAGGAGGCAGGAGAATTGGGTCGGGAGGGAGAGATAGATCAGCCACGACTGAATGGCGGAGTAGATTTGATGGGCCGAATGGCCTAATTCTGCTCCTATCACTTATGAACCCATGATCGTGTCATGACACAATTTATGTCCCATTTTATGTCAAGATTAAACATTTCAAGTTAATGCCCAGTTTTACAATTCTTTAACAAATGGTATATTTTTGCTGTTCAAATGTTAGACGCAAAGAGTGTCTTGCACAGAGTAGGGGGATCGAGAACCAGGGGACATAGGTTTAAGGAGTAGGGGGAATCTAAGGGATAACTATTTTGCACAAAGGGGGGGTGGGTGTATGGAACGAGCCGCCGGAGGAGGTAGTTGAGGCGGGGACTATTGCAACATTTAAGAAGCAATTAAACAGGTACATGGATAGGACAGGTTTAGAGAGTGATGGGCCAAACACAGGCATGCGGGACTAGTGTAGATGGGACACATTGGTTGGGTATGGGCAAGTTGGGTCGAAGGACCACATATTTCTGGGATAAAGTAGTCAGGGAATGGGAGTCAAGGGAGCCAAGCGTGTTTAATTTTCATATGTACCAAAATGGAACAATTACATTCTTACTTGCAGCAGCTCACTGGTTTGGAAACACAATACTCAATCTATAACTCCCAGGCGGCTGAGTGACAATGCTGCTGCCTCATAACGCCGAGACACCCCCTTTCGATCATCACCTCGGGCGCTGCCTGTGTGGAGTTTGCACGTTCTCCCTGTGATCGCGTGGGTTTTCTCCGGGTGCTCCTGTCTCCTCCCACATCCCAAGGGCATGAGGGTTTGCTGTAAATTTCCCCAGAGTTTGCAGGCTGGGATAACACAGAATCAGTGCGTGGGTGATTAATGGTCGGTGCGGACTCGGAGGGCCAAAGGGCCTGTTTCCACGCTGTATCTCAAACTAACTAACATAACAAGCAAAAAAGAAAATCAATAGTCTCTTTCTGGTTTAGTTTAGTTTAGGAAACAGGCCCATCGGCCCACCGAGTCTGCGCCAACCAGCAACCCTGACACACTAACGCTATCCTACACGCACTGGGGACAATTTATATTTTATACCAAGCCAATTAACCTACAAACCTGTACGCATTTGGAGTGTGGGAGGAAACTGGAGCAGCCAGAGAAAACCCACGCAGGTCATGGGGAGTACGTACAAACTCCATACAGACAGATAGGGATCGAAGCCGGGTCTCTGGCGCTGTGAGGCAGCAACTCCACCGCTGCGCCACCGTGCCGGCCTCTTCAAGGGTCAAAACAAAGCATGCTGCCCCTTCAATGTTTAAGGAAAGTGGAAATTGAGCCTAACTTGGTGTCTGAAATGGGATTTGGAACTCAAACCCGTACCAGAGGCGAGAGGGCTATCATTCAACCAAGCTTGTTACTCGTAAAGCTCAATGATCAATAGTCAACGGTCAATATTGCTTTATTTGGACAATTCTGAGCTCACAGGACAGTTACAGCCGTCTACGGAATAGTCAATACATTACCTCTTCAAATTGCAGCAATCTAACTTCACGGCATAATAACACGTCCAACCCCATAGGACGGAATTGGGATGAAAATAAATCATTATTTAGCACTTATTCAATCTATTGTAGTCAATGGTAAATTAAAAGCGTTTTAAAGTAGTTCTTCAAACATGCACTTCTGCTGATTTGCATAAGTTATCCAAATGTTATCGCCACAATAGGTAGCATTGAAATAATATTCGTGCTGGCTGCTGACAATTATGTATCACCTTATCAAAATAAAATGTTCATAAGTTCCTGTAATAGGAGCAGAATTAAGCCATTCGGCCCATCAAGTCTACTCCGCCATTCAATCAGGGCTGATCTATCCCTCCCTCCCAACTCCATTCTCCTGCCTTCTCCCCATAACCCCCGACACTCATACTAATCTAGAATCTATCAATCTCCGCCTGAAAAATATCCATTGACTTGGACTCCACAGCCTTCTGTGGCAATGAATTCCACAGATTCACTGCCCTCTGGCTAAGGAAATTCCTCCTCATTGGCCTTAAGTCCTGACACCATTCTTCTGGACCTTATCTGTGCTCTCCCCAACTTAACGACATCTGACCAAAGCTGCACACAATACTTCCAGTGCGTCCTCACCAGCATCTTGTGACACAATGTCGCAAACTTCCATACACAATTTCCTTACTAATGAAGGCCAATATACCAAGAGCCTGCTTCACCACCATATCTGGTTGTGACGCCACTTTCAAATAAATTTGTATTTGCACTCCTAGGTCCCTCTGCTCTACAACATTCCCTAGAGGCTGCCGTTCACTGTGAACGTCCTACCCTGAATTCACTTCACAAAAATGCAACACCTTGCATCTATCTGAGTAAATCTCTATTTGCCAATCCTTGGCCGACATACCCAGGCGATCAAGATATGGTGGTAATTCTTGATTAACCTTCGTCACTGTAAATTAAAACATCTATTTATGTGTCAGGAGACAAAAGATAATCCATGGATCAGGTCATCTTTTCTTGTTACATTTTGTTTACTTTGTTCAAAACCAAACCACGGTGGAGCAGCGGTAGATTTGCTGCCTCACAGCGCCAGAGACCCAGGTTTGATTCGACTACGCGTGCTGTCTGTACAGAGTTTGTACGTTCTCCCCGTGACCTGCGTGGGCTTTCTCCAAGATCTTCGGTTCCCTCCGACACTCCAAAGACATAGAAACATAGAAACATAGAAAATAGGTGCAGGAGGAGGCCATTCGGCACTTCGAGCCAGCACCGCCATTCATTGGCCGATCATCCCCAATCAAAAACCCGTGCCTGCCTTCTCCCCATATCCCTTCATTCCACTAGCCCCTAGAGCTCTATCTAATTCTCTGCAGGACGCGCAGGTTTGTAGGACAATTGACTTGGTATAAGTGTAAGATTGTCCCTAGTGTGTGTAGGGCAGTGTTAATATGCGGAGGGTCATTGGTCGGTACTGACTCGGTGGGCTGAAGGGCCTGTTTCCATGCTGTATCTCTAAACTGAACTAAACTAGTTAATGCTAGTGTGAACGGGTGATCGATGGTCAGCGTAGACTCAGTGGGTCAAACCAGTAGCAGAAATTGCCAAAATATTGGCCTCTGAAATGAGAGGCTTCAACAACAACCCCCATTTGTTAAAGGTAGACAAAAATGCTGGAGAAGGGTTTCAACCAGAAACCTTGCCTATTTCCTTCGCTTCATAGATGCTGCCTCACCCGCTGAGTTTCTCCAGCATTTTTGTCTACCTTCGATTTTCCAGCATCTGCAGTTCCTTCTTAAACATTTCCCCATTTGTGAGTCAAACTATTTTCACAGTTCGACTTTCTTATATCGTTACACCACTCAGTGGAGGCATAATTCAGTGACAAGAAAACATACTTCATCTTTGAAAGGTTGGATAAATATTCATCAATCCTGTTAATCCTATTATTTTGTCAACCTTGCTTCTGGTAATGATAATCTATAATTTCAAACATTATGATCTACAGTGCATATTGAATTTATTTCCTGGAATTCACCAGATTGAAGGCTCATTAAGATGTCTATTTATCAACTGAATGCAAGATATCAATTCAGTTTAGTTTGTTGTCACGTGTACCGAGGTACAGTGAAAAGCTTTTTGTTGCGTGCTAACCAGTCAGTGGAAAGGCAATACATGATTACAATCTATCTGTTTACAGTGTACAGATACATGACAAGAATGTTTGGTGCAAGGTGAAGCCAGCAAAGTCCGATCAAGGATAGTCCGAGGGTCACCAAAGAGGTAGAAAGTAGTTTAGCACTGCACATCACAGCACATCAAGAGAGAGTTATAACCCTGTCCCACGGTACGAGTTCATTCCAAGAGCTCTCCCGAGTTGACTTGTGGTAAGCACGGAGAATGAACGCAGCGGGTATGTTGGAGCTCGGGGACTTCTCTTAGAGGCTCGTAACGCTAACGGCAGGTACTCTGGAAGACTCACTAATGCCAGGTAAGCACGGGAAGACTCGTGAAGATTTTTCAACATGCTGAAAAATGTCCACGAGAGCCCCGAGTACCGACGAGCGGCCATTACCGTAAATCTCTGAGTTCGAATCAGGGCAAACTCGGGAGAGCTCTTGGAATGAACTCGTACCATAGGACAAGGCTTTTAGATAGAGCTCTTAAAGATAGCAGAGTCAAGGGGATATGGGGAGAAGACAGGAACGGGGTACTGATTGGTCGCTGCCATGATCACTGTGATTGAAGGTGCTGGCTCGAAGGGCCGAATGGCCTACTACTGCACCTATTGTCTATTGTCTATAGGAATAATGAGAAAAGGAAG
This sequence comes from Okamejei kenojei, assembly GCA_035221665.1. NCBI lineage: Eukaryota > Metazoa > Chordata > Chondrichthyes > Rajiformes > Rajidae > Okamejei > Okamejei kenojei. Next base: position 28,485,959 of record CM069163.1, read on the forward strand.
ATAGATACAAAAAGCTGGAGTAACTCAGCAGGACAGGCAGCATCTCTGGAGAGAAGGAATGGGTGACGTTTTGGGTCGAGACCCTTCCTCAGAGGTTGAAAATCAATCTGGGCCAGCTCACTGGGCACTTGGCTTCTCAACTGTCCTTGGTAAATGTAATCGTATACTCTCTTTCCGCTGACTGGTTAACACGCAACAAAGGCTTTTCGCTGTACCTCGGTGCACGCGACAATAAACTAAGCTGAAATGGACTGAATAGACAATAGACAATAGTTTCACCATTTCTGTTTCCAAGATGGTGTCCAAATGCTCCTCTTCATTATGGGCGATCTCCCATCTACATTCTCAGTCCTCATACAGGATCCCAACACAAAATATTAACTATCCCTCTTGCTCCAAGGATGCTGCCTGACCCGCAGAGTTCCAGCCAGGAATTTGTTTTATTTAGTTCCGGCAAAGATGGCAGACTCCCTCCACTGAACAACCAGCGATAGGGACTGTTGACACAGATGGGATTCTACCGCTGTCTTCATCTCCCTGACGAAGACTGGCTGTGTCCCTTTTATCAGTGGAAACCAGCACCTGCAGCCCCTTCCTGTATATTACAAAACAGAGCACATCAGGTGCTACTTTCAATTTGAAGATCATATTTTCATTTCTGATATCTGACTTCTCATGTCGTAACCTTGACAACGGTTCTGCAATCATATTTTGCTTCAAACCTTTGGTATTGGTAATGTTCTCATCTCATGCAGCGTCTGACCTGCATTGTGGCACATATTCATTCAGGGCCAGTCACAGCAAAGTGAGGCAACAATAACACTCCCACAGACTGATATTCTGGTCACCAACCTGTTTGGCATTGATAATTTAAGTTATTTTGATGGTTCCAGTGCCTGCTTCCTTCTCTCCATCCTTCATGCAAGTTCTTTACTATACATTCTTGTTGGGAATTTATATTGTATAAGTGGGCGCATGGTGGTGTAGCGGTAGAGTTGCTGCCTAATGCCCCCGTCCCACTTAGGAGACCTAAACAGCAACCTCTGGTGACCTTGCCCGCCACCCAAAAAATAAATCAAGGTTGAGGTGACCTGCAACCTCCTACCACCTCCCACGCACATGTTGAAAACCTTCCTCAACCATGAAGAAAACCGGCTTCGACTAGACATGCGACTAAAAAATAATTGATTTTTAAAACGGCAACCTATTTTTAGTCGAGGCCGGTTTTAATCATGATGAAAAAATAGCATCAACCTAGATGAAGCCTCGACCACTCGGAGACCACTTTCGCCCATTAGGGAGAGTGACCAAAACCTCCGGTGACCTCATGGAAACCTTGGGTGGCTCGTACCTAGTGTGTGTAGGATAGTGTTATGATCTTACGATTAACGTGAGCATTTCTACTGCCCCATTCAATCATGGCTGATCTATCTCTCCCTCCTAATCCCATTCTCCTGCCTTTTCCCCATAACCCCAGACACCCGTACTGATCAAGAATCTATCTATCTCTGCCTTAAAAATATCCACTGACTTGGCCTCCACAGACTTCTGAGGCAAAGAATTCCACAGATTCGCCACCCTCTGACTAAAGAAATTCCTCCTCTTCTCCTTCCTAAATGAACGTCCACCAAAAGTAATGGCACTAACATCAAGAGGAGTCAAATTTGATTGACTGGTGCTGACATGATATCCATGAAAATGTTGGCATAGGCATTTTAATATTTTTCTGATTTAAGAAGTTGCAATGGTTGGAGGAAGACTCAGCGAGGCATGGAACTCTTCAATTAAATCAGGGTGATGGTATAACAATTTACATAAGAAAACAGGAATTGGAAAAACAGGTTTAATTACAAAGCGCATAGGAGACTTCAACGTTCTGGTACATCAATGAGACACATGAAGCCATCTGCTATTTTCTGTATATTTGATTGATTGCTTTAATTTTTTATAAACCATGTCAACTTGTGGCTGAGTCATTCCAGACAATTATATGTACCGGTGATAAACACTCGTTCCTTTAGTGAGAAAGAGAAAAATGATTGGGAAAAGAAATCGACATTTCTTAATTATCAAAAATGCAAAATACAGGCGTGTGGGGGATGAGGTGACAATCGCTTCAATTAAACCAGGATTAAACTTAATGACAATGACTTCAACTGGAAGGTAGACAGAAATGCTGGAGAAACTCAGCGGGTGTGGCAGCATCTATGGAACGAAGGAATAGGTGACGTTTCGGGTCGAGACCCTTCTTCAGACTGATGTGGGGGTGAGGTCTCGACCCGAAACGTCACCTATTCCTTCGCTCCATGGATGCTGCCTCACCCGCTGAGTTTCACCAGCATTTGTGTCTACCTTCGATTTTCCAGCATCTGCAGTTCCTTCTTCAACATGACTTCAACTGGAGCTATTTCCTCTGTAAAACTTTGCAAGTCGAAGGTGGGGGTGAGAATTTTTCTGGAGTTCCATGGACATTAATTTTAATGTCTGAAGAAGGGTCTCGACCACAAAATGTCATCCAATCCTTCTCTCCAGAGATGCTGCCTGGCCCGCTGAGTTACTCCAGCTGTTTGTGTCTATCTTAAGTTTTATGGAGTTCCATTGATGTGCATAATATACACTGCCGCATTTACAAGCCATTTGACCAGTGAATGATTTCTTATTCCCTGGTTTTAATCTGCTAAGTTTTTTTTTATGCAATGATTTAGTCAACATTAAATCCTGAATACCATTAGTAGCAGCCACATTCCCATAACATATTATGGTCTCACTGCTGTTTTCATTGCATCAAATTTTCAGGGATTGTAATAAGATAACATTACAGTGAAGAGCAATATTTTTGAAAGATATTCATTCCTCCATAATTAATCTCAGTTAGTGTGTATATATATACAAAAAAGCAATTTAAAAACCCACTGAACCTTCACTGCACAAGGTGATGGTGTTTGAAAAGGGGAGGCGAGATTTAGACTTTAGACTTGAGAGAGATAGAGCGCGGAAACAGGTCCCTTGGCCCACCGAGTCCGCGCTGACCAACGGTCACCCCACACCCTAACCTGCACACGCGAGGCACAATTTTTTTAAACATTTTACTCAAGCCAGTTAGCCCACAAACCTGTACATCTTTGGGGTTTGGGAGGAAACCGGAGCACCCGGAGGAAACCCACGCAGGTCATGGGGAGAACGTACAAATTCCGTACAGACAGCACCCGTAGTCAGGATCGATCCTGGATCTCTGGCGCTGCGAGGCAGCAACTCTACCCACTGCCCCACCGCGCCAACCCCAGATAAGATGAATGAAAAAGTTGAACAAAGCAGAAAGTGTTGGAAGAACTCAGTGGGTCAGGAAGCATCTGCGGAAGGAAATGGACAGGAAGTGTTTTGGGTCAGGTCCCTTCTTCTGTCTGACACAATCAGTCTGTGGAGAGGTCCTGACCCAAAACTGTCTTTGTCCATTCCCTACACTGATGCAGTCTGACCCGTTGAGTTCCGCCAGCACTTTGCTTAAGATTTAAGCATCTGCAGTTCCCTGTGTCTCTCGGAATGAAAAAGCTGCGTTCTGAGCTTGTGTCCTCTAATGAGGGAAGTGCACAAAGAGGGAATGTTTAAGACGACCATTGACTCACGTTACCTCATAAATTCATCATCTCCAGGAGAAGCAAAAAATATTAGTGTCTCTACATGAATTTAGGTTAACAATAGACAATAGGTTTTCAGACTAAAAACGACAATTATTATGTGTTGGAAGGAACTGCAGATGCTGGTTTAAACCGAAGATAGACACAAAAAGCTGGAGTAACTCAGCGGGACAGGCAGCATCTCTGGAAAGAAGGAATGGGTGACGTTTTGTGACGACCCGAAACATGACCCGTTCCTTTCCCCAGAGATGCTGCCTGTCCCGCTAAGTTAACGGCCTGTTCCACTTTCCTGAGCTGCTCACGAATTCGTAGGTACTCGGGGCATTAAATGTTGCCATTTTTCTCCTCCCGACTATCTTTTTACTCGTGGACATTTTACATCGTGCTGGAAAAATTGTCACAACTTACCTACGGCTGGCATAACGAGCCGCTACGATATATCTACGGACTCCTACGGCCTCCTACAGACCCGTTACGAACATTCTCCGAGTTTGAATCAAGGGGAAAACACGGGAGAATTCGTGAGCAGCTCGGGAAAGTGGGACAGGCCCTTTACTCCAGCTTTTTGTGTCTACAACAATTATTATTGTGGTTATTACCGCACTAAGGAGGTAATTGTTAGTTATCTCCTTCGTAACTTACAATTACTACAGTAAATTGTTAGCGGTAATTGCTAGTTGTTAAGGGGCGGCACGGTGGCGCAGCGGTCGAGTTGCTGCCTCACAGCGACAGAGACCTGGGTTAGATCCTGACTACGGGTGCTGTCTGTAGGGAGTTTGTATGTTATTCCCCGTGAACCCCTTGTGTTTTCCCCGGGATCTTCGGTTTCCTCTCACACTCCAAACACGTACGGGTTTGTAGGCTAATTGGCTTGGTATAATTGTAAATTGTCCCTATTGTGTGTAGGATAGTGTTAATGTGGCAGGGATCGCTGGTCAGCATGGACTCAGTGGGCCGAAGAGCCTGTTTCCTCGCTGTATCTTTAAACTAAACTAAACGAAGAATTATTCAGGAATTGTTATTGAATTCTTAATTAGAGACAGTCATATAGAGCAGAAACATGCCCTTAGACCCAACATTTTGCCATGCCGACTAACATGCCCCATCTACACTATTCCCACCTGCTTGCGTTTGGCCCATATGGGTTCATCTGAAAGTAGCTGAATTTGGCCATTCGGCCCATCAAGTCTACTCTACCATTCAATCATGGCTAATCTACCTCTCCCTCTCAACATCATTCTCCTGCCTTCTCCCATGAAACTCATACTAATTAATAATCTATCTATCTCTGCCTTAAAAATATCCATCGACTTGGCCTCCATAGCCTTCTAAACCTGTCCAAATGATTTTTAAACATTGTGAAAGGAATTCATAGTAACATATAAACATAGAAAATAGGTGCAGGAGTAGGCCATTCAGCCCTACGATCAAGCACTGCCATTGAATATGATCATGGCCCATCATCCAAAATCAGTACCCCGTTCCTGCTTTTTCTCCATATCCCTTGATTCCGTTAGAACCAAATAGCTAAATCTAACTCCCTCTTGAAAACATCCAGTGAATTGGTCTCCACTGCCTTCTGTGACAGAGAATTCTACAGATTAACAACTCTCTGGGTGAAAAGGTTTTTCATCATCTCAAAATGGCCTACACCTTATTCCTAAACTGTGGCCCTCCCCCCAAAAAGGGAACATTTATCCTGCATCTAGCTTGTCTAATCCCTTAAGAATTGTATATGTGTCTGTAAGATCCCCTCTCATCCTTCTAAATTCCATTCAGTGGGAATAAGTCACTGTTCTTGGGAGTGGGTGGTGGGGGGGGGGGGGGGGGGGGGGGTGGACAAGGGTCTGGGTTTAAAAGTGGCAGGGGGAATAGCATCAAAGGGAGCATTCATTTTAATGTCGATCCCATCTCTTTTATGCACAGCGCCACCACAATAAACCAATAACTCAGATCGCAGCATGACAATGTCACAATCCAGAGCACGCAAACATCATAAAGCATGTGTACGAAGGAACTGCAGATGCTGGTTTAAACCTTCTGCAGTTGCATAGGGCTCTAGTGAGACCACATCTGGAGTATTGTGTACAGTTTTGGTCTCCTAATTTGAGGAAGGACATCCTTGTGATTGAGGCAGTGCAGCGAAGGTTCACGAGATTGATCCCTGGGATGGCGGGACTGTCATATGAGGAAAGATTGAAAAGACTAGGCTTGTATTCACTGGAGTTTAGAAGAATGAGGGTGGATCTTATAGAAACATATAAAATTATAAAAGGACTGGACAAGTTTGATGCAGGAAAAATGTTCCCAATGTTGGGCGAGTCCAGAACAGGGGCCACAGTCTTAGAATAAAGGGGAGGTCATTTAAGACTGAGGTGTGATAAAACATTTTCACCCAGAGAGTTGTGAATTTATGGAATTCCCTGCCACAGAGGGCAGTGCAGGCCAAGTCACTGGATGGATTTAAGAGAGAGTTAGATAGAGGTCTAGGGGCTAGTGGAGTCAAGGGATATGGGCAGAAGGCAGGCACGGGTTATTGATAGGGGACGATCAGCCCTGTGCTGGCTCGAAGGCCCGAATGGCCTCCTACCAAAGTGTCCTACCGAAGATAGACACAAAATGCCGGAGTAACTCAGCGGGACAGGCAGCATCTTTGGAGAGAAGGAATAGGTGATGTTTCTCTGAATTCTCTGAAAAAGAGTCTCGACCCATTCCTTTAGTCCAGAGACGCTGCCTGTACCGCTGACTTACTCCAGCATTTTGTGCCTAACATCATAACACATTTGGTTTGTCATTCATTATTGTTCCACTTGAGACTTTGTGTTGTCACGCCTGTATTTCCTTTGATGAATATGGCCTGTTAAAAATTCCTCCTCATACACAACGTTTGCCCTCGACAACACGAAAAAGAATTGACAGGGGCAACACTTTTCAATTTATCTCCCTTTAAAATGTAAAACCAAGTGTAAGGTCTCAAATTAAAAGTAATGGTCCATTCTGCGTAAAAACTGCAGTGGGTCAGCAAGTTAGAATGAGAACAGGAATCTTTTGAGGAAACAAATAAACAGCCAAAATGTGTAGGGAGGAACTGCAGATGCTGGTTTAAACCATAGATAGACACAAAAGTAACTCAGCGGGACAGGCAGCTGGAGTAACTCAGCGGGACAGGCAGCATCTCTAGAGAGAAGGAATGGGTGATGTTTGGGGTTGAGACTGCAGACTGATGTCAGGAGAGAGGGAGATAGAGAGATAGATAAGGACTTGTAAGGTGTGGAAACAGGACAAAAGGGGCTGGAGACAGCCAATAGTGACCATTGTGGGCGGAATGTCTTCAGAATGAAAGGACGTTCTTTTAGGAAGGAGATGAGGAGGAATTTATTTAATCCGATGGTGGTGAATCTGTGGAATTTGTTGCCACAGAAGGCTGTGGAGGTCAAGTCAGTGGACATTTTTAAGGCAAACAGATAGATTCTTGATTAGTACAGGTATCAGAGTTTTGGGGGAGAAGGCAGGAGAATGGGGTTAGGAGGGAGTGATTGAATGGCAGAGTAGACGTGATGGGCCGAATGGCCTAATTCTACTCCTATCACTCGTGACCTTATGACCTCAATATACTAAGTTTAGGTTTCAATCTGGTGATTCCAGCCCAAGAATGGAACATTGAGCTAACACCATGACTTGATTGAGGAGCAAAGAAAGCCAATGATGAGCCACAGGTCAAAAGCAGTAATAGTGAAGGAAGCTGGAAGGAAGGATACGGGGTCTGAATAAAGAGGGTAAAAGGGGAAGAGAAAGGTTAGGTACAATTGCCAATTTCAAATTAATATGATTTATTAGCAACGGTTTATCAAAACAAAATGGTGAAATCTGAAATAGTTAAAATGTGAAAATGAAATGACTGAGGAATCAAATCCTTGTTAAAAATACAAAGAGTCTGCTCATGCTATGAATATGCAAAATAGATAGAAAATGCTGAAAATTCTCAGGAGACTTTGCAATAAATGAGAAGTGAGAGAGAGAGTTAATGGTTCAGATCGAGAACCTTTCTTCAGAAACAAAGTCAAATCCTATATTGTAGGGAGGAACTGCAGATGCCGGTTTAAACTGAAGATGGACACAAAATGCTGGAGTAGCTCAGCGGGACGGGCAGCATCTCTGGAGAGAAGGAATGGCTGCTGTATATATCTCTCGTGTCCCTTTCCCATGACTCTCAGTCTGAAGAAGGGTCTTGACCCGAAACATCACCCATTCCTTCTCTCCAGAGATGCTGCCTGTCCCGCTGAGATACTCCAGCATTTTGCGTCTATCTTCGGTGTGAACCAGCTTCTGCAGTTCCTTCCTACACCTTTAGTCTGCTCCACTTGCAAAGTTGCACACAATGCATAAACGTCAGGCAGTGTCAGAGTCCCGTCTCAACACAATCCCTTATAGCCCTGTCCCATTGAGGCGATTTTTTAGGTGACTACAGGCTGTCGTCACATGTTCGCCGGTGGTCACCAGGGTGTCGCCTGTAAGGTCGTGAGTCGTCTCCTCAGTCGCCCAAAGGGTCGTAGCATCTTTTTGGTGGCCGCATAATTTTCAACATGTTAAAAAAATTTTGGTGACAGTGGATTTGTTAATTGTCCCTAGTGTGTGTAGGATAGTGTTAGTGTGCGGGGATCGCTGGTCGGCGCGGACTCGGTGGGCCAAAGGGCACGAGGGTCAATTAACATTTACACCGAGTCAATTAGTCTACAAAAATGCACGCCTTTGTAATGTGGAAGGAAACCGAAGATCTCGAGAAAACCCACGCAGGTCACGGGGAGAACGTACAAACTCCGTACAGACAGCGCCCGTCGTCGGGATTGAACCCGGGCCTCCGACGCTGTAAGCGCTGCAAGGCAGCAACTCCACCGCTGCGCCACCGTGCTGTAATTTACTGCGATTAGCAGTATTCACAAAACTCGATGAACCTAATATATTTTCACATTTCATCACGAAGATTCATCACAAATGATAAAAATAATAATTTTGAACAAGCAGGTGGTGACATGAGTTTCAGGCAATCAGAGACAATGAGAGATCAGTCTCGTGCAACTGACAAATTCAATTACTGAGTATTGCAAAGGCAGTTTTCTTAGTTCTATGCCATGTCTGACAGGTGAAATTTTCCCAGCCTCCCTACAAAATGGAATCCCATCAAACATGGCATATTTATACTCCAGCATCTCTCTAAAAGGTAATTACACTGCAGCTCGTGAAAATAGGATTCCTGTCACTCTCTGACATTAACAGGCAATACAAGTCACTCTATCCCACTGCGTCCCATAGCCAAGACATCCCGATTCAGTCTAGATTATACAGGCTGCCCATCACCAGAGTGGGTTACTTTACTTCCAGTCCAGTTAACTGCACATGACGTCTGCAGGTTCATAGTTGGATAAAAATGTTGTCATTCGGTGCGGGATAACAGGACCGCAATTGGCGGCAATAGCTCGATATGTTGTCGCCAGTCACATCTCCTCTAGAAGTAGAGTCTCAATTGAGCAGAGTGCAAGGTGGAGGGCAAGCAAGGCAAAGTGAACACCAGGCATAACAGCATCTCACATTTCGCTTGGGCAGCTAATGCCCCGTCCCACTTAGGAAACCTGAACGGAAACCTCTGGAGACTTTGCGCCCCACCCAAGGTTTCCATGCAGTTCCCAGAGGTTCCCGGAGATTTTTGTCCTCCGGCAACCATCTTCAACTAGCATCGCAACTGGCTTTGACTAAAAAATAACTGATTTTTCAAACGGAAACCACTTTCGACCATTAGGGAGACTGACAAAAACCTCCGGGAACCACACGGAAACCTTGGGTGGGGCTCAAAGTCTCCAGAGGTTTCCGTTCCGGTTTCCTAAGTGGGACAGGGGCATTACAGTACATCTCAGTGGTATGAATATTGGAGATCGACACAAAAAGCTGGAGTAACTCAGTGGGCCAGACGGCATCACTAGAGAAAAAGAATAGGTGACGTTTCGGGTCGAGACCCTTCTTCAGACTGAGAGTCAGGGGAAAGGGAAACGAGAGATATAGATGGTGATGTAGAGAAATATAGAACAATGAATGAAATATATGGAAAAAAGTAACGATGATAAAGGAAATGGGAAAAGGGATAAAGAATGATAAAATAAATATTGATTTCACTAACTTCATTAACCCTTGCAGTCTCTCTCTCTCCGTCCCTCCCCTCTCTTGGTTCTCTGACTGTTGAAGAAGGAACTGCAGATGCTGGAAAGTAGACAAAACATGCTGGAGAAACTCAGCGGGTCAGGCAGCATCAAAGGAGATAAAGAGTAGGTGACGTTTCAGGTCGAGAAGAAGGGTCTCAATACGAAACGTCACCTACTACTTTTCTCCTTAAATGCTGCCTGACCCGCTGAGTTTCTCCAGCATTTTTTTGTCTACAAGTTTTCTGACTAGTTTCACTGTCCTGTTGATCAAGTTTGCTGATTTGTATGCCTTGCAGTCTCCCCCCCCTCATCCATTCTACATTTCCTTACTCACCATCGGCTTTGATCTGAAGTTTTCACACCATATCCTTTCTCATATCTCTAGTCTCCGTTACCCCCTGACTCGCAGCTTGAAGAAGGGTCTCGACCCAAAACATCACCCATTCCTTCTCTCCAGAGATGCTGCCTGCCCCGCTGAGTTGCCCCATCATTTTGTGTCTATCTTCGGTTTAAACCAGCATCTGCAGTTCCTTCCTACACATAGTGTGAATGGGTGGTTGATGGCCGGCATGGAGGAGCCTGTTCCCACGCTGTGTCTTTCAATCAACCGAGTAATCAAAAATGCCTCCTCCACAGTTAGATTCAATAGAGGAACGGAAACATTATTTTTTTTTAATGGGGAGAAATAATTGCACAAACTAAAGATAATGTGCACATTTAAATAGTTTGAGTCTACTAAAAATGTTTTAATTGTTTTTAAGAGATACAAAATGATAGATTTTATGTTTTTTTAAGTATCTTTAATATCTTAACAGATTTACACGTGCAATCATTTTTTAATAATTTAAGAGTTTGAAATGTTCTTGCAAGATATTGAATGACAAATTTGAATGATGGATTTGACAGTCGACTAAGCCTGATAGCTGGCTAACATCAGTGATGGATGTACATTGTCAGTATCAACTTCCCGTCTCCCTCTCTGGCATTGGGTTGTAGCAAAAAATAAACGTGAGATGCAGTTGGTATCTTCGACAAAGTTTCATCTGGGAAATCTACGCAAAGTGCATACATGGTGAATACAGCTCGCCTACAACCTGAACTAGGTGGCACTGAGTGCAAACACAGGGGAGGCACGGTGGCACAGCGGTAGAGTTGCTACCTTACAGCGCCAGAGACCTGGGTTCGTTCATGACGATGGAACTGCAAGGGGTTTTCACCAGGTGCTCCGGTTTCTTCCCACACTCCAAAGGGGTACAGGCTTGTAGGTCAATTGGCTTTGGTAAACTTGTAAATCGTCCATAGTGCGTGTAGGATAGTGTAAGTGTGGGGCAGAGACGATGCGGTGCATCGATGGGCCTGTTTCCGTGCTGTATCTCTCAACCAAAACTAAATGAAAACTAAACTAAATCTGAACTCCAGCTGTGGAGTGCTAGAGGTGGAGCAGTGGCAGAGGATATCACAGCTACGCTTGGCCAGGCCAACCCTTCAATGGGCCTTCATGGTCAGGTTACGAATCCTGCACTTTCATAACTGGGACTTGCTAATGGCGCTAAACTGGCGACCCTGTATACCGCCTCAGTGTATACTGAAGATAGACACAAAATGCTGGAATAAGTCAACGGGACAGGCAGCATCTCAGGACGAAAAGGGGCTGTCCCACTGCGGCGTCCTAATCTTCGAGTTTAGAAGAGTTTGCCCTTGAATCAAACTCGCAGCATGGTCGACACATGGTCCTAGGAGGTCGCTGGAACTCCCCTTCATGCTCGAGGGATGTTCCCACATACTCGCGGCCTCAGTTTGGTTTAGGAACATTTTTCAGCATGTTGAAAAGTTTTCCGCGAGTAAAAATTGGTCGGCATGGTTCTTTTGAGCTCGTAGGCAATCTCCTTCGCTGACCGGGCATTTTAATTGGCTCATTAGAGTTTTCAGGACCAAGGAAAACCGACAGGTGAATCGTTGTCTGGCTTCTTAAAGGTCTCCACTCCTTCTCCCCCCTTTTCCCCTCTCTCCCCTGCTCTCCCCTTCTCTCCCCCCTTCTCTCTCCCCCCCCCCCCCCCCCCCCCGGCTCTCTAAAGGACTTACTGTACACTGTGAGCGCCGTCTTTTATTTACCTTTCTGTTCATTGCGGGTGTGAATTTCAGACAGTGCTCCCCCGCTTTCCCTGAATGTGTTTGTGTGTGTGCGTGTGTGTGCGGTCGGTCGAAGGGCAGGCGAGTGCCCTCGACTTGAAGGTCGAAGACGTCGTTGAAAGGTCGCGTCACAGGCCCTTCAGGAATGGGTGATGTTTTCCCTTTTTTTGACTGACAGTATTGTCTAAAACGAGACATCAAAGGGATGAGGTTTCAAGGAAAATGTATAGATCTTGTTAGCTACGGTGACAATGATACAGAGATCACAGACTAGTGGGAAAAACTAGGATGGGGTAAGGGATGGAGAGAGAGAGAGAAAGCAAGGGTTATTTGAAGTTCGAGAAGTCTGTTCCTCCAATTTGGGCTGACAGGAGCCCAGGACAGAAAGGTCATTGGGATGGGAGGGGGAGTTAAAGTGTTTGGCAAATAAAGTGTCATACAATAGAGTGGCTATTGAGGGAATGCAGCGTAGGTTTACGCCCCGGGATGGCGGGACTCCTGAGAGAATTGGCTGGGCTTTTAACTTGGAAGAAGGAAGAGAGGGAACCTATTGAAACCTTACAATGTTCCCGATGTTGGGGGATTCCAGAACCAGGAGCCACTGTGTAAAGCCATTCAAAATGGAACACAGAGAGCTGTGAGTCTACTGAATTCTCTGCCTCAGACGGTGGAGGCCATTCTCAGGATACTTTCCTGATAGGGCTAGATAGGGAATAATAGCGGAGTAGGGGATATGGGGAAGGCAAATACTATTGGGAATGATAGCCATGATCACATTGCTGCTGGCTCGAAAATGGCCTACACCTAATTGTCTATTGAATTTTATCTCCTCTTGACAACAATCATTCCTGTAAACACTTTCGCAGAAAATACCTTAATGTTGTGTAAGAAAAATGGAAACCGATATCTGACAACGTCTGACTAAGATAACCTATTGCTTGCTAAAATAAAATTGGAATTTGACAACCTGGAGATTGTTTAAGAAAATTGAAATCTAATAAGAATATGGAGTAACATGAACTGAACATCATAAGTCTGAGTGAAGGGGCATTAATATGAATAGACAAGCTATTTCTTGCAATTCATTTAATTTAACCATTTTTAAATTTATATCAAAAGCGGAGAAAAAAAACCCCAGCCAAATAGTTTGAAATTCAGCACATCAGCAGTTTGAGGCCAATGAGTTTATCATTAAGTAACACCATTGGGCGGCACGGTGGTACAGTGTTAGAGTTGCTGCCTCGCAGCGCCAGAGACAGGGGTTCTATCCTACGGGTGCTGTCTGTGCGGAGTTTGTGCGTTCTCCCCGTGACCTGCGTGGGTTTTCTCCAGGAACTCTGGTTTCCTCCCACACTCCAAAGACGTGAAGGTTTGCAGGTTAATTGGCTTGGTGTAATTGTAAATTGTCCCAATGTGTGTGTGTGTGTGTGTGTAGGATAGTGTTAGTGTGCGGGGATCGCTGGTCGGTGCGGACTCGGTGGGCCGAAGGACCTGTTACCGCGCTGTATCTCGAAACGAAACTAAATTAACTAAAATGAAAGACGGGTTTAAAAGCAAAAGGAAAAAGCATAAGATTTCGTTATTCCGTCATTGTACATTAATTTTGTTTTGTACCTCTTCGGATTACAGTACAATCTTGCACTTTCCTGCTATTTTGTCATGGTATTTGTCATTACTGCATGAATACTGGTTTATTTAGGTTAGTTTATTATTGTCACGCGTACCAGAGTACCAGTGAAAAGCGTTTGTTTGCTTGCTGTCTAATCAAATAAAAGACAATACAATCAGGCCGTCCACAGTTTCCAGATAAAGGATGAAGGATATGACATTTAGTGCAAGATAAAGTAAGTATACATAGTTCAAAGGTCTCCAGCGAGGTACAGTAGATGGGAGGTGGACAAGAATGCTGGAGAAACTCAGCGGGTGAGGCAGCATCTATGGAGCGAAGGAACAGGTGACGTTTCGGGTCGAGACCCTTCTTCAGACTGATGTCGGGGGGGGGGGGGGGCGGGGAGAGGAAAGGAAGAGGCAGAGACAGTGGGCTGTGGGAGAGCTGGGAAGGGGAGGGGAAGGAGGAAGAAAGCAAGGACTACCTGAAATTGGAGGTCAATGTTCATACCGCTGGGGTGTAAACTACCCAAGCAAAATATGAGGTGCTGCTCCTCCAATTTGCGGTGGGACTCACTCTGGCCATGGAGGATGCCCAGGATAGAAAGATGGGAGGTCTAGCTGATGAGAGGAACGATCTATTGCCTGATAACTGCTGGGAAGAAATTATCCCTGAAACATGCTGATGCCAGGCACTTTGTCAAGTTCTTGTGAATAAGGAATTTCATTATATGCTGGTGTATATGAAGATAAACTAATCTCAATCCGAACCTGAAGTGTTTAAATGTGGAGTTAAAGCTGAAGATATGAATCACCTTGCTGGAGGTCATTACCTGTAACTCCAGCATTTGATGCCTATCTTCGGTGATCGCTGGTTGGCCTGGACTCGGTGCGCCAAAGGGCCTGTTTCCACACTTCATGTCTAAAATCGAAATTTAAAAATGAACTCAAAACCTCACCTGCGTGTGTTGAGTTTATGAGCCTGTTAGGTGTCTAAACCTTTAAGAATATCATTATTCCATGGTCGGTATATATCACAATCAAACACTCTTGACCCGATGTGTAGGAAGGAACTGCAGATGCTGGTTTACCCCAAGGATAGACACAAAATGCTGGAGTAACTCAGCGGGACAGGCAGCATCTCTGGAGAGAAGGAACGGGCGACTTTTCAGCTCGAGGCCCTTCTTCAGACTGAAAGTCTGGCCTGAAGTAGGGTCTCGCCCCAGAGAGTCACCCATTCCTTTTCTCCAGAGATGCTGCCTGCCCCGCTGAGTTACACCAGCATTTCTGTGTCCACTCTTGCCTCTACATTGTTCCGTACGGTGTCGTTGTGCAAGAGGCAACAGAATGGAGTGCTTGTCACGTTTAATGACGGCCAGTTAAAGTAGCAGATGAGTCCTCATGAGACAGTGGTGTGTGATTTCTGTGGGGAATAGAAATGTGGAAACAGGATTTTGTTTCCCCCTAAATTGTTTAAATCTAAGACGGCTTATTTTCTGCATGTCAGTTTCCAAAATAACTTTTAAGTGGCCCTCTCGTTCCCGGCTGAAATGATGATATAATATTCAGCCCACATAATGTAAATAGCGCTCCCTCATCCATCACCAGCATTGCATCCAATTTGTGTTCAGGAAACTCGCTACAGCAGAATCACCTACTGTCTATACAGAAGCAAGCTTTAGCTCCAGGCCAGAGTCACTCGGGGAAAGCAATGGGAGATACAGCTATTTAGTTTAGTTTAGTTGAGAGATGCAGCGAGGAAACAGGCCCTTCGGCCCACCGAGTCCGCGCCGACCAGCGATCTCCGCACATTATCGCTATCCCACATACACTAGGGACAATTTACACTTAACCCGAGTACAAACCCAGGCCAACTGGCCTCCAAACCCGCACGTCTTTGGAGTGCGGGAGGAAACCTAAGATCTCAGAGAAAACCCGCGCAGGACACGGGGAGAAGGTACAATCTCCGTACAGACAGCGCCCGTAGTCGGGATCGAACCCGCGTCTCTGGCGCTGCAAGCAACTCTACTGCTGCTCCACCGTGCCTCCCTGGAGATTTTATTGAGACTGTAGGAATGAAGTGTGGTGCTGAGGTTACAGTCGCAGTCGGGCGGCACGGTGGTGCAGCGGTAGAGTTGCTGCCTCGCAGCGGCAGAGACCCAGGTTCGATCCAGACTACGGCAGTTGTCCACATTCTAAAGACATGCAGGTTTTTGTAGGATAATTGGCTTCAGTAAATTGTCCCTAGTCATGGTGTCAGAGAGTGATACAGTGTGGAAACATTCCCTTTTCGGCCCAACTTGCCCGCACTGGCCAACATGTCCCAGCTACACTAGCCCCACCTGCCTGCGTTTGGCCCATATCCCTCCAAACCTGCCCTAACTGTTTCCTAAACTTTGGGATAGTCCCAGCCTCAACTACCTCCTCTGGCAGCTCGTTCCATACATCCAGCACCCTTTGTGTGAATAAGTTACCCCTCAGATTCCTATTAGATTTTTTGCCCTTCACCTTGAAACTATGTCCTCTGGTCCTCGATTCACCTATTCTGGGCATGAGACTCTGTGCATCTACCTGATCAATTCCTCTCATGATTTTATACACCTCTTAGATCAGCCATGATCACATTGAATGGCGGTGCTGGCTCGAAAGACTGAATGGCCTCCTCCTGCACCTATTGTCTATTGTCTGTTGTCACCCCTCATCCTTCTTACGCACCAAGGAATAGAGTCCCAGCCTACTCAACCTCTCCCTGTAGCTCACACCCTCTAGTCCTGGCAACATCCTCGTAACTTTTCTCTGAACCCTTTCCAGCTTGACCGTGTGTGGTGTGTAGGACCGAGAACTGGTGTGAACGGATGATCGATGGTCGGCATGGACTTGGTGGGCCGAAGGGCCTGTCTCTACGTTGTACCTCTAAACTGTGGAGAGGATGTTTCTACTCGTGGCAGAGTCTAGAATCAAAAAGGACATTGTCGGACCCATTTATGCTTAATGCAGTATATTATAGTCATGTCTAGATATTTCTAGTTCTTACCTGTATGTATGCTGGTAGGTGGGATTTGATGTGGAGAGGGGTGTGTCTACATCTGGCTCGGAGATCTAGCGTTTAGTTTGCCTCGAGCGATGGTGAGGCCAACAGTTTTTACCACGATCACGATTACGTTCACGTTCATGTACACTAGGCGCCACATGGAAGAAACAGTTTTAAAAAAACATCACTTTTGACCCGTGGGAGAATCTTGCTGGTGTGGAAATCTACCACTCCTCCATCTGCTGCTGCTTGGCTGGAGGACGTCATGTTTTTTTTTAAAGCTTGAAAAGATTTCTTTGAAAGTTTTATTTGAAATGGGAACCTTTTTTTATTATGAGGGTCTAAAAGAACTACCTATTGACTGAGGGCACTAGACAGTAGGTGGGGAGGCATCTTTATTCTGTTTTGTTACTTTATTATTGTTAAAATGTGCATTTGTATTTGTGATATGTTTGTATTGTGAACACATTAGCTGCCAGGGGGTGTTTAGGGAGGGTGGGTAAGGGTTAATTTGTTATTATATATAAAATACAAAATGGAGGGAAATGTATTGCAATACGTCAGATGTACTGTAATTTGTTTCCTCCAATAAAAAAAAAAACAAATAAATAAAATAAAAAAGAACGAAAAGTTAAGAATTATTTCTTTGTTTCGTATTACTTCAATAAAAGAGCAATTAATCAAGAAACAACGACTGGAAGATTGGTTTTTGCTATCTGTTAGTACGTAAACTATATCTCCACCACACCCCCGAGTAGTAGCGGTAATTAAAAGTTGGACATTGAAAAGTTTAGAAATTGCCATTATATTAGAGTAAAAACTGATGCTCTACGAGTGGAATAAGCAAAAGAAGAAAGCTGAATCTCTACGAGTGAGATTCGAGCTTGGAATCCTGGAATAACAATCTTCCGGTCGCAGGCAGACTGACACTGTCAGGACCTGGGGGAGGGGGGGGGGAAGGAGGAGGGAGGGGGGAGGGGGGGGAAGAGGACCTGGGTCACCTGAAGAGCGAAGATTGAAGATATCACACCTGGTACCGTGAGTAAAACGGCCTTGTCGTATTTGAAGGTAGACAAAAATGTTGGAGAAACTCAGCGGGTGAGGCAGCATCTATGGAGCGAAGGAATAGGTGATGTTTCGGGTCGAGACCCTTCTTCAGACGTATTTCTCCATGTCGTATTTGAAAGTCGACTTTCTTTAAAGACTGAGAATTTTTAAAGCTAAATTCTGCAGTAATAGCCTTCAAAATTATCAAAAGCAGCCACAAGAAGATTGTTTATGGTAACGTTTAAAGATAAGCCACCAGCACTGAGCATGTGCCCTTGAAATTGCCGTTACGGACATACCTTTAGAAAGGAGATGAAGAGGAATTTCTTTCGTTGGAGGATATTGAATCTGTGGAATTAATTGCCACAAAAGGCTGTGGAGGTCAAGTCAGTGGATATCTTTAAGGCCCGAGGTCATCTGTTACTGGCACTGACTCAATAAACAAAAGGTGCAGGAGGAGGTCATTCGGCCCATCGAGCCAGCACCGCCATTCATTGTGATCATGGCTGATCGTCCGCTATCAATAACCCGTGCCTTTCTTCTGCCCATATCCCTTGATTCCACTAGCCCCTAGAGCTCTATCTAACTCTCTCTTAAATCTATCCAGTGATTTGGCCTCCACTGCCCTCTGAGGCAAGGAATTCCACAAATTCACAACTCTCTGGGTGAAAAGGTTTTTTCTCACCTCAGTCTTAAATGGCCTCCCCTTTATTCTAAGACAGTGGCCCCTGGTTCTGGACTCGCCCAACATTGGGAACATTTCTCCTGCATGTAGCTTGTCCAGTCCTTTTATAATTTTATGTTTCTATAAGATCCCCCCACATCCTTCTAAACTCCAGTGAATACAAGCCTAGTCTTTTCAATCTTTCCTCATATGACAGTCCCGTCTTCCCAGGGATCAATCACGTGAACCTACGCTGCACTGTCTCAATCACAAGGATGTCCTTCCTCAAATTAGGAGACCAAAACTGTACACAATACTCCAGATGTGGTCTCACCACAGCCCTATACAACCATCCCAGGGATCAATCTTGTGAAACTACACTGCACTGCCTCAATCACAAGGATGTTCTTCCTCAAATTAGGAGACCAAAACTGTACACAATACTCCAGATGTGGTCTCACCAGAGCCCTATACAACTGCAGAAGAACCTCTTTACTCCTATACTAAA
Organism: Okamejei kenojei; assembly: GCA_035221665.1. Taxonomy (NCBI): domain Eukaryota; kingdom Metazoa; phylum Chordata; class Chondrichthyes; order Rajiformes; family Rajidae; genus Okamejei; species Okamejei kenojei. Next base: position 28,504,773 of record CM069163.1, read on the forward strand.
ATCCTCTTATTATGTCCTCTTCTGGCCTTTTCTTGCCTTCTCATCTCCAGTTTAATTCCACTATCCCCCCCCCCCTCCCCTCCCCCCCCCCCCCCCCCCCAATACCTCGACTTTGTCGGAAGAAGGGTTCTGACCTGAGACCTGTAATCTATTATGTTTATCCACAGATGCTGTCCGACCCGCTGAGTTACTCCAGCATTTTGTGTCTGTCTGCATTACAAATGAGCATCTGCAGTTCCTTGCTAAAGGTTGAACTATTGCATGGATGATTGAAGGTTGGTGTGGGCTCGGTGGGCTGAAGGGCCCATTTTCACGCCATATCTCTAAACAAAACTAAAACATACCATTGGAGTAATTCTCCCCACAGAACTTGTTAACGGAGACTCGATGGAAACCCCCGTGAGATGTTGACAATAATAGGTACCTTTTTTACCTGATACACACCCAAATTATTTGTTCATTACCTTCACGAATTGAGGCAAAATTCAACAAGCCAAATTGTTATTTAACAATCTGCCATGCAAAACCTACTCAGGACATGATATAAGGTCTGCAATTAGGGTGTAATTACAGTAACTGTGGAATAAAGTGCATTGGTTGTGTCAGTGTTATTAGCCAAGTGGGAATAGGCAGTTAGTAGACCATTGCAGGCTCTCCTTTTGCACGCGGAGACAAGAATCTTGCAAAGGGCGGCACAGTTGCGCAGCGGTAGAGTTGCTGCCTTACAGCGCTTGCAGCGCCGGAGTCCCGGGTTCAACTACGGGTACTGTACGGAGTTTGTCCGTTCTCCCAGTGACCTGCGTGGATTTTCTCTGAGATCTTCGGATTGCTCCCACACTCCATAGACGTACAGGTTTGTAGGTTAATTGGCTTTGTAAAATGTAAATTGTCCTAGTGTGTGTCAGATAGCGTTAGTATGTGGAGATCGCTGGTCGGTGCGGACTCGGTGAGCCAAAGGGCCTGTTTCCGCGCTGTATTGCTAAACTAAACTAGAACCAACGATTAAATTAAATGTTCTAGCTCCTTATCAATATATTCTCCTTTTATATAACTACTGCACCCACAATTGTTGCTTTATGCCTTTAACCATTATATGTTTAAAAAGGTCCACACTGATTGATGCAAGTGCTTTAGTTCAGTTTATTGTCATGTGCAATGAGGTACAGTGAAAAGGTTTTGTTGCGTGCTAACCCAGTCAGTGGAAAGACAATACACGATTACAATCGAGCCATTGACAGTGTATAGATACATGATAAGGGAATAATAGTTGGTGCAAGATAAAGCCAGTAAAGATCGATCAAAGATAGTCCGAGGGTCACGGATAAGGTAGATAACAGTTCAGGACTGCTCTCTGGTTGTGGTAGGATGATTCCGTTGCCTGACAACAGCTGGGAAGAAACGGTCCCTGAATCTCAGTTTCGTTCAGTTTAGTTTATTGCCATGTGTACCAAGGTACAGTGAAGTGCTTTTGTTGTGTGCTAACCAGTCAGCAGCGACTGGAGGTGGAAAGAACACAACTCATAGACATCTAACAGTTTAACACAGGTTGGTTTTTGATGTTGATAATTGTGTTAATACAAACAGGGTGTTCCATATCTAAGCCAGACTGTTATCTGGAGAAGAGTCATAGAGAGTCATAGAGTCATAGAAACAAGCCATTCGGCCCAATTTGCATACGCCGACCAAAGTGCCCCATCCACATCAGACCTGCCCATGTCCCTCACTTGGCCCATGTCCCTCTAAACCTGTCCTATCCTTGCATTGTAAGAAAACCAGCAGATACAGTAGCTCATTGGATTTGCCGACAGCTCAAAAAGAGTAAAGGCTGAAATCTATAGAGGCTGAGATGTGAGGGATTGGGTGTAGGCATCCAACTTGGTGATATTGGAGCAGACAATGAAGATCAGTCTGAAGAAGGGTCTTGACCCAAAACGTCACCCGTTCCTTCTCTCCAGAGATGCTGCCTGCCCCGCTGAGTTACTCCAGCATTTTGTGTCTACCTTGGTGACATAGCAGCAGGTTTCACATTGGAAACAAAAATAAAATTGTCCCTGGAGTGTGTAGGGTAGAATTAATGAGCGGAGATTGCTGGTCCGCGCGGACTCGGTAGGCCGATAGGCCTGTTTCCGCACTGTATCTCTAAATTAAACTAAACTCTTGCTTTTTGCTCTTCTCAGACAATAACAACTGTACGGTTGAGATAACGGCAGGATTGATAACATGCAAAGATTACTGATAATACAGAATCCAACAGCCATTTCCTGGGATAACGTTACTAATAAATCAGCTTCTGAAACTCATATCTATTCAGGTATTGCTTTGTTTTCAGTAATGTCATTTTTTGGATGATCAGTTGTGCATCAAGAACATCTGACAAAGTCAAATACTTGAATAGGTGATGTTGAATACTCCAAAGAAAGCTTGATATTGGAAGAGCACCATTGTTCAATGTACAGGAAGGAACTGCAGATAGACTCGATGCTGGAGTAACTCAGCTAGACAGGCAGCATCTCTGGAGAGAAGGAATGGATGACGTTTCAGGTCGAGACCCATCTTCAGACCTGAAGAAAATTCTTCAGCACCTTCTTCAGGTCTGAAGAAGGGTCTCCCATCATCCTTTCGTTCTCTCCAGAGATGCTGCCTGTCCCGCTGAGTTACTCCAGCACTTTGTGTTTTCGGATGATACCAGCATCTGCAGTTCCTTGTGTAAGAAAGGAATTGCAGGTGCTGGTTTAAATAGAAGACAGACACAAAAAGCTGGAGTAATTCAGCAGGTCAGCATCTCTGGATAGAAGGCACTTCTTTGGTGAAGTGATGCCACTTTACCTGCTGAGTTACTCCAGCACTTTCTGTCCTTTTGCGGAAGAAAACTAAACTTTTCCTCCTGCTCCTTTAATGTCCTTTATGTTTTTTCAACTTACAACTTGGATACCCTCAGAGTTTCTCAAACACCATCATTGCATGCTGCCCTCACCATTGCCTGCAGTTGGAAATGTTGCCTCTGCGTCAGGCAATGTGGAGAAAGCTTTAGTTTACTTTAGAGATACAGCGCAAAAACATGCCCTTCGGCCCACCGTCCAGCGATCCCGCACACTAACACCATCCTACACCAACACTAACACCAGCACAATTTTTACATTAATGCCAAGCCAATTGACCTGCAAACCTGCACGTCTTTGGAGTGTGGGAGGAGGCCGGAGCACCCGGAGAAAACCCACGCAGGTCACGGGGAGAACGTACAAACTCTGTACAGACAGCACCCGTAGTCAGAATCCAACCCGGGTCTCTGGTGCTGTAAGGCAGCAACTCTACCGCTGCGCCACCGTGCCGCTCAAGAGCACAAACACCTCGACCCTCTCTGGTGGAACGTTGTCCCAGCAAACATGTATCATCTCTCAAATGAGAGTCTAGTTCAGTTTAGTGTATTGTCACGTGTACCCAGGTACAGTGATGAGCTTTTGTTGCGTGCTAACCACTCAGTGGGGAGACAATGATTAAAAACCGAACCATCCACAGTGAACAGATGCATGGTATGGGAATAACATGAATAACGTTTAGTGCAAAATAAAGACAGTAAAGTTCGATCAGATACAATCCAAGGGTCTCCAATGAGGTAGATGGTAGTTCAGGGCTGCCTCTAGTTGTTGGAAGGATGATTCAGTTGCCTGATAAGTCCCTTACCCTAAGGTCACAGGGCCATATGTGATTGGAACAGAATTAGGCCATTTGGCCCATCGAGTCTACTCTGCTATTCAATCATGGCTGATCTATCTCTCCCTCCTAACCCCATTCTCCTGCCTTCTCCCCATAACCCCGGACACCCGTACTAATCAAGAATCTGTGTATCTCTGCCTTAAAAATATCCACTGACTTGGCCTCCACAGCCTTCTGTGGCAAATAATTCCACAGATTCACCACCCTCTGATTAAAGGCTCTAGAATTGAGCCCGTACCCTTTTGCTCTGTCAGATCTCCATGAAAGAGGAAATTGTAGTCACACATTCCTGTCCAATTTGATGGTTCTAGTTAACATCCTTAAAAACAGATTATCTGCTCATTATTACATTGTTTTTCTGCTAGAAGCTTACTGCATGCAAATTGCCTGCTAGGCTGCCTACATTACACCAATTACTGCATTTCACAGGCGCACTTTATTGGTTGCAAAATGCTGGGGCATCCTAAGGCTGTAGGAGGCAAAATATTCTCACTGTAAAAACTAAAGTTTTGTGTATTTGCGTGAGAAAGATGTTTGAGAAAACTATAAATGTTTCTGCTGGAGGTTTAAATAGATTTCATAGGAAGGAACAGCAGGTGCTGGTTTATACCAAAGATAGGCACAAAGTGCTGGAGAGACTCAGCGGGTCAGGCAGCATCTCTGGAGTAAAAGGAATAGGTGACGTTTTGTGTTGGACCCTTCTTCAAACTCAGGTCTGGACCTTTCTCCTGACCCGCTGAGTTACTCCAGCACTTTGTGTCTATCTTGAAGTAGATTGGGCAGAGTTCAGATATTAAAAAAATCTAGGTCCAATCAAAGAATAACTTTGACTGGAAATATTGCAACAATGTTTTGTTTGTTTGCAGGCACTTAGGTAATTAACAAAAAAAACAGTATTATAGAAACATAGAAACATAGAAAATAGGTGCAGGAGCAGGCCATTCAGCCCTTCGAGCCTGCACCACCATTCAATATGATCATGGCTGATCATCCAACTCAGTATCCTGTACCTGCCTTCTCTCCATACCCCCTGATCCCTTTAGCCACAAGGGCCACATTTAACTCCCTCTTAAATATAGCCAATGAACTGGCCTCAACTAACTTCTGTGGCAGAGAATTCCAGAGATTCACCACTCTCTGTGTAAAAAATGTTTTCCTCATCTCGGTCCTAAAGGAATTCCCCCTTATCTTTAGACTGTGACCCCTTGTTCTGGATCTCCCCAACATCGGGAACAATCTTCCTGCATCGAGCCTGTCCAACCCCCTAAGAATTTTGTAAGTTTCTATAAGATCCCCCCTCATCTTCTAAATTCTAGCGAGTACAAGCCAGTTATCCAGTCATAGAAAACATAGAAACATAGAAATTAGGTGCCCATCAGCCCTTCGAGCCTGCACAGATCATGGCTGACATCCAACTCAGTATCCCGTACCTGGATCCCTTAGCACAAGGGCCACATCCAAATCAATCTTAAATATAGTATAGTCTTTCCTCATATGAAAGTCCTGACATCCAGGAATTCTGGTGACCTGTACCCCCTCTATGGCAAGAATGTCTTTTCTCAGATTTGAAGACCAAAACTGTACGCAATACTCCAGGTGTGGTCTCACCAAAACCCTGTACAACTGCAGTAGAACCTCCCTGCTCCTATACTCAAATCCTTTCGCTATGAAAGCTAACATACCATTTTCTTTCTTCACTGCCTGCTGGACCTGCATGCCTACTTTCAATGATTGGTTACCATGACACCCAGGTCTCGTTGCATTTCCCCTTTTCCTAATTTGCCACCATTCAGATAATAGTCTACCCTCCTGTTTTTGCCACCAAAGTGGATAACCTCACATTTATCCACATTATACTGCATCTGCCATGCATTTGCCCACTCACCCAGCCTATCCAAGTCACCTTGCAGCCTCCTAGCATCCTCCTCACACCTAACACTGCCCCCCAGCTTAGTGTCAACCACAAACTTGGAGATGTTGCATTCAATTCCCTCGTCCAAATGATTAATATATATTGTAAATAGCTGGGGTCCCAGCACTGAGCCTTGCTGTACCCCACTAGTCACTGCCTGCCATTCTGAAAAGGTCCCGTTTGCTCCTACCCTTTGCTTCCTGTCTGCCAGCCAGTTCTCTATCCACATCAATACTGAACCCCAATACCGTGTGCTTCAATACTGAACCCCCAATACCGCGTTAAGTTTGTATACTAATCTCTTATGTGGGACTTTGTCGAAAGCCTTCTGAAAGTCCAGATATAACACATCTACTAGTTACATCCTCTAAAAATTCTATCAGATTCGTCAGACATGATTTACCATTCGAAAATCCATGCTGACTTTGTCTAATGATTTCACCACTTTCCAAATGTGTTGCTATCCCATCTTTAATGACTGACTCTAGCAGTTTCCCCACTACCGATGTATATTTAGTATAAAACAGTATAAAACAGGGGTCGCAGTCGGGTTGCTGCCTTGCAGCGCCAGTCCTGGGATTGATCCTGACTACGGGTGCTGTCGGTACGGTGTTTATACGTTCTCCCCGGGACCTGCATGGGTCTTCTCCAGTTTCCTGGCACACTCCAAAGAGTTAATTGGCTTGGTCAAATTACAAATTGTCCCTAGTGCGTGTAGATTAGTGTTAATGTGTGGGGATTTCCTGTCGGCACGGACTCAGTGGGCCGAAGGGCCTGTTTCCGCGCTGTATCTCTAAACTAAACTAAACATCCATGTGATAATAATCAGATAATATGTGCTGGTAGCTTTGGATGAAGCACTAAGTGGGAACCTGTTTGCTCTCTGGGGGAATAGTCTATGAAATCTTCTGTGTCTCCTTGATCAGAGTTTGATTTAAAGTCTTAAAGACAGCCCATCCTATTATGCAGCATTCCTGCTGTAAGGTGATGGAGTGTCTTTGTAGATTGTGTGCTTATCTCTGGAGTAAAGAGTTGAACTTGCAACTTTCTGTCTCAGCTTCAATCCAGCCCATTAACATTGGCCCATCAATTAACATCACATGTTGTTACTGCCAGTGGGAGCATCTTGATGTGTTCTCCGCTTGTACTGAACCTACAATGTGCAGTTGCACACTTTCAGATTCAGGGACAGTTTCTTCCCAGCTGTTATCAGGCAACTGGATCATCCTACCACAACCAGAGCAGCCCTGAACTACTTACTATCTACTATCTGAAGAAGGGTCTCGACCGGAAACGTCACCCACTCCTTCTCTCCAGAGATGCTGTCTGTGCCGCTGAGTTACTCCAGCCTTTTGTGGCTACTATCTACCTCATTGGTGACCCTCGGACCATCTTTGATCAGACTTTACTGGCTTTACCTTGCACTAAATGTTATTCCCTCATCATTTATCTATACAGTGTGTATTGTAATCATGTATTGTCTTTTTGCTAGCTTGCTAGCAGGGAACAAAAGCTTTTCACTACACTTACGGTACACGTGACAATAAACTAAACTGAAATCTAACTGAACTTGCCCAAATTCCAGCAAGGTTAAGAATGGGGGAAGAAACATATCAAGTTGACTACTTTGATGCTACGCTTGGCTGCCATGAAAACTAAGAAAACAGAGTTAAACTTTCCTACACATCCTATATCCCAAACTTTCCTATATAATCCTATATTTCGACGAGACCAAGTGCAGGTTCAGCGATCGTTTCACTGAACACTTCCACTCAGTCCGCCTAAGCCTACCCGATCTCCCGGTTGCCAAACACTCCAACTCCCCCTGCCATTCCAAGACTGACCTTTCTGTCCTGGGCCTCCTCCACTGTCAGAGTGAGGCCCAGTGCAAATTGGAGGAACAGCACCTTATATTTCACTTTGGCAGCTCACACCCCAGCGGTATGGATGTTGATTTCTCTAGCTTCAAGTAGCCCTTGCTATCCCTCTCTCTCCATCCCTCCCCCTTCCCAGTTCACTAACTAGTTTCACTGTCCTCCTGAATAATTTTTCTGATATTTTACTGATTGTATACCTTGCTATCAACTTCCCCTCAGCTAACAATGAACCATTCTACATTTCCTTGATCACAGTCCACTTTGATCTGTCATTTTCACACCTAATCCTTCCATATCTAGTCTCCCTCTCCTCCAACTCTCAGTCAGAAGAAGGGTCTCGACCCGAAAAGTCACCTATTCCTTTTCTCCAGAGATGCTGTCTGTCCCGCTGAGTTATTCTGGTATTTTGTGTCTATCTCCGGTTTACACCAGCATCTGCAGTTCCTCCTTACAGGGTTAGGTTTTATAGATCCATCATCTTAATCTTATAAAATTATGACTTTGCATTTGCAGTACAAATCAAAACGAACCTTACATTTTGTGCATTTCAAAGGTCTTTTGTTGTCATGTGCACCAATTAAGGTACAGAGAAACTCGATTTACTCGTGTGAAATCAGAACCTATCTTTGACTTTTTCTTCCAGTTTCAGAAAGGGGGGACTATTTTGTATGCTGTGGTTTAATTATCTACAATTGTGAGTGCTATTGATTAAAAATGACAATGATTTATGGCACAAGATGCAAATGAGAGGACCATTGAGTGGTTTTCATTTAGTTCCATTTCTGTGAATTTGTGTTGCTCATCAATGTTTGGGAAAAAGAAGGTAAAACTATTTCAAAGTACCATCAAGTACATTAAAAAAACGTGAAACGTTTAACCCGAAGATAGACACAATATGGTGGAGTAACTCAACATGACAGGCAGCATCTCTGGAGAGAAGGAATGGGTGATGGTTTGGGTCGAGACCCTTCTTCAGTTTTTTGTGTCTACCCTAGTTCTAACAGACCTCTCTATATAATGGATTTCTGTGATAGCGGACTGAATAATGTCTCCCCTGCCATCAAACTAGACTAGTTTGGTTGAAATATATTACATTTGCTTTTTCAGAAGTGCAAAGATTTGATTCAGAGCTTTTTACGCCAAGTTCCTATTTGAAGATTTACTAAGGGCGGCACGGTGGCGCAGTGGTAGAGTCACTGCCCTACAGCGCCAAGGACCCGGGTTCGATCCTAACTACGGGTGCTGTCTGTATAGAGTTTGTACGTTCTCCCTGCGAAAGCATGGGTTTTGTCCGGGTGCTCCGGTTTCCTCCCACACTCCAAGACGTACAGTGTCACGGGGGGGGACAGTGTAGGCTTAATTGGAGGTTTAGTAAAATTGTTTCTTTGTAAATTGCCATCCCTAGTTTGTGCAGGTTATTTGGATTTAGTAAAATTGTCTAGTGTGCAGGATTGTGTCTGTTTGATCGCTGGTTGGCACGTACTCGGTGGGCAGAAGGGCTGTTTCCAACTATCACTAAACTAAACTAAAGTGACTTGCTAAACAAAAAAAAGGGGTAGTCTTTAGTGTGGCAAGAAATATTCTTGGTTCTTGGTTCTTGGTTACTTGGTCCTCCAAAATATTCCAGCTGGAATTTAAACTGGAGGTGGTGAAGGGAGGGGTTTAGCCAGAGAGGGTTATTGGGAAGAAAGTGCCACTTTAAATTTAGTTGCATCTGGCTGGGCAACCGTGGTTTGGTGGAGATTATTCCATGCTTTAATAGTGCGTGGGAAGAACGAATTGCTGTACACATCTGTCTTTGTGGCTGGGACCACAAATTGGATCGAATGCCCTCGTCTGCTCCTAATTGGTTTGGGTTGGTGAGGTCTTGTGATCTATGTCTAGCTGACCATTTAACATTTTGTAAAAACAGGTCAAACGGTGAGCTTCGCGTCTGTCTTGGAGAGGGTTCCACCCCAGAGAATTCAGAAGTTTGGTGACACTCGCTTCTCTCTCGTAGGTGTTAGTAACAAATCGAGCGGCCTGTCTTTGGACACGCTCGATGGATGAAATGTTTTTATCTGTGTATGGGTCCCAAGCTGCAACTGTGTTATCCAGATGAGGTCTAACGAGGATGAAATACAGCTTCTCCTTGACAGAAGCTGAACAATGATGGAAGTTGCGCCTCAGGAAGTTTAGGACACCTGTTGCTTTCACTGTTGCATGATGAGTCTGACCATTCCAACGTGGATCATTCTGCAATTTGATACCAAGATACTTGGTTTGTTTGGATTCTTCAAGGGTGACACCAAGTATGTTGTAAGATGTGGCGCCTGGATTCCTCTTTCTGGTGACCTGCATGGTTTCACATTTGGAAGGGTTGAACTGCATGCCCCATTGTTGTGACCACTCGACCATAGTATCGAGATCCTTTTGGAGAGCATCTTCATCATCAGCTGACTTAATGGGACGGTACAGCAAACAATCATCAGCGAATAGTCTGGTCGTACTTGCGACTTTTTCATGGATATCATTGATGTAAAGCAAAAATAGGTGTGGGCCAAGTACTGTGCCCTGGGGTGTACCACTCAACACTGGGTGCCAATTGGAGCTCTTTCCGTTCACACACACACACGCTGAAGACGTTTTGTCAGGAAACTGGAAATCCAAGTTTCGTGTTGGAACGAATACCGTAGAAGTCAAGCTTCCGAAGCAGTCTCTGGTGTGGGATGACATCAAACGCTTCAGAAAAGTCCAGTACAACTAGCACTTCTATAACCAATGAAGTTAAAATTAGCGATTAAAGATACAAAGTAGTTTTAACTGCGTCATAAATATTCCAAACTGTTCTCCTCTGTTCTTATTCCGTGCACCGACATTCACCCTCATCTGTCTGAACGAGTTTCTATGGCAGTCAGCTGTGTAGGAAGACAATGCCATTGACCCTCAATTAGAGCGATCACCAGGCACGTCAGTGACAGAAAATCAATACAACACATGCTCGTTTAAAGTATGAAAATTATTTGCAAGAATAGTTTAGTTTAGTTTAGAGATACAGCCTGGAAACAGCCCTTCGGCCCACCGAGTCCGCACCGACCAGCGATCCCCGCACACTAGCACTATCCTACACGCTCTAGGGACAATTTACATTTAGATTTATACCAAGGCCATTAACCTGCAAAACTGTATGTATTTGGAGTGTGGGAGGAAACCGAAGATCTCTGAGAAAACCCACGCGGCCACGGGGAGAACGTACGAGATGGAGTTTGTATGTCAGGATGGAACCCGGGTCTCTGGTTCTGTGAGGCAGCAACTCTACCGCTGCGCCACCGTGCCACCCCTGTGTGAAATATAGTCCATTCCAGGAAGGTTGAAGTTGTTAGATAAATCTTCCCACTCGCTATGAAAAAATGCAATTAAAACATGATAACCTTGGTGGCACAGCAAATTTAATAAAATGTTATCCAATAAAATACCTTGCATCCCCTCTCTCTTTCTCTCAGTCCCTCCCCCACCCTAGTCAACGTACTAGTTTCACTGTCATCCCATTGAGTTTCACTGTGTGTGTAACTCAGGGCGGCACGGTGGCGCAGCGGTAGAGTTGCTGCCTCACAGCGCCTGAGGCCCGGGTTCGATTCTGACTATTGGCGCTTGTCTGTGTGGAGTTTGTATGTTTTCCCCGCGACCTCCCCGAGAAAGACTTTTTTCACACAGAGAGTGGTGAGTCTCTGGAACTCTCTGCCACAGAGGGTAGTTGAGGCCAGTTCATTGGCTATATTTAAGAGTGAGTTGGATGTGGCCCTTGTGGCTAGGGGGATCAGAGGGTATGGAGAGAAGGCAGGTACGGGATACTTAGTTGGATGATCAGCCATGATCATATTGAATGGCGGTGCAGGCTCGAAGGGCTGAATGGCCTACTCCTGCACCTAATTTCTATGTTTCTAGTTTGTATGTTTTCCCCGCGACCTGCGTGTGTTTTCTCCGGGATCTCCAATATCCCCCCACACTCCAAAGGCGTGCAGGTTTCTAGGTTCATTGGGTTGGGATAATTGTAAATTATCCCTAGTGTGTGTTGGATGGTGTTAGTGTGTGGGGATCGCTGGTCGGAGTGGACTCTATGGGCCGAATGTATCTCTAAACTAAACTAAACCTGTGATCACCTACCCCACTGCCAACAATGGACTATTGTGGGCTCTACCTTTCCTTGATCCCCGTTTATTTATGCATATCCTTCATTGGTTTGTCCCATGTAGCCTCTATATCTCTGGTTTCCCTTTCCCCTCATTCTCAGTCTGTAAAAGAGTCTCTACCCAAAATGCCAACTGTTCCTTCTCTCCAGAGATGCCGCCTGAACCGTTGAGTTGCTCCAGCTTTTCGTGTCCATCTGCGGTTTAAACCAGCAGATGACATTTCAAACACATAAAGGAATCCAGAATCTGAGATGACATTTCAAACACATATTACCAAGCTCCCCCCCCCCCGACTCCTGTATCCCAGATTTGTACAGCTAATGTCAATCACAAGCAGCTTATTAGCTGGCCTGGTGACTGTACCAGCAAAGATAAAAATCATCTCAGATTCTCGGTTTTTTTTTTCGCTCTCCAAAGACTGTTACTGGAACATGCTTCATTGCGGGCATTAATTAAGGATGGGATTTGATTCAGACCCGATGCCTTGACTTGTCAAGTTAGTTGCCAGCTGAAGACAGGCATAGAGACAATTACTTAGTTAAGGATCTGAAGACTACTGACACACGCTCATCGTGACAGCTGGATGATCATAGAAACATAGAAAGACATAGAAGAATAAGTGGAGGAGTAGGCCACTCGGCCCTTCGAGCTAGCACCGCCATTCAATATGATCATGACTGATCATCTAAAATCAGTACCCCGTTCCTGCTTTTTCCCCATATCCCTTGAGCCCTTGTGCCCGAAGAGTTACATCTAATTCCCTCTTGAAAACAGATCGAGAAGAGAGAGAGATGTATAAAGACACAGAATATTACAATACTCCTGGTGCTATGTTCAACCCTGAAACTATAATGACCCCATTTGAAGCTAATGTTTTTAATTCAAGTACGACATGTGCCTCATTTCCCTCGGGAAGCTTTTAAAATCTTCAACATGAAAACTTAGAAACACAATAACGTGACTAAAAATAAACCTCGATGCTGAAGACAACAGTAGCAAATGAAGATAATATTTCCTTACTCCACCCATTATAAACATTTCTGCAGGGAGCACGGAGAAAAGCAAATTGGAAAATCAGGTGGCACGTAAACAGAAATTTTAAAACCGTGATGGCATTTTTCATCTCATTCATTCTACCGGAATATAACCAAGTTCGTACACTTTCCGAAGATTCCCCGTGGCCTGCGTGGGTTTTTTCCGGGTGCTCCGGTTTCAAAGTCGAAGTTAAAGGACAATTTTATTCGTCACATGCACCCGAAGATGCAGTGAAATGAATTTTCCAGCAGCGATACACTTAAAAAGAACACACAGTACACAATAAAACTTAACACAAACATCCACCACAGCATTCTTCACTGTCCAGAGACGTGCAGGTTTGTAGGTTAATTGGCTTCTGTAAAGTGTCCCTAGTGCTAGTGTATGGCGTGATCAATGGGTGGTGTGGACTCGGTTGGCCGAAGGACCTGTTTCCGCGCTGTATCTCTAAAGTCTACATAAGTTACGATAAAAAGTATTGACAAAAAAGAACACACAGTATTTAACCTAAGCTACCTCAAATATAAGTCAGCCATGTGTGAACAATGGCTCTCTGAGATGCGCCGGTTTCCTCTACATTCTAAAGACATGGGTGTTTGTAGGTTAATTGAATTCTATAAAAATCACAAATTGTGCCTAGTGTGTAGCATAGTGCTAGTGTATTTGGGAGTGCATTAACTTTCCAAAAAGTTAATCTGCAAGTCGAATCGGTAGTGAAGAAAGCAAACGCAATGCTAGCATTTATTTCAAGTGGGCTTGTATACAAAAACAGGGATGTAACGCTGAGGCTCTATAAGGTGCTGTTCAGGCCGTATTTGTATTGATTAGTAGGACTGGATGTTACAATCCCGAAGGTTTTTCACTACAATTGACATTTGGTATTCTTGGGGATGATCACTAGGTGATTTTGCTACCAATCAGACACATCTTCAGTCATGTACCTCAACATAATTGGGTGTTTCGGCCTTTTATCACAAGACACACTCAGTCGAGGCAGGCCCACCGCACGGTGATCAGACCTGGATGTGTGTGTCTTATAGTTAGCCTCTAGATGGTCACGTGGCAGCCCAGACAGCATCTTTCCTCTTCAGCCACAGCCGGTGACTGCTCCAGTCGGCTTTTTTCCTTCCGTCTTCCTCTCTACCGCTGACTATGGCTGGTTGGGCTCTGGAATATTGTGAGCAACTTTAGGCCCCATATCTGAGGAAGGATGTGCTGGCTCTGGAGAGGGTCCAGAGGAAGTTTACGAGAATGATCCCAGGACTGATTGGGTTAACGTACGATGAGCGCTTGACAGCACTGGCCCTGTACTCGCTAGAGTTTAGAAGGATAAGGGGGAACCTCATTGAAACATACAGAATAGTGAAAGTCTTAGATAGAGTGGGTGTGGAGAGGATGTTTCCACTAGTGGGAGAGTCTAGGACTAGAGTTCACAGCCTCAGAAATAAAGGACGTTCTTTTAGGGAGGAGATGAGGAGAAATTTCATTAGTCAGAGGGTGGTGAATCTGTGGAATTCTTTGCCACAGAAGGCTGTCGAGGCCAAGTCTGTGGATGTTTTTAAAGCAGAGATATAACCATATATCAATTACAGCACGGAAACAGGCCCTCTCGGCCCTTCCAGTCCGTGCCGAGATGGGGATCCTGAAGGACTGTGTAGTGTAGTGTAGTGATTGTAGATAGATTCTTGATTAGTGCTGGTGTCAGAGGTTATGGGGAGAAGGCAGGAGATTAGGGTTAGGAGGGAGGCCATGATTGAATGGCGGAGTATACTTGATGGGCTGAATGGCCTAATTCTACTCCTATTCCTTATGACCTTATGTCATCAACATCGGTCGTCACTCGAAACAAGTATGACTGTCCTTTCCTCTCCATAGGGTTGTCTACTTGTGGGTCCGCAGATGTCTGTAGAGGCCGATCCGCGACCCACACACCTTGGAGCAACGTGGGCAGGTGGTTGGTAGTCGACCTGATGTATGGGGTTAATTGCTGGTTGGCACAGAATTGGTGAGCCGAAGAGCCTGTTTGAACACTGCATCTCTAAAGTCTAAAGTAATGAGAAAAAACACTCCCTTTACAACACAAACTTAGAAATTACAGGTTATTTATGAAGCATTATCACCTAAACCTCTATGAATTTTATTGAAACTCGATATATGCTGTCTGCATGTTCTATTCCACAGCAGAATGCACTTCAGGGATCAATGAGGCTTTGCTGCACAAGGCAAGATGTGAAGGAGAACATCGATCAAAAGTGCTCGCCTGAGGCAACTGGCTGCAACATGCGAATTCTCTGACCTGAAGGAAGAGCTAAAAATGCAAATCATTGAAGGATATATATCAGAGTAACTTTGATGGCCTGTATCTTGGAAAAGGGTATCTAACTATCCAAGCTGCTCGAGCAAGAAAGATCATTGTCACTTTCAGAGAAAAGAACAAACGAGTTGGAAAGACAACAAGAAAATGCCGTGACCACCAAGTGGAAAGGGATCATCGGGGCAGAAATATTTTGCTTAAAAAAACCAGCGGAGAATGACTGCCAATATCAGCAAGATAAACAGAACTCCGAAGTGCGCTGTTAATAATGGCAGCTGTCCCAACAAACTAGTGTGCAGGAAAGAACTTCAGATGCTGGTTTAAACCGAAGATAGACACAAAATGCTGGAGTAACTCAGCGGGTCAGGCAGCATCTGGGTGACGTGTTGGGTCGAGACCCCTTCTTCAGACTAATTATAGAGTCATAGAGTGAATGAGTGATACAGTGTGGGGTGGAAGATTGCAACCTTCACGTGGTCCGCCCTGTTTCGACTAATGCAATCAACTGGACGTGCACAAACGGAAGATCAAATAGAACAAGTTGTCCAGCTGTACACGCCACACGAAAGAAGAAGAAGATACAGTGTTGAAACAGGCCCTTCGGCCCAGATTGCCCATACCCGCCAACATGTCCCAGCTACACCAGTCTCACCTGCCTGAATTTGGTCCATATCCCTCCAAACTTGTCCTATCCATGTACCTGTCCAACTGTTTCTTAAACGATAGGATAGTCCCAGCCTCAACTACCTCCTCTGGCAGGTTGCTCCATACACCCACCACCTTTTGTGTGAAAATGTTACCCCTCAGATTCCTATTGAATTTTTTCCCCTTCACCTTGAACCTATGTCCTCCATTCCCCTACTATGGGCAAGAGACTCTGTGCATCTACCCGATCTATTCCTCTCATGATTTTATACAGGTTTTAGTCAGGGGAAAGGTAAACGAGAGATATAGACGATAATGTTGTAGAGAGATTAAGAACAAGGAATTAAAGATATGCAAAAAAGTAATGATGATAAAGGAAACAGGCCATTGTTAGCTGTTTGTTGGGTGAAAACGAGAAGCTGGTGCGACTTGGGTGGGGGAGGGATGGAGAGAGAGGGAATGCCGGGGTTAAAGAGTTAGACAATTGACAATAGACAATTGGCAATAAGTGCAGGAGGAGGCCATTCGGCCCTTCGAGCCAGCGCCGCCATTTGATGTGATCATGGCTGATCATCCCCAGTCAGTACCCCGTTTCTGCCTTCTCCCCATATCCCCTGACTCCGCTATCTTTAAGAGAATATTTTGAAGAAATCACTATTCATTCTGGGCTGTAAGCTGCTCAGGTGAAATAAGAGATGCAGTTCCTCCAACAAACTAGGATGTGCTGCTCATGGGAATACAATGAAAGCCAAGTGGAAAAATCAACATGGGCAAAGATTTTGTCATTCAGAAACGACAGCGCGTTATAACTCATCAAAGCGTGCTGAGGTAGCAACAAGCCCGATGATGCGGAGAATACATTTGTTATTCATTACGCTTGTCAGAGTACTCAGCCAGCGGTGGAAGCAAGCCTTTGCAACTCACGCATTAGTGTAACATGCTGATGGAAGTGTCAATGCAACAAAGTGGACAATTCTCCAACTAGGGGAGGAGGTGCAGAGGTAGAGAAGCCAGAGACCCGGTTTCGACCCCGACTACGGGCGTTGTCTGTACAGAATTTGTACGTTCTCCCCGTGACCTGCGTGGATTTTCTCTGCAGAGATCTTCGGTTTCCTCCCACACTCCAAAGATGTACAGGTTTGCAGGTTAATTGGCTTGGTCTAAATGTAAAATTGTCCCTGGTGTGTGTAGGATAGTGTTAGTGTGCGGGGATCGCTGGTCGCTGCGGACTCAGTTGGCCAAAGGGCCTGTTTCCACGCTGTATCTCTAAACAAAACTAAAATAAACTGGAGAGCAGTCCTGAACCACGACCTACTTCATTTGAGACCCTCGGACTATCTTTGATCAGACTATCAGTCTGAAGAAGGGTTTCGGCCCGAAACATTGCCTATTTTCTTCGCTCCATAGATGCTGCTGCACCCGCTGAGTTTCTCCAGCACTTTTGTTTACCTTTGATCAGACTATACTGGCTTCACCTTGCACTAAACATTATTCCCTTCATCGTGTGTCTGTACACTGTAAATGTCTCGAATGTAATCATGTATTGTCTTCCCGCTGACTGGATAGCACGCAACAAAAGCTTTTCACTGTACCTCGGTACATGTGACAATAAGCTAAACTGAACTAAACCTCCATCGCCCTTGCCCAGAAGAGTGAGGATACGTCGGGAGATACAAAACAATGCAGATGTTGGAACATAGAGCAAAGGTCAGGACATTTTCTTACAATAGTTCCACACCTTTCAAAATATCGCAAATTGTAAATGGGATTCATATGTTCATAAGGGCTGGCATGATGGTGCAGGTGTAGAGTTGCTGCCTCACAGCCCCAGAGACCTGGGTTCGATCCTGACTACGGGTGCCGTCTGTACATTTTGTACGTTCTCCCCGTGACCTGCGTGGGTTTTCTCCGGGTGCTCCGGTTTCCTCCCACGCTCCAAAGACGTGCAGGTTTGTAGGTTAATTGGCTTTAGTGAAATTGTCAATTGTCCCTTGTGTTTGTGTAAGATTGTAAACCGTCCTTAGTGTGTGTAGGGTAGTGCTGGTGTACGGGGATCACTGGTCGGCGTGGACTCAGTGGCCCAAAAGGTAAACTAGAGTAATAGGAGCAGAATTAGATAATTCAGCCCATTGAGTCTACTCCACCATTCAATCATGGCTGATCTATCTCTCCCTCAGAACCCCATTCTCCTGCCTTCTTCCCATAACCCCTGTCACCCATACTATTCAAGAATCTGTCAATCTTTGCTTCAAAAAAACCCAATGACTTGGCCTCCACAGCCATCTGTGGCAAAGAATTAAACAGATTCAGAAAAATCACGCTATCACAGTACAAACCCTGCTCCGCTCAAACCCGTCGTCAGGATCGAACCCGGGTCTCTGGCACTGTAAGGCAGCAACTCGACAGCTGCGCCACCGTGCCTCCCCACCGTGCCTCCCCAACGTCTGCGTTTTATATTGATGCAACCCAATTCAGCGCCGTCGAATGGATAAACGAAATCTGTCGAGAGACACAAAATGCTGGAATAACTCAGCGGGTCAGGCAGCAGCTCTGGAGAAAAGGAATAGGTGACGTTTGGGGTCGAGACCCTTCTTCTGGCTGAAAGTCAGGGGAGAGGGAAACGGGAGATACAGACGGTGATGTAGAGAGATACAGAACAAATGGAATGTATAGCCAATTGCAGCTTTCTTTCGGACTACCTGGGAGTGGGAGACCAACAGTTTGGAGAGTTTGGTCAAACATGTTGCCATAGTATTTCCATTTCTATTTCTGTATTATTTTTATAGTTAATATTGGTTTCTCTAACTTCAAGCAACTCTTGCTTCCCCCCTCTCTCCATCCCTCCCCCACCCTAGTTCTCCAACTAGTTTCACTGTCCTGATTAATTTTGCTGATTGTGTTCCTCATTGTCAGTCAACAATGATCAATTCGACATTTCCTTGAGCATTGTCTGCTTTGATCTGTCCTTTTCACACCTTAACCTTCCACATACCTCTGGTCTCCCTCTCCCCTGTCTCTCAGTTTGAAGAAGAGTCTGACAATTGAAAATAGGTGCAGGTGTAGGGCCACAGTTTAAGAATAAGGGTAAGCCATTTAGAACGGAGACGAGGAAACACCTTTTTCTCACAGACAGTGGTGAGTCTCAGTGGAATTCTCTGCCTCAGAGTGTGGTGGAGGCCGGTTCTCTGGATGCTTTCAAGAGAGAGCTAGATAAGGCTCTTAAAGATAGCGGAATCAGGGGATATGGGGAGAAGGCAGGAACGGGGTACTGATTGGGGATGATCTGCCATGATCACATTGAATGGCGGTGCTGGCTCGAAGGGCTGAATTGCCTACTCCTGCACCTATTGTCTATTGTCTATTGTCTATTGGCTATTGGCTCAAAGGCCTAATGGCTATTGGCTCAATGTGCCAGGTACCAGGTACCATTAAGGTGTTTTCAAAGGAGAGTGAAAGTGCTACAGGAATTATTGGCTCCTGTCCAAGAGGAGATAGTGATGTGGTACAGACAATAGACAATAGACAATAGGCCAGCACCGAGCCAGCACCGCCATTCAATGTGATCATGGCTGATCATCCACAATCAGTACCCCATTCCTGCCTTCATCCCATATCCCTTGACTCCGCTTTCTTTAAGAGCCCTATCTAGCTCTCTCTTGAAAGCACCCAACGCCCAAAGGCGAAACATCGCCCATTGCTTCTCTCCAGAGATGCTACCTGCCCCGCATTTGGTGTCTATCTTCGGTGTAAAGTTCCTTCCTACACTCCTCTCTTCACTGACTTCTAGTTCCATAGCTAGAGCTGACCTTGTTTAATGACAGAAAGTGGAATTAGATGCTGTTAAATTAATCTGTTGTACTTGGTTTTGTTTGAGTGCTGCTGGCAACAAATTTTAAAACAGAAGACAAGATTTGAAATGCATGAATGAACACACTTGAACACAAACCCAAATAAAATCGACGAACTGTGTTGAGCCTCAAGGTAACCATTCCATTCAATCTGTGACAAAGCTCTATTCAAAATCTTAAATTGAATACAACTCTCTTCTTCCCGAGCTCCCTTTTAATTAGTGTTCCATTTTTCAACAACTGCAATACGGTGGCGCAGCGGTAGAGTGGCTGCCTTACAGCACTTGCCACGCCGGAGACCCAGGTTCGATCCTGACTACGGGTGCTGTCTGTAAGGAGTTTGTACGTTCTCCCCGTGACCACGTGGATTTTCTCCGAGATCTTCCGTTTCCTCCCACACTCCAAACACGTACAGGTTTGTAGGTAAGTTGGCTAAGTTTATGTGTAAATTGTCCCTAGTGTGTGTAGGATAGTGTTAATGTGCAGGGATCGCTGGACGGGGTGGACTCACTGGGCCTGTTTCCGCGCTGTATCTTTATGCTAAAAAATATTAAACTAAATGCTCTTCCAAAAATCAAATGACAGGAACGTACAAAAAATTAAAATAAAACCACTTAAAATATTTAAAACATGAAATTGAGCTCATACAAAAAAAGTCACTAACTAATACTAACCTTGTTCTTCAACAGCAATTCACTTCAAGATGAATAGAATCACTCCTGCTCCAGCTCAACAAACCTAGCATGGGTTCAATCTTCAAAGCAAAATTAGAGCCTCTAATCCTTTGGTCTTCCTGCAAGTGACTTTGCTAATGGACTCCTGAAGTACGCGCAGTCAACATACAATCGACAAAAGCTGCCAACAAACAATCCACAAAGGAACACCCGGCAAGCTAGGAACCTCCATTTCTCACAAGAACTGACCCAAAGACAAAATGCTGGAGTAACTCTGTGGAGTAACTCGTGTGAAGAAGGGTCTCGACCCGAAACATCTCCCATTCCTTCTCTCCGGAGATGCTTCCTGACCTATTGAGTTACACCAGTATTTTGTGCATATCTTCGGTGCAAACCAGCATCTGCAGTTCCTTCCCGCACATGTTTGTAGGTAAATAGACCTTTCTGTAAATTGCCCCTAGTGTGTAGAATAGATCTACACTGGGGGATCTTACAGAAACATATAAAATTCTTAACGGATTGGACAGGCGAGATGCAGGAAAAATGTTCCCGATGTTGGAGGAGTCCAGAACCAGGAGTCACAGTGTAAGAATAAGGGGCAGGCCCCTTATTGAGAACTGAGATGATGAAAAACGTTTTCACCCAGAGAGATTGAGAATCTGTGGAATTCTCTGCCACAGAAGGCAGTGGAGGCCAAATCACTGGATGTTTTCAATAGAGAGTATATAGCTCTTCGGGATGACGGAATTAAGGGATATGGAGAGAAAGCAGGAACGGGGTACTGATTTTGGATGATCAGCCATGATCATATTGAATGGTAGTGCTGGCTTGAAGGGCCAAATGGCCTACTCCTTCTATGTTTCTATGAACTAGTGTATGGGCAATCACTGGTTGATGCAGATTCAGTGGGCCAAAGGGCCTGTTTCCTTGCTGTATAATTTTAAACTTTTTAACTTAAACTTAAAACTTAAGTAAAACTTGACCTCCGGTGGCGCTAATGGTGGAGTAGGGTGAGTGCCAACTAGCTCCACGCGAAAAAAACGAAAAAAAAACCGGGAACTAAATATAGAACTGATCTGCAGAAATCGCTCCGGCAGCCTGTGTGACGTCATCAGACCGCGACTGGAGTCCTAATGTCGGTAGCACGCTCCCCCACAAAGGAACCTACTAGAAAAACTACAAGAGGAAAACAATCGAAGGAGGAAGTAGGGTACACAAAAGGCTGGAGAAACTCAGTGGGTGCAGCAGCATCTAAGGAGCAAAGGAGATAGGCGACGTTTCAGGGTCGAGACCCTTCTTCAGACTGGTCAGGGATCAGGGAAACGAGAGATATAGATGGTGATGTGAAGAGATAAGGAACAATGAATGAAAGATACGCAAAAAAGTAACGATGATAAAGGGAACAAGCCATTGTAAGCTGTTTGTAGGTGTGAAAATGAGAAGCTAGTGCAACTAGGATGGGGGAAGAGAGATAGAGAGAGAGGGAATGCCAGGGCCCGAGGGCTGAGGGAGAGGTGGGAAGGGGAGCACACAGCAAGGGTTAACAGAATTGAGAAAATTCAATGTTCATGCCCAGAGGATGCAGACTCCCCAAGCGGAATATGAGGTGCTGTTCCTCCAACTTGCGGTGTTGCTCACTCTGGCCGTGGAGGAGGCCCAGGACCGAGAGGTCGGATACGGAATGGGATGGGGAGTTGAAGTGCTGGTCGGGTTGGTTATTGAGGACCGAGCGGAGGTGTTCGGCGAAACGATCGCCAAGCCTCTGCTTGGTCTCACCGATATAGATCACCTGGCATCTGGAGCAGCGGATGCAGTAGATGAGGTTGGAGGAGGTGCAGGTGAACCTCTGTCGGACCAGGAAGGACTGCTTGGGTCCCTGAAAGGAGTGGAGGGGGGAGGTGAAGGGACAAGTGTAGCATTTCTTGCGGTTGCAAGGGAAAGTGCTCGGGGAAGGGGTAGAGCGGGAGGGAAGGGAAGAATTGACAAGGGAGTTGCGGAGGGAGCGGTCTTTGCGGAAGGCAGACAGGGGGGGAGATGGGAAGATGTGGCGGGTGGAGGGGTCACGTTGGAGGTGGCGAAACTGGCGGAGGACTATGTGTTGTATTTGCCGGCTGGTGGGGTGAAAGGTGAGGACCAGGGGGACTCTGCCCTTGTTGCGAGTGGGGGAATGGGGAGAGAGGGCAGTGTTGCGGGGTATGGAGGAGACCCTGGTGCGAGCCTCATCTATAGTGGGGGAGGGGAATCCCCGTTCTCTGAAGAATGAGGCCATTTGTGATGACTTGGTGTGGAACACCTCATCCTGGGAGCAGATGCGGCGTAGACGGAGGAATTGGGAATAGGGGATGGAGTCCTTACAGGAAGCAGGGTGGGAGGAAGAGTAGTCCAGGTAGCTGTGGGAGTCAGTTGGTTTGTAGTGGATGTCGGTCAGGAGCGTATCACCTGCAATAGAGATGGTGAGGTCAAGGAATGGTAGGGAAGTGTCGGAAATGGTCCAAGTGTATTTGAGTGCCGGATGGAAGTTGGTGGTGAAATGAATTAAGTCAGTCAGTTGTGTGTGGGTGCAGGAGGTGACACCAAAGCAGTCATCGATGTAACAGAGGTAGAGGTCAGGGATGGGGCCCTGGTACGCCGAGAACAAGGATTGTTCGACGTACCCGACAAAGAGGCAAGCGTAGCTGGGGCCCATGCGTGTGCCCATAGCTACGCCTTGTGTTTGGAGGAAATGGGAGGAGTTAAAAGAGAAGTTATTGAGGGTAAGGACCAACTCCGCTAGGCGGAGGAGGGTGTCAGTGGACAGGGTATGTGGGTTGCTCCTCTGGTCGAGGAAGAACCGGAGGGCTTTGAGACCTTCCTGGTGGGGGATGGAGGTGTAGAGTGACTGGACGTCCATGGTAAAGATGAGAGGATGGGGGCCTGGAGAATGGAATGCGCAGAGCCGACGGAGAGTGTCTGAGGTGTCTTGAACATAGGTGGGGAGGGATTTAACAAAGGGGGATAGGATGGCGAAGGAGGAAGTAGGCCGGTCTGAAGCCTTGGGCTCAGTTTTAACATCGTCCCAGGAGGACATCTCAGTGGCCCAGAAGATATACATAAAGAAAAGTGAAATGGATGAACTTCGCAACAGCATTACAATGGAAATTGCAAGTATAAAAGAAGAATTGATAAGTTTTAAAAACGAATTGAATATCAAAGACATTTTGAAAAGTCTTAAAACAGAGATTAAAGAAGACTTCTTAGAGTTTGAAAATAAAAATGACTAATCTTGTGCATACGAAATTGACTAACATGAAGGAGGAAATGTCAGAAAATTTCGACTTACAAATTAATGAATTATACGAGAAAATTAAGTCGAATGAAACCAACACTAACTGATGCATTGACTTGGAGGGCCGTCATAGAAGACGAGAATCTGAGAATCGTGGGCGTTCATGAGGGTAAAGAATGAAATAAAGATATCCGTGACTTTGCTGCAGACTTATTAAAAAAAGTCAATTTAGACCAAAGGCCTTATTAGGGCGGGCACAGCAACTCGGAGTCAAACGCCCCCCTTCGCCCACCCCTCCCCAGGCAGCTGATAACGTGAAGGTCCAATACATCACGTGTTCTGGCACAAGAAATCTTATGTTTGATGGGGACCATATTTCGAGATTACCCTGCAGAGGGTGGTCAGAAGCGTATTTTCTACCAACTTTATGGATTGCTGTACCCCGCAAGACAATCTATTTTTTCACTGACATGGCGTTTTTGTGGGGTCGACCATTATTTTTCGTTAGGACCATTGTAAAGCTGATAACGACAATCGTGTGACCCTCCTGCATGGACATATTATTTATTTTAAATATTTAGTACTAATTTTTACTAACAATGACTATCATCAAAAACACTTATTAATTATTACACATGATATCAACAAATACATTAAATGTAATTTGTGATGTTCACTTTATCTACATTAGACTAACACTATGTGGAGGAGCAAAATAGTTTTAATCCGTAAATTACTCATATTCAATTTTTTTTTGTAAGCCTAGGAATGGAAGTCTTTAGATGGATGTTACTAGAACTAACTACACTAAATTTAGACTTTTATTAATTTTCTTATTTTTTTACTTTTTGTATTTATTTACAACCTTATTTGAATTATTACAACTATCTATTTGTGATGTGTCCTGTCAATCGTCTGTCCTTTGTTTCGGGTGGAAGGTCGGGTCTACGGTGCTGACCTATCTGCTCTTTTATAGACCACCCTAAAAGCAAGATGTAAGACGTAAATAGAAAAAACGGGGGTCAAGGAATTACGTTTTATAGTTGGAATGTCAAGGGAGTTAATGAGCCTATCAAGAGAGGTAAGGTATTAGCACACTTAAAATCACTCAAAGCAGATATAACGTTTCTTCAAGAGACTCACCTTAAAAAAGACGAACAACATAGATTGAAAGCAAAATGGATCGCTGAAACATATCACTCTTCATTTTCCCATAAGGCCAGAGGTGTGGCAATTTTAATTTGTAAAGGTATATCTTTTTTTTTGTAATAATATTTTTATTAAAAGAAATCCATCATAATGGTATAACAACTTTTCAAATACACAACCAACTTATTTCAATAAGTATACGAATGTTACGGGTAGTTCTTATAAACTTCTATTTTTATTAAAGTAGAAAAAGAAAAGAATAGATTTTAATCAATAAGAATAGTGATTAAATAATAATTTTGATTATAAAGAAAGAGAAATAGGAAAGAGAGGAGAAAATATATATATATGTATATATGGTTGTTATATGTATTTAATTAAAATAAAGTATTATATTAAAAAAAGAGAAATTATAGTATACATCTTAATAGTAAATAACACAATTTCAAATAGCGATATCAATGGAGACATGTATACAAATCAAAAAGAAAAACAGATAATTATTTTCATCTAATCCTGCCGGGTACCCATTGAGTTGTGATGCCAAGAACAGCTACCCCTTCAAATATTCTGTATATGGAGACCATATCTGTTCAAAGAGTTCGTATTTGTCCATTAGGACAAATCTAATTCTTTCCAAATGCAACGTCTCCAACCTTTCCACTGTCCACATTTTAATTGTGGGGGATAATGTTCCCTTCCAAAATTTCAATATTAATTTTTTCCCTATTATCAAACAATAATCCAAGAAATTTCTTTGGTTTACTGTTAATATTAGATTTGAATCCGGAACTCCTAATATTATTAATTTTGGATGTGGGTCTAGTTCAATTTTAAGAACTTCAGAGATAACTCTAATGATTTCTGTCCAATAATAATTAAGTTTTATACATGTTACAAAACTATGCATTAAATGAGCTTCCAAGTTCTGACATTTATCACAAATAGGAGAAATGTTAGAATAAATTCTATTTAATTTTGTTTTTGAATAATGTAATCTGTGTAATACCTTAAATTGTATCAATATATGTGTAGCATTTAATGAGCAACGATGTAGTACATTGTAGGCTTTCTTCCCAAGTTTCCTTCATTATAGATAAATCTATTTCATTTTCCCCATGTTTGTCGATATATTTCCGGTTGGGATTTCCTTATCCAAAATAGTATTGTATATATACGCTATTATTTTTTCTGTATTTGGGTGTTTATTAAACAATTCATCTAATAATCCGGGTTTTCTATTTTTATGGTCTTGCGTATTTGACTTAATATAGTTTCTAATTTGTAAATACCTAAATATGTTATTTGACTGCAATCCATAGATATCCTGTAACCCTTGAAATGAAAGAAATGTTCCTTCCTTGTAAAGGTGTTCTATCCTTTTAATTCCTAAATCATTCCAGTGTTTAAACCCCTTGTCCAATACAGAGGGCCTAAACAAGGGATTATTCATAATTGGCAAACAAAGCGACAAATTATCCATATGTAGGGTCTTAACTATTTGTTTCCAAATACGTCTATTGCTATGAATTATAGGGTTGTCACCATACATTTTTTTTTGTACTTCCCTTGGTGCAAAAAGAATCAAACCTACATCGTAAAGGTATATCTTTTAAATATGTATCAACTATAACGGACATCAATGGTAGATATATTATACTAATGGGTGAATTATATTAAAAAAAAGTGATTTTACTCAATGTTTGTGGACCAAATTTTGATAATCCAATGTTTTTTAAGAATATACTTAATACTATCCTGGAGCTCACACAAGATAATTTGATAATTGGTGGAGATTTAAATTGTACATTAGATTCCTATCTCGATAGATCAACAAGACAAAGAAAAGCAAAATCCAAAACAAGTGAATTATTAAACTCATATATTAATACCACCAATATCAAGGATGTTTGGAGAATTGAAAATCCATCCGGAAGGGAATACTCATTTTACTCTTCAGCACATAAAACTTATTCAAGGATAGACTACTTTTTAGTAGATTCTAAACTCATCCCATTTACTTATAATTCAAAATATCATAATATTATAATTTCAGATCATGCTCCTTTAACATTCATGATCAAACTAAGTGGTATGACTGACAAGCAGATACAATGGAGACTTAATCCTCAAATTTTAAATGATAAAGCATGTTACGAATATCTTATCAAATAGATAAATATGTTTTTTGAGACAAATGACTGCCCTGAAATTTCTGCCTCCCTTCCTTGGGAAACATTTAAAGCATTTATACGAGGAGCGTTAATCTCCGCACAAGCCTTTTGTAATAAAGAGAACCGCGCCAAACAACTGGTATTGGAAATGGAAATAAGGCAATTAGATATGGAAAACGCAATCGCGCCTTCTATAATAATACATAATAAAATTGCTGTACTCAAATACAAGTTAAACGAAATATACTCAGACCAATTCATAAAATTTTATCAAAAGACTAAACAGTCACACTTTGAATTTGTTGATAAACCACAAAAAGTTACTTGCACACCAACTCCTGAAACAGGAAGGGAAAAAACAATATATAAAATTAAATCAGATACGGGAGAAATATTAACACTACCCAAGGATATTAATGATAGATTCCCTCAATACTATCAAACACTTTATTCAACCAAAACGGCAGGGGGTTCTGTAGGAATGGAATTATTCTTACAGAATTGTAACCTTACTGGTTTAGATTTGAAAGAGAAGGAATTATTAGGGGCCGAAATATCAGTAAAAGATATTGAGGAAACTATTAATTCTTTAAAAAATGGAAAGGCCGCTGGACCAGATGGTTTAAATAGTGAATTTTATAAAAAATTTCATGACTTGATCTCGCCATGCCTACAGACATTATATGCTCAAGCATTCATGCAACAGAAACTCCCAGAAACTTTAAATGAATCAACTATGATACTTATTCCAAAAACGGATAAGGACCTTGAAGATCCAGGTTCATATGGAACAATTGCTCTATTAAACATCGATCAGAAAATGTTTTACCAAAATTTTAGCACACAAATTAAGCTTAGTGATTTATAAATTAATACACCCCGATCAAACTGGCTTTATTCCAAAACATTATTCATATTATAATCTGAGACGTTTATTCAACATTATATACTCAAATTGAATAGCTAATGAAGACTTAGCAGTCATCTCGCTAGACGCTGAGAAATCATTCGATCAAATTGAATGGCCCTATTTATTTTCGGTGATGGAAAAATTTCAATTAGGTGAGAAGTTTTGTACATGGGTTAAGCTTTTATATACCAATCCAACAGCCAGAATAATGACAAATCAAATGTTATTAAAAAAAATTGATTTATCTAAAGGTTGTAGAGAAGGATGCCCGTTATCACCGTTACTATTCGCCCTAGCACTAGCAGAAAGAATTCGAGCTCATCCAGAAATATATTGTATAATACTAAAAATACAGTTAATAAAATTTCTCTATATGCAGATGATGTATTACTATATATTACAAAACCAGAAATTAGCATCCCTAACCTGTTAAATCTTATAACTCAATTTGGTTTATTCTCGAGATATAGAATCAACTGGAAGAAGAGTGAGATTATGCCAATAATGGAGCTTAATTTATATATATTGCAACAATCACCTTTTAAAATAGTGAATGAAAAATTTAAATACTTAGGAATCTATGTGACCAAGAAATATACTTCTTTATTTAAATCAAATTTCATGCCTTTACCTAATAAATTTCATAAGAATATTCAATATTGGAAAACGCTTCCTATTTCAATGCTCGGTAAAATTAATGCAATTAAAATTATTTTCCTTCCTCAACTTCTATACCTCTTCCAATTAATTCCAATATACCTCCCTAAAAATGTCTTTTAAAAAAATTGACTCTATTGTAACAAGTTTTATTTGGAATTATAAGAATCACAGAATAAGTAAAAAACACTTATGTAAATCTAAGACGAATGGAGGATTAGTCTTACCAAATTTCTTATTTTATTTCTGGGCAGTCAATGTCAAAAACTTAAATTTCTGGTTGGAAGATATGGATCAACAACCAGACTGGTTAAAGATGGAAAAGGAGATTGTCTGCCATTTGAAATTGGCCCGAAGATCTATAGTGAAAATCCAATAATACATAGCGGTATTCGAATTTGGAAACAAATAAAAAAGACATTAAAACTGGATAATTTATCACTTTCGCTCCCTATTGCAAATAACCCTTTATTTAAGCCTTCGATATTGGATAAAGGCTTTACACAATGGAAAAACTATGGAATTAAAAAGATGGAACATCTTTATTGAAAAGGTGTGTTCCTCTCGTTTCTGGAGGTACAACAGAATTATGGATTACATTCAAATAATTTTTTTAGATATTTACAATTGAAAGATTATGTTAAATCACATACACAAGAATACAGAATTAGAGAGCCAGAGATTCTAGATGAATGTTTGAATAAACATCCCAACACAGTCAAATTAATATCATATATTTATAATATTCTGTTAGATAGCAAGACTCCGTCGACGGAATCACATAGACAAGCATGGGAAAATGAATTAGTTCAACCCATAATGAAAGATATTTGGGATGAAAGTCTACAACATACATATACATCAATGTTCGTTAAACGCCAGACATTCTTTAATACAATTTAAAATATTACAGATTATTCTAAAACAAAATTAAATAGAATTTTTCCTAATATCTCTCCTATCTGCGATAAATGTCAATACTCTGTGGCTAATTTAACCCATACCTTTGTAAATTGCATAAAAATTAAAACATTTTGGGTGGATATTTTTAAAATTATTTCCGTAGTGGTTAATATTCAACTGGATCCCGATCCTAAATTAATAATATTGGGCATATCAGAACAATAGCTAAAACTGACAATAAAACAAAGAAATTTCCTGGATTATAGTATAATAACTGGGAAAAAACTAATATTAAAATTTTGGAAAAACACTGCATCCCCCACAATTAAAATGTGGATTATGGAGATGTCGGAGACTTTAAATCTGGAAAAAATTAGATTTGTCTTAATTGACAAACCAGAATTATTTATTAGAATATGGTCGCCGTTCATAGATTATTTGAAGGGGTGGAATGGGCCAGCGCTGAGGCTTGACGGAAGCTTGAACCCAGGACTAGACGAATAGTTTTGATTTCTTACCTACGGACCTGTCTCCTAAATTGTATTATGGATAGTTTATTTTATGTTTAAGTTTTTTTTTCTTTTTCTTTATTTTTTCTATCTATTTAAAAAAAAAAAATAATAATAATAATTAGAGTCAATGTTAATATGTAACCGATAAATGTAGACTCCTGCTACATTGGTAGTGGAGTCCTTGGAATCCTGAATATTTAATATGTAACCGTTTAACAAAGTTTGTAATGGTTTGGACTAGGATATGTACATGCCTCTAATAAAAGTTAACTATAAAACTTAAGTAAAACTAAAACTCAAACTCAAACTCAAATCCATGCACGTGTTTCATGGAATTCCTTGATTCACTTCTTCCAAGCAGGTTTTTGGCACATCCCATCCCACTAAATTGCCCCTATTTAAAGCAATGGTTCCCAAAGTAGGTGGTACTGCCCCCTGGTGGACTGTGAGATCAACAGGATGAGTGGGTGGTGGTAGGGCATTGGGCAAGAGAGGGGTCAACGTATGCCAGGCATGTTGTTCTTCCTTGCGCTCCGCTGACTTTCTCTCTAAAAGCGCGCGCTGTATTGCTAAATAGTAATGGGGAAACTGGTATCATTTCAGCAACCCCCCCCCCCCCCTCATCGCTTAGAGACTGACTGAACAGTGAAGCAGTTATTAAATGTGGTATCTAATACTGTTGGACTATGACAATCAGATTTTGAAAAGCTGGTCTCACAGAATCATGTTCATCAATTTTGTTACATTAATTAAACCCAAAAAATTGTAATTGGATTTTTTATAAACGTGAAATTAATTGTCAGTGTTTTGAATTTTATCGTGTTATTATCTTCCTTAGTGGGTCGTGGCTGTTCTGATTAATAGGGCAGCGCAGTGGCGCAGCGGTAGAGTTGCTGCCCGTGACCTGCGTGCAAAAAATAAACTAACCCTGTAAACCTTTACATCAATTTAGATACAATGCATAAACCGGCCCTTCAGCCCACCCCGTATACTAGCACTATCCTACACACTAGGGACAGTTTACTATTTTACCGAAGACAATTAACCTACAAACCTGTACGTCTTTGGAGTGTGGGAGTAACTCAACTCTAACCTGTTGAGTTACTCCAGCACTTTGCATCCTTTCTCATATTTATATGTCTTTAAATCTCAGTTCATACGTTCAGAAGTGATAGGAGTGGAATTAGGCCATTCAGCCCATCAGGTCTACTCCACCATTCAATTGTGGCTGATCGATCTCTCCATCCTTACCCCATTCTCTTGTCTTCTCCTCATAACCCCTGACACGCGTGCTGATCAAGAATCTGTCAATCCCTACCTTAAAATTATACATGGGAAACTCAGCTCAGCAGCATGGGTCAGGGACGATGTGGAGAGGATAAGGAACAATGGAGTGAAAGATATGCACAGCGTAAAGCTGTTGTCCCTGTGGCCACAGATATCCAGGTTGGACTGACTAGGAAGATCTGGAGTTGAACGGATTCCTCCTCATCTTTTTGAAGTGCAAAGGCACATCTTTGCTTTTATTGGCTGAGCTGCAGTTGCATGCCCTGGGAAGGGGTAGAGTGGGAGTGGAGGTAAGAATTGCAATTGGGAAGGGGAGACTCCTAGACTCTCCCACTGATCCTCCTCACATCCTCTCCACATCCAGGCTGTTCACTATTCGGTATGTTTCAATGAGGCCCCCTCTCATCCTAAACTCCAGCGAGTACAGGCCCAATGCCGTCAGTAGCTTCATTCGCAGTTCTCCTGCCTAACATTAGAACTAGTAAGTACTTAGATGTCAACTATCACTGAACACCTTCGCTCAGTCCACCTGAACCTACCTGATCTCCCGGTTGCAAAACACTTTAATTCTCCTTCCCCTTCCTGACTGCCCTTTTCTGGCCTAGGTCTCCTCCATTGCCTGAGTGAGGCTACATACAAATTGGAGGAACCTCATCTCATATTTTGCTTGGGCAGCTTACAGCCCAGTGGTATGAATATTGATTTCCCTCACTTCAGGTAGCCCCGGCATTCCCTCTCTCTCCATCCCCCACCCAAGTCACACCAGCATCTCGTTTTCACCCAACAAACAGCTAACAATGGCCTGTTTCCTTTATCATCGTTACTATTTTGCATATCTTTCATTCATTGTTCTTTATCTCTCCACATCACCGTCTATATCTCTCGTTTCCCCTTCCCGTGATTTTCAGTCTGAAGAAGGGTCTCGACCCGAAACGTCACCCATTCCTTCTCTCCAGAGACGCTGCCTGTCCCACTGAGTTACTCCAGCATTTTGTGTCTATCTTCAGTTTACACCAAGATGGTGGCGACTCGCATTCCATCTATCTTTTTTAAATTTTTGTCCTGTTGAGTGTATAGTTTGGTTGTAGTTTATATATTGTTTTTAGCTGTGTATATGTGGGGGGGGGGGGGGGGGGGGGATCTTTTAAATATCTTCTCTGTACGGGGAACCCGACCTATTCCCTGTCGGGTCTTCGTTGTCGTTGGGGCCTAGCACCGTGGAGCAGGCCTCCAACCGGAACGACCTGGAGGCTCCAGTCGCGGAGCCTGCGGACTCACCATCGTGGGGCTGGCCGGCTTTGGAGTGCGGAGCGTTGTGATGACATGCGGCTGCGACCCGACTTCGGAGCTTCGGAGCCTCCAGCCGCAGGCCCGGTGGATGGTGACATCGGGAGCTCGCGGGTCCCTGGTGGGAGACCGCTTTTCGTAGCTCCCGCAACGGCAACTTCTCCAGCCCGAATTGCAGGGTCGGAAATGACTTGGAGCGGGGCTTACATCGCCCGGCGCGGCTTTAACGGCCGCGGGACTTGTCATCGCCCGCCTGGGGCTCCAACATCAATACCCGGAGCAGGACCTTACATCGCCCGGGACTTACCATCGCCCGCCGGGGGATTTAACATCGGGAGAAGAATTGAAAACTGGGGAGAGACAATGACTTTGCCTTCCATGACAGTGAGGAGGAGATTCACTGTGATGGATGTTTGTGTAAATTGTGTTAATTGTGTGTCTTGGTATTTTTCTTGTTGTATTACTGCAGAAACCAAATATTTGTTTGAACTTCATTTGATGTTCAAATGACAATAAACGGTATTGTATTGTATTGTATCTGCAGTTCCTTCCCACACAGATGTCAAGTTTTGTTTGATAACTGTCCAGAAACATGCCTTGAAACATTATAGAATGCAAAAGTAATTATAAACAAAACATGTTACCGTTGCTGCGAAAATATACACCTTACATCATGACTAATGTTATTTTGCAGCTATTTTCATAAATATAACATTGACCTTGGTTACAATTGTAATGCAGGATGGTTAAACAGCCGCATATTTGAAACTGCAACATTTTCCCTTATAAATTAATTTTCATATATTGCTACTTCTGCAGTCATCAGATTATTTGAAATGAAACAATCAGATCCAAATAACTACACTATGTGATTATACCTTTCTTTGAAAACAGATTCCTTATCGTGTTCCATTTGATCGAGTTAATTTTTTTGTGTTAGAGATACAGCGCGGAAATAGGCTCTTCAGCCCACCGAGTCCGCACTAACCAGCGATCACCCCGTACACTAACACTATCCTGCACACACAAGGGAAAAGTTAACATTTTTTTATACCAAGCCAATTAACCTACAATCCTGTACGTCTTTGGAGTGTGGGAAGAAACCGGAGCACCTGGGGAAAACCCACGCAGGTCACGGCTGCTGCATGTGTGGAGTTTGTACGTTCACCCCGTGACCTGCGTGGGTTTTCTCCGGGTGCTCCGGTTTCCTCCCGCTCCACAAAGACATGCAGGTTCGTAGGTTAATTGGCTTGATAAATTTGTAAATTGTCTCTAGTCAATTTACAGACAGCCAACCATAGTCAAGTCAGACAGACAGCCAACCATGTCATCTCTGGGTGCCCACTCTACCACCCACCAAATGGTGCTCAGGGCCTGACAGACATTGACGCAGAGACAACAACCTGGCTGCTCAACACCCGGCTTGAGATCTAACTATTCCTTTTGTTTATGTTCCATTCGCAAGAAGAAGAAGAAGTAGTAGTAGGATAGTGTTAGTGTGCGGGGATCGCTGTTCGGCGCCAGCTCAGTGGGCCGAAGGGCCTGTTTCCGCAATGTATCTCTAAACTAAAACTAAACTAAACTGGTTCCCTTTGTGGCAAGCGTGTAAAAAGGAGGTCTTTATTCCATTCCACCTTCTCCAGGGATTGTTACATGGTACATTAAGGCACATACTGGTGAAATCTCTCTGCGTCCCTTGATATTAATGTGTTTGGTTCATCCATACATAACTCGGCACTGAAAGCATATTTAGCTGTGCTAATGGATTTATTTGACAACACTCCCTCCTCTCTAATCGAAGAAGCACGCAAATTGTTGGACAAGATCGATATGATTTTCAGTACATTACATGTAGCAACCTCTTTTGCTGTCTGTTGTGCAAAAAGCATGACAGAAGAATCAAGATTGTATTACTGCAACATAGTACGACTCAAGGAATTGGGTTGAGTAAATGCAAGATGACAAGTTAAGAATTTTAAATGTGTCTAATGCACCCGTCAATAAAATGGCAGCTGTGGGAGGTTCACTGTTTTTGAACAACCAGTTCAGTTTAGTTTATTATCATGTGTACTGAAGTAAACAAAAAGCTTTTGTTGCATGCTAGTCAGTCAGCAGAAAGACAATACATGATTACAATCGAGCCATTTACAGCTTATAGATACGATAAGGGAATAATGTTTAGTGCAAGGTAAAGCCCGATCAAAGATAGTCCGAGGGTCACAGATGAGGCAGTATATTAGTGCTTTTACCTCCATAGAATATTTAAACTGGTTTACCCTGGTTTAGAGTTGAAGGACGGCATGCTACACAGGCCCGTACGAAGCTTTTCAAAAAGGGGGGTGACATGACAGGATTACAAAAATGTATGTGAAGTAATGTGCGCACAGCGCACATCACGAGCATGAAGCTCCTTGCGGCCGGGGTTTTAGATGATATCTGTTGTATTCCTAGCATTTTGGAGCATTTTTGCACCAAATTTATGACCAATATTTCAGAAATTATTTTGGCAGAGTCAAGATTAATGAGTGGGTGGAATGGGATGATTGGGGACACTGTTGTATACATGTTTTTAAATCAAGAATTGTTGTCCTTGTTTTAATAATCAAGTTGTACTGTTGTAAAATGTTATGTAAAATGTTACAAAGGAGCATGCAAAAAATGCAAATAAATTACTGTAAGTTGTTGCAGTAAATAAAACCATTTTTTAGAAAATGTTTCATGTTGATTTGATTGCCTGTTACTGTTAGACTGTGTTAGTGTGTGCAGTGCACCTTTAATGGTCCTCCTGACCTAACAAATTCACCACATCAATTTCAACATGGAATAGTGATGTGAATACAACATTTAGTTCGATTTTCATGATGGAAATTGAAGTCAAAGCCAAACTAAATTCTAAGATTAAACGAGAACTTACCAGTTTGAAGTTTGATCTTGGTTTTATGAGGAGTTACGTTGGTGATTACGTGAAGAAAACTTGCCAGGCCGCATGAGCACCAATCTTCAAAGCAGCGGTATGAAATCACAAATAAACAACACCGAAGTAAACAGCAAGATCAGTGACTCGAGAACTACCAGGTGATCTTTTATGAGAGAGGGTTGGGCGTGGTGGGCACGTAATCACCAACGTAACTCCTCATAAAATCAAGATCAAACTTCAAACTGGTAAGTTCTCGTTTAATCTTACTATTTTACTTCGGAGTCACGTGAGTGATTCCATGAGGAGTTCAAAGCTTTGTGATTTCATGCCGCAGATTACAAACTCGGCATCCTACTGCATTGATTGACTCGAATGAGAAATAATGCATTAGTAGTAACATTGCATTCAATGTAGTAATAGGGTTTATTTAATTATATAAACAAACAATAGTTTTTCTTTAATACCAGGGCATTTAAACAGAACTTTAAAATGGCATTAGCAAACAGCCCTGGGTTAACAATCGGGCGATGATAAAAATTCTGAAACATCAGCTCATTTGCCCATCCGGCGGCCGCCATAATGTGGTCGATGGGCACGTCCTTCGCTTTGGCCGCCGAAGTAGCTGCTGCCCTAGTGGAATGAGACGTAAACACATCTGTGTTAATACCTGCATCAATCAAAACTTGTTTCAGCCACCTGGAGATAGTGTTAACTGACACTCTTTTATGTGGTTTTTTTATAACTGATAAACAATCCTGCCTCCACATTACGTAAATTCTCTGTCACTGCAATGTATTGCATCAAATGTGTTTTTACGCATAAAGCTGGATCCGAAGGATATGCTGCAAATATTATTTTAAACCCTGTGACACCTGGCCTGCTCCGTTTGAAGAGATCGTAAATGTAAAATGTAACATTGTCCACAGTAGTTTCCATTCTGTCTAACTGTAATTTTTGTAACGTCTGTACCCTTTGTGCTGAAACCAACGCCATAAGCATGGCCAATTTAATGGTAATTTTGGTCAACATCAAAGATGATAAATGAAACCACTCACGTAGTTTCTTAAGGACGATACTTACATCCCAAATAGCCATATATCTAGGTTTGGGAGGTCTGGAATTAAAAATGCCTTTCATAAATCGAACCACAAGAGGGTGAGATCCAATTGCATGATTGTCTGATTTCATCACTAAATATGATGACAAAGCACTTTTTGCTGTATTGATTGCACTATAACTTAGTCATTCATCATAGTAGAGAGTTGACAAGAATTCCAAAACATGTGAAATACGTGCTGTACAACAATCAATATCATTTTGTACACAGTAAACTTCCCATTTCTTTACATAACAAAAATACTGCTTTTGAGTACTCGATCTCCACGATGCAGTAAGCATGTTGACAGTTCGACCCGACAATCCTTGTCCCAAATATGGCCTTCTTTGAATCTGCAAATTAACAATTCAATATAGTCATACAACGGATGACATTCGCCAGTCACTGGATTCACCAATAAATTCCTTTGTTTAGGAACAGCCATTAAAGGTTGTGTCATCAGCTGTCAGATCAAAGGATACCATGGCTGGGTAGGCCAGTCGGGTATTACCAGTACCACTGAAGCATTGTCCTGCTTGATTTTAAGCAGACATTGATTTATGAGACAGGAAGGTGGAAATGCATATACATACCACCCCAATTCAGCGAGAAAGCGTCAATCGCTACTACCCCAGGATCTGGTTCCCATGACACATATTGGGGAAGCTGGTGGTTTAGTCTAGATGCAAACAAGTCGACATCTGGTGTTCCATATTTGGCAATGATGTCTTTGAACGCATTGTGATTCAGCATCCATTCTATGTTGTCATGGAATTTCCGTGACCTGGTGTCTGCCACTGTATTACGTTTTCCTGGCAGATAAATAGCTGAGAGCCAAATGTGTTTATCAATGCACCAGATCCAGATTTGGTTTACCAGTCTGTCACAAGATACCGACTTGATACCACCCATGTGATTGACATATGCCACTGCCGTGGTGTTATCGATCTGGACTGAACATGCAGACTGCTTTTGTTAGAACAATAAGCTTTGAACCTATGAAATGCTCCTTAAAGCTCTAAATGGTTAATTCCCCATGTCTGCAGAAGCCCAACTTCTTCTGAACTCCATCTTCCTCCACAACTTGAATTTGTGTCTGTGGCACCCCATCCAAGTGCACTTACATCAGTTTGCAAAACCATGGAAGGTTGTTCCAGCTCTATCATGCTAAAACTACTGGAGACATGTTGAATCCACCATAAAATATCAGTAATTGCTTCAGCTGATAACTGCATGGGCCTATTATAATGCCCAATTTGTTCCTTAAGTGCATGTTCTTTTGCACTTTGTAACTGCTGATAATGCAAAGGCCCAAATTGGACTGCTGGAAAGGCTGCTACCATTTCCCCCAGAAGTCTCACCACTTGCCTAATTGAACGTTTACACTTGTTTAAAAGTGTTACACAATCCTCAATTAGCTCTGTACTTTTTCCAATTAGCAAGGTAATTACCATTTTGATAGATTTAATTTAAAACCCCAAATAGTCAATTGTGGTAATTGGCGCAAGTTTGGATTTTCCCAAATGAATGACAAACCCCAGTTTTTCAAATGTGGATTTGGCAACTGCCACTGATGTTTCGGCTAAAGCTTGAGTTTGTCCAATTATTAAAATATCATCCAAATAGGCCATAATCACATGGCCCTGACCTCTAAGCAACCCCAAAATTGATTTTAACAATTTGGTGAATACTCTAGGGGCTGAGATCAATCCGTATGGCAGTGCCTTATACTGCCATAATTGATTCATCCAATTGAATTTAAAATACCTTCTATGCTTGCAATGATCAGGCACTGAATAATAAGCATCCTTCAGATCTATTCTGGCCATATAACAACCTTTATAAATGAGTTGCTTGGCCGTAACCAATGTTTCCATTTTATAGTGTCTATATAGTACAAATGTATTTAATTTTGTCAGATCCAAAATGATTCTACATCCTCCATCCCTCTTAGGACGGGGAAAAATATTTGACACAATTTGATGGACTTGATGGTCCATCTTTTCAATTACACCTTTGTTATATAATTTTGTGAGTTCAGCTTGAACCTGTATTACCTCTGTTTGTGAAAAATAAAGTGTTATAACAGGAACATGTAGGAAAGGTAAAGTAACATTTGGAATAAATTCAATCCGAAACCCTTGAATTACACTTCTGATAAATAGATCTGAAGTAAGCTGCTTCCATTCGTTATAAAACAGCAGTAATCTTCCACCAATATTCTCTTATATTTAATATGTTTTAATGAGAACCAGGTCCACTTACCTCCCTGGTGACTGGTACACCCTGCTGACTCCAGCCTCTGGCAGTAGCTCCCATAGTCGCTCGTGCTCCCACCGAGGGATACCATCCACGTCCCTGTGCTGAGGCCCGGCTTGTCCCTGGAGTAGCTCCGGATGCTGAGGTGGTTTTGTAGGGATACTTTCTCTTCAGCTGTCTGCCGGGCATCATTGGTCTCATCAGACTCATTGTTTTAGCATCTTCATTTACTTCTTTAACTTGTTTGGTTAGATCTGCGCCAAACAGCAGATCGGGTGGTTGAATACTTGCTGGCTTACAAAGCGCAGCGTATCTGGGATTAATGGTGGGCCTAATAGCCCTTTTCCTGAGATGATTGATATCAAAATGGGAGTTGCATAACAACCCTAGAGCCTCTTGGTGTGGCCTGGTCATATAACCACCATCCATTGTTCTTGCGAACGCTGTAATGCCAGCAGCCAATAATTTTAGAATTCTTTGCATTTCTTGGCTTCGCATACCGTGTCCCATCTGACCCCAGATGACTTGATTCACCGTTGGAACTCTTAATACTTCACAATTGCTTGGAGGCTCGTGTTTTTTGGCTGTCTCATCCATAGTAAGCTCCTGAAGCTGATGAGACACCATGTAATTAATTGTGGTAGCCAGCTCTTCACCTAGTGGCTCACCTGCTCCTGATGGTACAGCAAATGGAAGTGCCAGTGGTGGAACATTTGGCAAGTCAGTTTCTCCTGGCTGAACTTCCCCATCAGAATCGGCCTCAGGACTATTCTGGCCTATTGCACTCTCCTCAAATCGATAAGGAGCTTCTGGCAGCTTCTTTTCCTAAGCGCTGACACTCCTTCTCTAGGTACACTACATCCACTGGCTCTCCTTTGTCCATTTTCCTAGTTACATCCTCAAAAAATTCCAGAAGATTAGGCAAGCATGATTTCCCCTTCGTAAATCCATGCTGACTCGGACCGATCCTTTACTGCTATCTAAATGTTCGGTTATCTCATCTTTTATAATTGACTCCAGCATCTTCCCCACCACCGATGTCAGGCTAACAGGTCTATAATTCCCTGTTTTCTCTCTCCAGCCTTTCTTTAAAAGTGGGATAACATTAGCTACCCTCCAATCCACAGGAACTGATCCTGAGTCTATAGAATATTGGAAAATTACCACAATTTCTAGAGCCACTTCCTTAAGTACTACAGTTCACAAGGAGGACAGGTTTCGAACCCTACCATTCGATGCACAATAGATTAGCATTCCATTGCCTTAACCTCCAGACTACCTCGTCTGTTCGGCATAGTGGCTTTTGTTGCATGCTATCCAGTCAGCGGAAACACAATACATGATTACAATCGAGCCAAACTCAGTACAGACTGCACCCGTAGTCAGGGTTGAACCCGGGCCTCTGGTGCTGTGAGGCAGCAACTCTACCGCTGCGCCCCTTTGGCATGGTGGCGCAGCTTTGTAAAGCCAGCAAAATCCGATCAAGAATAGTCCGAGGGTCACCAAAGAGGTAAATGGTAGTTCAGCGTTGCTCCCTGGTTGTGGTAGGATGATTCAGTTGCCTGATAAGAAGGTTTCTTCCCAGCAACTTCCCAGTTACTGGGAAAAAGCTGTCCTTACAGTAAGTGTTTATGAACACATAACAAAGGAAAATGTTGCAAGATATAGAATATAACAGGAAAATTAGCTGTGCAGCACAGACGTCAGTAATGATATCTTAGTGTTATGGTAATTTACAGTGAGTTACGTAAGTTAACTGGTTTGAATTTTTGATGGGAATGCAATGTAGATTTCTGTTAGATTAAACTTCATTGAAGTACAACTTTACCAGAGGAATAAATTAGGTTAAATGCACAGTCTCTTGCCCAGCATAGGGGAATTGGGAACCAGAGGACATACGTTTAAGGTGAGGTGGGTAAAGATTTAATAGGAACCTGAGGGGGTTACATTTTCACGAAGGGTGGTGGGTGTATGGAACGAGCTGCCAGAGGAGGTAGTTGAGGTTGGGGCGATTACAATGTTTAAGAAACATTAGATAGACACATGGTTAGGACAGGTGTAGAGCATTATGGGCCAAACGCAGGCAGGTGGGACTAGTGCAGATGGGGCATGTTGGTCGGTGTGGGCAAGCTGGGCCAAAGGGCCTGATTCCATGCTGTACGAGTCAAAGAAAAGCCCAAAAAAACACGCACAACTGAAAGTTATTAGAACTTCGTAGATAGTGAAGTTAATCACTCTGTTTTCATGCTGTAACTCTCTATGAATCTGTGACTCTGTGACTCTGTGTCTCTGTGTCTGGGTGACTCTGCGACTGTGTCTCTGTGTGACTCTGGACTCTGTGTCTCTGGACTCTGTGTCTTTGTGACTCCATGAATCTACAGATAGTTTTGCAGCATTAGAGTCAGTTGGTCTTCTACAACCCAGCGGTATGAATATTGATTTCTATAACTTTTAGCCCCCAACAGTGCAGGCTGGCTCATTTCACCTTATTCACCCTCACTCATAGTAAACTTAAAAAAAATGCAATTGCACTTGCTAAAGAACTCAGTGTACTGGGATAGTAACATTGTCGTGGGCAGGCCTACAATCCCATTGTGATGTCATAGCTGGTAGCTGCCAGTGCAGATTAGAAAAAATCTTTCTCAAAGTGGGGTTTTGTAAAAATATGATAATTTATAAAATATAACATAAATCTGAATGAAACTTGTTGAAAACACACCACAGGACAATTGTGAGTAAGGTGGTGCAAAAATTGTAGCGCTCTCATGTACCGTGTTGGTGTAATTTCAGGATCTCACTCACTCAATCACTCACAGACAGACATCCAAACAAACAAGATGAGGTTTTTAGTAATATAGAAACAAAGAAACATAGAAAATAGGTCGAGCCAGCACCGCCATTCATTGTGATCATGGCTGATCGCCCCCAATCAATAACCCGTGCCTGCTTGATTCCACTAGCCCCTAGAGCTCTATCTAACTCTCTCTTAAATCCATCCAGTGACTTGGCCTCCACTGCCCTCTGTGGCAGGGAATTCTACAAATTCAAAACTCTCTGGGTGAAAAAGTTTTTTCTCACCTCAATCTTAAATGACCTCCCCTTTATTCTAAGATTGTGGCCCCTGGTTCTGCACTCGCCCAACATTGGGAACATTTTTCCTACATCTTGCTTGCCCAGTCCTTTTATAATTATATATGTTTCTATAAGATCTCCCCTCATCCTTCTAAACTGCAGTGAATACAAGCCTAGTCTTTTTAATTTTTCCTCATATGACAGTCCCGCCATCCCAGGGATCAATCTCGTGAACCTACGCTGCACTGCCTCAATCACAAGGATGTCCTTCCTCAAATTAGGAGACCAAAACTGTACACAATACTCCAGATGTGGTCTTACCAGAGCCCTACACAACTGCAGAAGAAACTCTTTACTCCTATACTAAAATCCCCTTGTTATGAAGGCCAACATTCCATTAGCTTTCTTCATTGCCTGCTGTACCTGCACGCCAACTT
Organism: Okamejei kenojei; assembly: GCA_035221665.1. Classification (NCBI taxonomy): domain Eukaryota; kingdom Metazoa; phylum Chordata; class Chondrichthyes; order Rajiformes; family Rajidae; genus Okamejei; species Okamejei kenojei. The sequence goes on from CM069163.1 coordinate 28,546,886, forward strand.
TCAGTGACTGGTGTACAAGGACACCCAGGTCTCTCTGTATCTCCCCCTTAACTAACCTAACCCCATTGAGATAATGGATTTTCCAGCATCTGCAGTTCCTTCTTAAACCCATTGAGATAATAATCTGCCCCCTTGTTTTTGCCGCCAAAGTGGATAACCCCACATTTATCTGTATTATACTGCATATATTATACTAATATGTTGTGTGTGGGACAGAAGGATGTTGTGTGTGGGACAGAAGGATGAAAGCATTTATCTTTAGAATAAAGACACCGATCGGTTGTACATTCCCTGGGTATCATTGAAACATAGAAACGTAGAAAATAGGTGCAGGATTAGGCCATTCTAACAAGCACCACCATTCAATATGATCAATATGATCATGGCTGATCATCCAAAATCAGGACCCCGTTCCTGATTTTTCCCCCTTATCCCTTGATTCCGTTAGCCCGAAGTGCTGAATCTACAGTAACTCTCTCTTGAAACCATTTGATGGAAAAGCTTGATAGGAGATAGCCCAGAGAACCGACAAGAAATGCTCAGGAATAACCCTTTGCGAGCATAAAGAAAGTGTGGAAATTAAAATGGAATTGCCTGGAAGACATACAAAGTTTAATAAAAGCAACCCAGGAGGATAGCGGTGCGGAGAGTTTCTGTGGCAGAACAAGGAAGATTAATGGTGATGGTTATTGCTCATGGCAACAGGCTCAGTATTTCTCCAGCACCACGTCACACTCCTGCAGTGTCCGGAGGATTAGAATAATCCGTTGTGGAGTTTATTTTAAGGTCGCAATGCTGGCTAGTTCAGAAATTCGGAGGGTGGTGAATCTGTGGAATTCTTTGCCACAGAAGGCGGTGGAGGCCAAGGCTGTGGGTATTTTTAGGCAGAGATAGATAGATTATTGATTAGTACAGGTGTCAGGGGTTATGGGGAGAAGGCAGTAGGATTGGGTTAGGAGAGAGAGATGGATCAGCCATGATTGAATGACGGAGTAGACCTGATAGGCCGAATGGCCTAATTCTGCTCCTAATTTAAAATGTTAAAATAAGGAAGGGGTCTATCTGAGCTGGTGAACCTTATACAATGAGCAGAGAGGGTTTAGTTCATAGGTTTATCGGTTATTGGAGCAGAATTAAGCCATTCAGCCAATCAAGGCTATTCGGCCATTCATGAATAGCTGATTTATCAGCCGTGATTGAATGGTGGAGTAGACTTGATGGGCTAAGTGGCTTAATTCTGCTCCCCTCTATAACTCTCAAAAACTCAAACTCTCGAAACTCTCAATAGTTTACAGATGCAGTGTAGAGACAGGCTCATCGGCCCCACCAAGTCTGTGTCAACCAGTGATCACCCGCTTGGGAACAGGTCCATCCAAGGCCGAATTGTGGACGCAGCCCAAACCATCACACAAACCAACCTCCCTTCCATTGACTCCATTTGTAGCTCACGCAACCTCGACAAGGCCAGCAGCATAATCAAGGATGAGTCACACCCTGGCCAGTCCCTCCTCTCCCCTCTCCCATCGGGCAAAAGGCATACAAGTGTGAAAACGCACACCTCCAGATTCAGGGACAGTTTCTTCTCAGCTGTTATCAGGCAACTGAACCATCCTACTGCAACCAGAGAACACTATTATGATCTCCCGGTTGCCAATCACTTTAATGCCCCTTCCCATTCGCACACTGAACTGTCTGTTCTAGGCCTCCTCCATTGTCAGAGTGAGGCTAAACACAAATTGGAGGAACAGCATCTCATATTTAGCTTAGGCACCTTACAACACAGAGGTATGAATATTGATTTCCTTAATTTCAAGTAATCCTTGCATCCCCTCTCTTTGCATCCCTCCCCCATCCAAGGCGTACCAGCTTCAAAGTCATCTTGAGTCTCATTGTCTGTAACTCGTTTTCACCTAGGCCACAGGTAACAATGGCCCGTTTCCTTTATCATCGTAACATTTTTGCATTTCTTTCATTCATTTGTTCTGTATCTATCTTCTTCACCGTCTATATCTCTCGTTTCCCTTTCCCCGTGACTCTCAGGCTGACGAATGGTCTCGACCCAAGACATCACCCATTCCTTTTCTCCAGAGATGCCGTCTGACCTGTTGAGTTACTCCAGCTTTTTGTGTCTATCTTCGGTTTAAACTCCAGCATCTGCAGTTCCTTCTGACACAGATCAATACACACATGGTGCCTTTGACACACAATGTCAATGCCTAACATGGTACATGAACATGAAACACATCTACATTAATTGAGCATCGTAATCTCCACTCTGATTTAAGGGGCTTTTAATTTTAATCTCACTTGCCAGTTGTATTCGTACTGGCTTTTTTTAGATGCCTTTGCAATGTTTGGTATATTATCAAACAAATATATTTTCTATACTGAAATATTAGGCAGTTGGCACTGAAATCCCAAAAGTCACAGTCTGAAGAAGGGTCTCTGAACTGAAACGTCTCCCATTCCTTCTCTCCAAAAATGCTACCTGCCCCGCTGAGTTTCTCCAGCATTTTGTGCCTATCTTCAGTCACAGATAAAACTGGTTTGCAATCTTCAATAAAATGCCCCGAAAACAAATATTCATAAAATCTGCTGTATTTGTTGCATTATCTTTGACCCATTGCCCTGCTTTCAAATCTTTAGATCCTAAGAAATGGCAGCCTTCCTTAACTGCAACATTAAAGATATCACAGGGATATAAAGCTCTGCGTGAAGCCTTTGTTATTCCTTATCAGTACTGTACAGAAGGGAATAAAGGCTTGCCTCATCTGAATGAAATACAGAGGCAAAGGAATTTCTTACTATGATTCCTTTTGATATGATGAACTGTTTACCAGTTTTATTTCCTTTTAAAATTGAGACAATTGCAAGACAGGCTGAAATGTGTGCGATCCTCAGATCTATTGAAGGCACTTTGCAATAATACTTCGATCACTTTGTTAGAGCTATCTTTGCACAACTGTTAATTTGGAGGTAGCACGGTGGCAAATTGGTGGAGTTGCGTCCTTACAGCGCCAGGGAGGGACCCGGGCTCAACCCCGACAGCGGGCGCTGTCTGTACGGAGTTTGGACGTTCTCCCCGTGACCTGCGTGGGTTTTCTCCGAGATCTTCGGTTTCCTCCCACACTCCAAAGACGTACAGGTTTGTACGTTAATTGGCTTGGTATAAATTTAAAATGGTCGCGCGTGTGTGTAGGATAGTGTTAATGTGCGGAGGGTCACTGGCCGGCATGGACTCGGTGGGCCGAAGGGCCTGTTTCCGCGCTGTATCTCTAAACTAAACTAAAATAAAATACAAAAAGCATAACTGTAATTCAGTAGAATTTGTCCTGTATAACTGCAGATGACCCACACCAACTGGCATGATTAATATAAAGTCTTAAATTGCCACAGACGGCTGTAGAGGCCAAGTCAATGGATATTTCTAAGATGGAGATTGACAGATTTTTTGATTGGTACCGGTGACAGGGATTATGGGGAGAAGGCAGGAGAACTGGGTTAGGAGGTAAAGGAAGATCAGCCAGGATTGAATGGCGGAATAGACTTGATGGGCAATATGGTCTAATTCTGCTCCTAGAACTTAGGAACATGAACAGGAACATAGAAAGCATAGAAATTAAGGTGCAGGAGTAGGCCAATCAGGCCCTTCAGCGCCATACCAATATGACGCCATTCCATGGCTGGATCATCCCAACTCAGTACCCGTACCTGCCTTCTCTCCCATACCCTGCCACAAGTGGCCACATCCAACTCACTCTTAAATATAGCCAATGAACTGGCCTTCAACTAGAGAGTTCCAGAGGACCACCTCTTGTGTGAAAAAAAGTCTTTCTCATCTCGGTCTTAAAGGATTTCCCCCCTATATCCTTAAGCTGTGACCACTTGTCCTGGACTTCCCCAAGAAACATCGGGGGTGGGTAACAATCTTCCTGCATCCTAGCCTGTTTAGGAGAATTTTGTAAGTTTCTATAAGATCCCTCTCATCTCCTAAATTCCAGAGAGGATATTTTAAACGAGGTATTAGTTCTCATAAGGTTGACGGGGAGTCTATGCTCAATTAGGCAAGATTTTGGAGATCAAAACTGTACGCTTTTCTCCAGGTGTGGTCTCGCCAAGACCCCTGTACAACTGAAGTCAATCCCTTGCCCTGAACTCAAACGAGGTCCTTTTGGCTATGAAAGCTAACATACCATTCCGCTTTTTCACTGCTGCCTCACCTTAGCAGCAAGTTGCCCGTTACTCTTGAGCCAATGAATGGTATGTTTACAACAATGTTAAAAATACATCCCATCCTGGTTTTGAGTTATTTCGCGCGGATGGGAAATGCATCTCCCCTTTTCCTAATCGGTCCACCATTTTAAATAATAGTCTTAGGAACATGACTGAGCATTGAGCAGTGACACACAGACACACACAAACACAACACACACACCACAACAAACACACACACACAAGATACACCGACAAACAGCAGCTGCACGTCTTTGGAGTGTGGGAGGATACCAGAGAACCCAGAGTAAACCCACGCAGGCCACGGGGAGAACGTACAAACTCCGTACAGACAGCACCTGTGGTCAGGATGAAGCCCGGGCCTCTACCGCTGTGCCACTGAGCTACCAACATTGAGAAAATGATCTTTGTTCCATAAAAATTAAACTTTTTATGAATATATTTATTGAAGATACAAAGTGTCCTGTTGGAAATGTTCTATGCTCACCAAATTACTTAGCTTTTCAATAAAACTATGTTCTGTGATTACAGATTAGATCGGATCATTTTAAACCCATTTTGGATTAATGGTTTGGCGGGGAGTTGGTAATTAGCTTTAGCTTCTCTGCAGATAAGATTATGAAATGCATTAATTGTGTTAAATAAATCTCTGCACGCTTTCCACGCATGTGTCTGTAGGCTTTTCCAATCATATTGTCAAATCTATGTGAAAGCCTTGATTTCAAAAATGAAAATGTGGCTAGGTCTGACATTTGATTCATTGCAACACTTTGCTTCCTAAAAGTGTGGTCTCTGTTGTGAAGCCAAGCCGTGATAAAATACATTGTTGTGGGAATATGCAATTGCTTGCCAGTGGGGGTCATCTCCCCATTCATATTTTCGATTCCATCGGACGCGAAGAATGTTACTGCTTGGGTCAATGAATACTTTCAACATCAGCAGATTGAATCTTCTATAACTTTAGCCCAACACAGGCATGCAGGTATGACAGGCGGTGAAGAAGGCGAATGTCATATTGGCCTTCATAACACGAGGAGTTGAGTAGAGGAGCAAAGAGGTTATCCTGCAGTTGTACAGGGCCCTAGTGAGACCGCACCTGGAGTATTGTGCGCAGTTTTGGTCTCCAAACATGAGGAAGGACATTCTTACTATTGATGGAGTGCAGCATAGGTTCACGAGGTTAATTCCCAGGATGGCGGGACTGTCATATGTTGATAGATTGGAGCGGCTGGGCTTTTATACTCTGAGATTTAGAACGATGAGTGGATATATTATGGAAACATATAAGATTGTTAATGGTTTGGACACGCTAGAGGCAGGAAACATGTTGGGGGAGTCCAGAAACAGGGGCCATAGTTTAAGAACAAGTGGTAAGCCATTTCGAACGGAGATGAGGAAAAACCTTTTCACACAGAGAGTTGTGAGTCTGTGGAATTCTCTGCCTCAGAGGTCAGTGGAGGCTGGTTCTCTGGATGCTTTCAAGAGAGAGTTAGATAGGGCTCTTAAAAATAGCAGAGTCAAGGGATATGGGGAGAAGGCAGGAACGGGGTACTGATTGGGGATGATCAGCCATGATCACATTGAATGGCTTGAAGGGCCGAATGGCCTACTCCTGCACCTATTGTCTATTGTATACAGCTGCATTCCAACCTTCCCAAGGTCAGGACCATAGCAAATTGGAGGAACAGCATCTCATATTTTGCTTGGGCAATTTACAATGCAGCAGTATGAATTTTGATATCCCTCTCTCTCCATTCCTCCCCCACCCTAGTTCTCCGATCACTAACGATAATCTATTCTACATTTTCCATTCCCTTGGTCCTGTTTTCACACCTTACACTCCTTATCTATACACTTCCTTATCAGATGTACCTCCCACTACCCCGACATCGGTCTGAAGAAGGCACTTGACCCGAAACGTCACCCATTCCTTCGCTCCAGAGACGCTGCCTATCCCGCTGAGTTACACAAACTTTTTGTGTCCATCTTCGATTTAAACCAGCATCTGCAGTTCCTTGTTACCCTCTCTGGCTGCTCGTTCCGTACACCACCACCCTTTGTGTGAAAAACCTACCCCTCAGGTTCAATAGACAATAGGTGCAGGAGTAGGCCATTTGGCCCTTCGAGCCAGCACCACCATTCAATGTGATCATGGCTGATCATCCCCAATCAGTACCCCATTCCTGCCTTCTCCCCATATCCCCTGACTCCGCTATTTTTAAGAGCCCTATCCAGTTCTCTCTTGAAAGTATCCAGAGAACCGGCCTCTGCCCTCTGAGGCAGAGAATTCCACAGACTCACCACTCTCTGTGAGAAAAAGTGTTTCCTCGTCTCCGTTCTAAATGGCTTACCCCTTATTCTTAAACTGTGGCCCCTGGTTCTGGACTCCCCCAACATCGGGAACATGTTTCCAGCCTCTAGTGTGCCAAGCCCTTAACAATCTTATTAAATCTATTCCTATAAAATCCTAAAAACCTATGTCTGACCTATGTATGACTATTTCAGTGGTCTTTCAAAGATCTGCAGGAGGCAATGGGCCAAATGGTCTCCCAGCATGTACCATTGTGATTTTCTGATGCAGTTTCAAAAAAGATATGCTATTTCATCGTGTAATATTTGATCTGTCCATTAAAAGGATGTTATGACAACCCATATAATGTAACAATGGTGCATGACTACAGTTTAATATGATTCCAACTGACTGTGCAATGAAAAACACTGGGTACATATTTAATGGCCTAAGATAGGATTGGACTGGTGTCCTTGTACTTATTTTGTGCTATCCAGTCAGAAGACGATACATGATTACAATCAAGCCATCTACACTGTACAGATACAGGATAAATGGAATAACATGAAGGAATTATGGATAGGACAGGTTTAGAGGGATATCGACCAAACGCAGAAAGGTGAGATGTGTAGGTTGGTCATGTGTGGGCCCCATGAAACCCTTTCTACCACCTAGTGCAAGATAGTCTCGGTACTCACAGTTTAATTTAGTTTAGTTTAGTTTAGAGATACAGCGCAGAAGCCAGCACGTTGGCCCACCGAATCCACACCGGCGATCCCCGGAACACTGTCCTCCACACACTAGGGACAATTCACATTATACCAACCAATAACCTACAAACCTGTACGTCTTTGGAGTGTTTGAGGAATGAGGTTCTTGGAGAAAATCTACTAACTCTGTACAGACAGTCCATACCTCAAACCTGGGTCTCCGGTGCTGAAGGGCAGCAACCCTTGCGACACCATGCCGCCCAGGTTGCCTGATAACCAAGGTAGACAAAATGCTGGAGAAACTCAGCTGGTGAGGCAGCATCTATGGAGCGAAGGAATAGGTGACGTTTCGGGTCGAGTTCCTTCTTCAGACTGATGTTGGGGGGGGTGGGGCTTGGGAAAAGAAAGGAAGAGGCGGAGACAGTGGGCTGTGGGAGAGCTGGGAAGGGGAAGGGAAGGAGGGAGAAAGCAAGGACTACCTGAAATTGGAGAAGTCAATATTCATACCACTGGAGTGTAAACTACCCAAGCGAAATAAGGGGTGCTGTTCCTCCAATTTGCGCTGGGCCTCACTCTGGCAATGGACGAGGCCCAGGATGGAAAGGTCGGATTCGGAATGGGAGGGCGAGTTGAAGTGCTGAGCCACCGGGAGATCAGGTTGGTTATTGCGAACTGAGCGGAGGTGTTGGGCGAAGCGGTCGGCAAACAAAATCCAGCTCCCTCTCGAAGGGGCATGAGATATCAGCGCACATTACATCAAGCAATAACATAAAAACGTTCGAAGGCAGACACAAAAAGCTGGATTACGTAACTCAGCGGGACAGGCAGCATCTCTGAAGAGAAGGAACGTGTGACGTTTCAGGTCGAGACCCTTCTTCAGACGGAGAGTCAGGCTCCAGCATTTTGTGTCTATCCTCAGTTTAAACCAGCGTCTGCAATTCCTTCCGACACAAGAAAAAATGTCCAACAGCCTCCTGCCATTAACAATGGACCCGGTGAATCAAGCACAGTAGCTAAGTGGAAGAGTGGTGGGGATATGAATCATTGATGTGCCATTCATTCACCCTGCTAAATAATGGCTCATCAATTCTCACTCCATACGATATAAATTCTCTGAGCTTTTACATTGGAGAGATTTTGGCTGTGCATCCTATTGAAGTTTTGTATAAGAATGAATGGTTGATTGAAGATAGTCCTTTCTTTGATACGAATATCTCATTTTGTTTTGTTTATTTTATTGTCACGTGCTCCGAGGTACAGTGAAGAGCTTTTGTTGCACGCGATCCAGTCAGCAGAAAGACCATACGTGATTGCAATCGACCCATCCACAGTGCGTAGATGCAGGGAATAATGTTTAGTGCATGATAAAGCCAGTAAAGTCTTCTTCTTTCGTGTGGCGTGCACAGCCTAAAGTTGTAGGACAACTTGTTCTATTTGATCTTCTGTGTGTGCACGTCGAGTTGATTGCATTAGTCGAGACATGGCGGACCAAGTCAAGTCAAGTTCATTCGTCACATACACATACGGGATGTGCAGTGAAATGAAAAGTGGCCGTGCTCGCGTCTTTGTGCAAAAAACAAACAAACAACAAAGAAACTACAAACAGAATGGAACAGAATCACATATTATTTTACATATGACATATTGTGGGAGGAAGGAAAAATGAAAAAAAAACGGCAATTTGGAAAAAACAGTAGAATGGTACAGAAGGTTGCAATCTCCTACACCCGCCAGTAAAGTCCGATCAATGATAGTCCGAGGGTCTCCAATGAGATAGATAGTGGTGCAGGTCTGCTCTCGGGTTGTGGTAGGATGGTCCCATTACCTGATAACAGCTGGGAAGAAACTGTCCCTGAATCTGGAGGTGTGCGTTTTCACACTTCTGTACCTTTTGCCCGATGGGAGAGGGGATAAGAGGGAGTGGCCAGGGTGCGACATCCTTGATGATGCTGCTGGCCTTGCCGAGGCAGCGTGAGCTGTAGATGGAGTCAATGAAAGGGAGGTTGGTTTGCGCGATGTTCTGGGCTGCGTCCACATTTCGCTGCATTGGGGTCAAGCAGCTTTAGAGGGAGAGAAACCGAGTTGATGTTCGGTGGCTCTAGAAACTTTCGTCAGAATGGTTTTTGTATTACAGCTTCAGCATCTGCAGTTTGATGTTTAAACTTTCCGTTTGGAACATGCAACAGTGCAGAACAGGCAGAGGCCCATCGGCCCACAGTGTTGGTGCTGGACATGCCAAGACCAACTCTTAATGCATGAATGTATCAATATCCATCCATTCCCTGCATATCCATGTGCCTATCCAAACGTCTCTTCAATGACACTGAAATAATCACATCTGCCTTAACCAAGAATGATTGGGTTAACATATAATGAGCGTTTGATTGCACTGGGCCTGTACTCACTGGAGTTCAGACAGATGAGAGGGTTGCTCTTTGAAATTTACCAAATAGTGACAATAATGTATGATCTTAACCACCACCCTGTTCCAGGCACTCACTTGCCCTCTCTGTAAATAAAAGCTCTGCACATCTCCTTAAAACTTTGCCCCTCTCACCTTAAAGCTATTCCCCATTAGTGTTTGATATTTCCATCATGTGTAAAAAGGTTCTGACTGTCTACCCTATCTGGGCATCTCATAATTCTATATACTTCTATCATTTCCCTGGTATTCCAGAGAAAACAATCCGAGTCTGTCTGATCTCTCCCTGTAGCTAATACCCCCCCAACCCGGTCATCATTCTGGTAAACCTCCTCTGCATCCCTTTGCAGAGCATCCATAACCCTGCCAGTATAGGGGTGACCAAAACTGCACACTATACTTTCTGTCCTAGGTCTGCTCCATTGTCGGAGTAAGGTTAAACGCACATTGGAGGAACAGCATCTCATATTTCGCTTGGACAGCTTATGGCACAGAGGTATCAATCTTGATTTCTCTAACTTCAAGTAACCCCGGCATTCCCTCACTCTCTATCTCTCCCCCACCCAAGTTGCACCAGCTTCCTGTTTCATCCTGTTTCATCCATGCTCCCATTACTGCGTTTCAAAGGTTTCAAAGGTCTTTTATTGTCACGTGCACCAATTAAGGTACAGTGATATGCAAATTACTATACAGCTATACTAAAAAAAAAGCAACATGACACACAACTCCATAAAAGTTAACATAAACATCCACCACAGCGGATTCCCAACATTCCCCACTGTGATGGAAGGCAATAAAGTCCAATCTTCTTCCTCTTGTGGTCAATAAAATAGTGTTCTACCTGAAGTTATGTCTAGTTTCAGATAGTGTGTTTACTCAATAAAAATACAAACAAAAAAATAAATATGGGCAGAATTCGTTCATAAGTGATAGGAGAAGATTTAGGCCATTCGGTCCATCAAGTGTTCTCCACCTCCTCCATCATGGCTGATCTATCTTTCCCTCTCAACCCCATTCTCCTGCCTTCTCTCCATAACCCCGACACCCGTACTAATCAAGAATCTATCTATCTCCACCTTCAAAATGCCCATTGACTTGGCCTCCACAGCTTTCTGTGGCGATGAATTCCACAGGTTCACCACTAAAGAAATTCCTCCTCATCTCCTTCCTAAATGAACATCCTTTAATTCTGAGGCTGTGGCCTCTGGTCCTAAACTCTCCCACTAGTGGAAACATCCTCTCCACATCCACTCTATCCAGGCCTTTCACTGCTCGGTAAGTTTCAATGGGGACCCCTTCATCCTTCTAAACTCCAGAGAGTACAGGCCCAGTGCTCATCGTATGTTAACCCACTCATTCCTGGGGATTGTTTTAACCTGAGCCACAGGAGCGTGTGCAGATAATGTTGCAAACTCTTACTTGAAATAAATAACTCAATGATTCTAAATCTGCTAATTCAGATTCAGATTCAGATTCAGATTCCTTTATTGTCATTCAGACCCAGGTTTCGGTCCAGCTGAACGAAAAATTTCCTCCTGCGATCCCCACAAACATAACTCCTACACACACTAGCAGTCATAACATGCCCATTAATAAACCCTTAGCGTGGAAAACAAAACACACCAATCAAAATGTTCAAACAAAATAATCGTCCCGAGAGTAATTAAGAAAGACCACTTTGTAGGTTCAGTGTGACCTTGGTGCTTCTGTGGAATTAATTTAGAGAAGTGACTCCCCCGTATTAGGCAGGACTGTGGATCAGTTGTAAAGTTTATGGCCATGGCCGCCTATGGCAGAGGCTGAGCCAGCAGCACCTTTGGGAAGAGCTGCATCATGGGAATGCCACGTTATGGCAGTGCCAGCCTATGGGAAAGGTTGTGCCAGCAGACCGCAGTACCCCAAGAAATTTGTTCAAGGACTGCTCATGGGGATGCCAAGCTATGGCAGGCTAGCCTATTGGAGAGGCTGTGCCAGCAGCACCTTTGCTCAGGACTGCTCCAGGGGAATGCCAAGCTATGGCAGGCTAGCCTATTGGAGGGGCTGTGCCAGCAATATCTTTGCTCAGGACTGCTCCAGGGGAATGCCAAGCTATGGCAGGCTAGCCTATTGGAGAGGTTATGCCAGCAGTACCTTTGCTCAGGGCTGCTTCATGAGAACGCCAAATCTATGGCAAATACTGGCCTATGGGAAAGGCCGCGCCAGCAGCACCTTTGTTCAGGGCTGCTTTATGGGCGCCAGCGGTACCTTCTTCAGGGCTGCTTTATGCGAATAGCTGTTTAGTAGGGTATTCCCATTTACAGTGATCATGGGGGATGAGGGGTCATTGTTAGGATAAGGCAATATAACAGAATCTGTTAAGTCTTAAACTATATTTGAGAAATATGGCTCCTCCATCCAGCTAGATTAAGTCTATCAAATAGACTTGTAGGATGTTGGGATTCACTTTTAGGTATTCAATTGGCTGTGATGCCGGCCTGGGCAACAGATGGCTGTCAATAAACTCTGGTAACAGGTTTACTAGTCGTTAGATTAATTGTTAATAGTATAGATGTGATTCAGCTGTGCAAGTAAGACAATGTGTCAGTAGTGCTTTTTAGCAGGCCTGCTTAAGGTCTCCCTCATGTAGGAGGAGAGCATGCTGCGTCAGTATTATTCTGACGCTGGGGCCATGGCAAAGTCGGCGTATTGCTGAAGCTGCGCCAGCAGCACCTTGTATCAGGGCTGCTTAATGGCTCCCTCATGTAAGAGGAGAGCATGTGGGATCAGTATAGTCTAATGCCGAGTCTGAGGGTATAGCCATAGAGCATGCCCAAGGGATTCAGGGCATGTGCCCAGAGGTCTATGCCTGGCCGGAAAGTTACCATCTCAAACACATATGCAGTGAATACCGCTCTAAGGGGGACATTACAGTTGGCCTTCGAATCTTCTATTCAGGTAAGACCTTTCCATAGGCAAAACCTGGAGGACAAAGCACAAGCTATTGGAACGAGCAAGGTTTCATAGTTTTGGTGATAATGCAGCCCATGTCTTTATTGGCAGTAAGCGGTTCACTGAAGTTGGTGGCAGCATGAAGGCTGGCCAGAGGTTCTACGCACTGTACCTGTGCTACTCTACAATTAAGGGACCACTTACAGCTTGGTAAGGTGTACACTTAGTTATACATTACAAATGATTGAGACATTATCAGCAATTTGAGGAGTCTAATCATGTAAAATGGCCTGTTCTAGCTTTTCAAGCAGGTTAGAATTGCACCGGTTCAGTAGAAGGACCAAGATTGTCTTACAAGATTGTCGGAAATCAGGCCACAGTTGCTGTTTACGCAGATACCAAGTTGCAAATATCATCTCGAGTTTGGAGGTGGAGGAGATTTGCATGATTTGCAAAAAATGTCTGTTGTGTGTATCAACTATCTATAGACCATATGGGCATCGTATGGGTTAAAGAGTGATTGGACAAATGTGCATATTGTGATGCTCAGGTTGATACATTATGATGATGGCATATGTTAGTCATGAGGGTGCAATCAGTTAAAGACCCATGGAATGGTTACATATCTTGTTGTCCCAGGAGAATCATCAGGTATAGGTTAATGGCAACACAGAATTGGTGTTGAATTACACTATATTATGAAATTATGGTTAATGGAACACCTAACATGGTTCATGTTTATTTCACTGGTTGCAAAATATGTGACATTACAGTGGCGAAACATACATTTTCGCTAAAAAGGAGTCGGAAGGACTTTTGTGGCTCCTTCCATTTTGTTTATCAATTGAGGTTTCAAATAAAGTCATTAAGAGGCCGCTTAAGGTTCCTATTGAGTGATTATGCAAATTGATTCCTGATTTGTCGCGAATAATATAACCTTATTTGGTTATTTTAAACGTAATTTGCTGGTTCAGCCTGAGGCTTGGGAAATCAGTTGTTGTATGATAAACTCAAATTATGTTCTGCAGGTTTAATAAACTGCCCGGAGGTTTGGGTTGTTACATCTATCCTTCTATGTGTTCAAAGTGTTTGCATAGCACCAAACCGCAGAATTTTCTTTTCCAGGAGATGAAAGAGTTTGTTATGCTTATGTTCCATGGAAAATGTTATTGATTGCTAATGTTTTGAGTTCATGCTAAATTATCGTTTATTAATTATGGAGTTATACGGCCATTAATTGGGTTATCAAGGGGTAGGCTATCTTCAACATAGGTCCCAGGACCAATATAATGCCATATGCGATGTTGACATTGTGAACGCTATTTCACCAGGAGGCTGCAGCTATATCCTTAAATTTGGCTGGAGTTTATTAGGTAGTTATCCTTCTGGCACTGAATTAGTGCAGCAGGTTCAGTCGCTACATAATTGTGATGGTACAGGATGATAACGTCTGTAAATTATAATATAATATGTTATAAATACTTGAGCAGACCAGAAGGGGGTCAGGTCTCAAAGTCACAGGCATACCAGGTGACCTTTGATAAGGTAAGCACACATATATACAACAATATGACAAGGTCATCAAGAGCCTTGGAGTTCTGGACTAGCAAAGTTGTCACAAAAAAAATAATAAATAAATAGATACATAAATTAATAATTTGGGAGAACTTATTGTTCAGACCATTCCAGATGAGAGAAACAGAGTAGTGTTATGTACTAATGGAATCTGATTCCAGATCTCATTACACCAGGGCTGCTACAGCATCAGCAGCAAGGGTATTTATGTTCCGCTGGGTCGCATCGTTACGGCTGCAGCATGGTCCAACGAACGAATCCCCAAACATCTGTAATGACCCATTGCTGAACCAGGGGTATTTGTTAACTCAATTGATGTTCTGGTTATATTTTCCATCTGGGCGAGAGATGGAAATATTATTGTTTCATTTAAACAGCATCAGCATGTTTTACATCTATGTTATGACTGTATGCATTATGAATGTTTTCCCTTCATTTGTCAATGAAGCAGGTGTAGTTGTGTACACTCGTTTCACACGGCATGATATCACAGAGCTTTGAAGTCTTCACATAGTCACTCATGTGACTCCAAAGTAAAATAGTAAGATTAAACGAGAACGTACCAGTTTGAAGTTTGATCTTTATTTTATGAGGAGTCGAGTTGAGGGACTATGTGCCAGCCCTCGTAGATCTCATCTGGTAGTTCTAGTCTTTGTTATCTTACCATTATACTTCAGTCATTATTATCTGTGATTTCACACCGTTACTTTGAAGATTGACGCACGAACGGCTGTACAGGGTTCTTCACGTAGTCCCTCAACTCGACTCCTCATAAAATAAAGAACAAACTTCAAACTGGTAAGTTCTCGTTTAATCTTACTATTTTATTTTATTCCTGGGTCTTCATCTTCCACTATTTCCGCATCTCTCCCCCCCCCCCCACCCCCCCCCACCTCCCCCCGTCATCCCAAAGGTGTCAGCGGATTAATTGGCCATTTAAATTGTCCAATCTTGCAAAGTAATAGGATAAGAAATCAAAGGAGAGTTGATGAGCTTTTTTTTTTTATGAGAGCATGAACCACAACTACACAGGCAAAGAAGGCAAGGGGGAAAAGGATGAATGGATTGTTCCTCTGGGTAGCAACAAGGACCCGAGTTGTTAAAAGTCTAAACTGATTTAAGGTTACTGCACATAATTCATTTTGTCAATAATGCAATCAATGGAAAGAATGGCTTTCCAACTAATTACTGTGTGGGGTAATATTTGAGAACTGAATATATCAAAGGAGTTGCAATTTGATTGATTCTTGCCTAAGAGAAGCATAACATGGTTAGTTTAGAGATACAGCGCGTATACATGCCCTTCGGCCCACTGAGTCCACACCAACCAGCGATCCACGCACATTTAATGCTATCCTACACACACTTGGGGTTTAAACTTATACCAAGCCAATAAAACCTACAAACCTGTACACGTCTATGGGGTGTGGGAAGAAACCGAAAATCTTGGAAAAAACCCATGTGGGTCATGGGAGGAACGTACAAACTCCGAACAGACAGCACCTGTAATCTGGATCGAACCTGTACCTGTAAGGCAGCTACTCTACCGCTGAGCCACTGTGTCACCCCTTTGTAAACACATTTTCTATTGTCAACTTCCAGAAGTTGTGTGTTTGGCTGTGGGCCCAAGTACTGTAAATACTGTATTACAGAACTTACTGCTTATCAGAGGTTTTAATTCGTACTCCACTCTTATTTTGCACATCACTTGAGGAATGGCTAATTTGGGTTGTGATGTCTGATGTACCTTCAACAGACTTTCCTATTGTCCCATTTGAACACTTAGTTACAGTGTTATAGGGAATCCTACAGTGTGGAAACGGGCCCTTCGGCTCAACTTGCCCACGTCGACCAACATGCCCCATCTACACTAGTCCCACCTGCCTGCATTTGCCCCATATCTGTCTAAACCTGTCCTATTCACACGCCTTTTCAAATGTTTGTGATTATGAATTTTGAAACATTGTGATAGTCCCAGCCTCAACTACCTCCTCCAGTAGCTCGTTCCATACACCCACCACCCTTTGTGTGAAAAAGTTACCCCTCAGATTCCTATTAAATCTATCTCACTTCACCTTAAACCTATATCCTCTGGTTCTCGATTCGCCTACTCTGGGAAATAAGAAGGATATTCCTTCGAAGCCAGAGACAAAGAGCTGGAGTAACTCAGCGGTTTAGGCAACATCTTCGGAGAAGGATATTCCTTCAGTCTTAACTATTGTCCAGTTTGGACGCTTATGGTGTTTTTACTTTCTAAGATGGGTTCAGTTTATATTTACTACAACATGGTATGCACCATTCAACATGTTTATATGGTGGAGTCGAGACCAAAGTGCATTTTTCACAATTATGACTGTTTGACGGCACTGGGCCCGTACTCGCTGGAGTTTAGAAGAATGAGGGAGGAACCTCATTGAAACTTACCGAATAGTGCCTGGTTAGAGCGGATGTGGAGAGGGTGTTTCCACTAGTGGGAGAGTCTACGACTAGTGATCAGCCTCAGAATTAAAGGACGTTCCTTGAGGAAGGAGATGAGGAGAAATTTCTTTAGTCAGAGGGTGGTGAATCTGTGGAATTCTTTGACACAGAAGGCTGTGGAGGCCATCAGTGGATATTTTTCAGGCAGAGATAAATAGATTCTTGATTAGTACGGGTGTCAGGGGTTATGGGAAGAAGGCAGGAGAATGGGGTTAGGAGGGAGAGGTAGATCAGCTACGATTGAATGGTGTAGACTTGATGGGCTGAATGGCCTAATTCTGCTCCTATCACTTCTGACCTTATGACCTCACGACAATACTTAGTACAGAACAGAGAACATCTTTTGGTTAGGAAGGAACTGCAGACGCTGGTTTACACCGAAGATAGATACAAAATGCTGGAGTAACTCAGCGAGACAGGCAGCATCTCTGGAGAAAAGGAATAGGCGAGGTTGAGTCAAAGGAAGGGTCTCGACCCAAAACGTCATCCATTCCTTCTCTTCCAGAGATTCTGCCTGTCCCGCTGTGTTACTCCAGCATTTTGTGTCTACATTTGGTGCATCTGTTTAAACTCCCTTGCCAGCCTTCCTTCCCTGCAGTTTCTTGTGACATGTGTGCATGAGTTGCAGTATTAACACGCCATTATTTTTGGAGGCAAGTTATCGGCCTTTTATCTTTTTACATTTTTTTTCCAAAGAAAAAGGTTATTTCACAAGCAAAAATGTCCACTCTATTGCTCTCCGGCAGTCCGTGGGTTACTAAATGAAACACGGGAAGAACTAGACAGTTCGGGCAGCTTAAATAAGTAAGTAAGTTTATTGGCCAAGTATTCACATACAAGGAATTTGCCTTGGTGCTCCGCCCACAAGTAACAACATGACATAGTGACAGTTACGAATGACTCAGAAAACACAAAACATTAAGGATAATAAGACAATGATAAAACACCACTGATCAAGCATGCGAACCAACAAAATAGCAGATCAAAGGGAGGCTACAGATTTTTGGTTGTTGAGTAGAGCAACTACTCGTGGTAAAAACTGTTTTTATGTCTGGCTGTGGCAGCTTTGACAGTCCGGAGTCGCCTTCCAGAGTCACAAGGTCCGCAGTTTTTGTTGTGCGCTTTCAAGATGCTGTTGTATTATTTAACACCGATGTTATGTATTTCGTCCTGTAAATGAAGGAGTTATTATCACTGGAGTGGTAACATGTGCCATAAATAATAGAGAGAAATACTGGAACTGACGTGTGGCAAAACAACTGGTGGATGATAATCAATAAGTTCTCACCTATACATTTAATTGCCATGTCAAGTCAATTCCATTTCCAGCCCGGCTACAAATTCATTTTATGACTTTCAATAAAATATCCCATGGCTTTGATCTTATTTTATTCATGGTGAGATGTAATGTGTCATTTAAAATTCATAGAAAGGCGATTTTTATAGCCCAATTTGCTAACAAAGTTCTTGAGGCACCCAATTACTTTCACTGATGATGCAGCTTTGCCTGGAAACTCTCAATAAATACCAAAAGGGTATCCATTTTGTGACTCGAATAAGAGTTAATCAGAGTGCTGTTGATATTGTAATAATATTTCGTTACTCCCCACCGCTTCTGTCTCATCAGAGATAACGCTGTCATTGCATATGGCAGGTGGAAAGCAAATTCAATTCACATGATCAGTCGCTCACTAACTCCCCAGTCTGCCTAAACCTTTCATAAACCCAATGAGCTACAAAGCATTTTGTGTAAAGGCCTCTTAGATGTGCATGCTGCTGTGTAGTAATTAGAACGTCAAAATTGTCTGTGTCAATTTGTTAATTAGTAATCACAATCTGCCATGATATAGTTGATTGTTTTACCTCTGAATACTGCATCTGAAGAGGAAACTGCACTTCAGCATGTAGTTATAGCTCTTGGGGCTAACGGAATCAAGGGTTATGGGGAGCAAGCAGGAACGGGGTACTGATTTTGGATGATCAGCCACGATCATATTAAATTGAAAGGCCGACTCCTGCATCTACTTTCTATGCTTCCATTTTTCTATGTTCAAATCAACAGACCCAAGGGCCAGTCCCACTTGGCCGTCATTTGTGCGTAATTTACGCGACATCATTTACGCACGCGTCGTGACAAGCACGGGATGCGCGCGTCGTGCGTGGTGACGTAGGCAGTGGCGCGCGGCACCCCAGGATTTTGGGATGTACAAAATCTTCGCTCGCCATCTGATGATGACCAAATGGGACAGGCTCATAACAGAAATTCAGTCCATTGAGCCTGTACTATAATTTAATCAGACCATAGATGATCTTTCAGTTTAGTTCAGAGATACAGCGCAGAAACACGCCTTTCAGCCCACCGAGTCCTCACCGACCAGCAATCCCCGCACGCTAACACTATCCTGCACATACGAGGGACAATTTACATTTATCCCAAGCCCATTAACCTACAAACCTGTACATCGTTTGGAGTGTGTGGGAGGAAATCGAAGATCTTGGTGAAAACCCACGCTCCCGTAGTCGGGATGGAACCTGGGTCTCTGGCGTGTAAAGGCTGCAACTCTACCGCTGCGCCACCCTACCACCCATATATGGATGATTGATAGCAGGAATGAGCAGGTCTGAAACATACAGGTATAGTCTGACCTGCATTTTCTGTTTATTATTTTGAATGTTCTCAGTAGATCCATTGAATCCCGTTGAATGTCTCATGATTGTAGATTTCTTGGTGGAAATACTCTTGGATGATTTATTGCAGGAGTGAGCAGGTCTGAAAGAGACAGGTATAGTCTGACCTGCATTTTCTGTTTATTATTCTTAAATCTTCTTTGCGATTTATCTTTCTGTTGATCAAAGGCGAAGCGGTTTAGAAGGAGGCGTTGGAAAGGTCAAAGATGTGATGCAATTCCTTCTGAAGACATTTTTGAATTTGTGACTTTGAGGAGCAGGAGCAAGGAATGTCCAGTCTGATCATCCTTTCATTAACTCCATCTCGTGCACTCCTTTTTTATTAATTCCCTTTAAAATATCGACTTGTTTTTTTCCTTTCAGTTTTCCTCACCAGTCGAATTGCTTTCCTCCTTCTCTCTGATATTACATACCGACTTGTATCAGTTCAAAAGTTAGCATGTATCAGTTTAGTTTGGTTTAGAGATACAGCGCGGAAACAGGCCATTTGGCCCACCAAGTCTGTGCCGACCAGCGATCCACGCACACTATAACTCTACCCTACACACACTGTGGACAATTTACAGAAGCCAATTAACCTACAAGTCTTTGGGATGTGGGAGGAAACCGGAGACCCCAGAGAAAACCCATGCGGTTACGGGGAGAACGTACAGACTCCGTGCAGACAGCACCAGCAGTCAGGATCAAACCCGGGTCTCTGGCACTGCAATGCAGCAACTCTACCGCTGTGCCTCCGTGCTGCCCCTCCCGCTGAATTGCTGTTTTACATGCATTACCTCTTCTCTGTAATATTGCTGTAGTGTTGACCCGTATCAATTCAAAAGTTTGCACGTTCCTTTACAGAATAAGCAACTGGAATTGCATTGTCAATCTCCCCGCTTCACAGACTTTCAATATCTTTACAATACGATATGATACGACAGAACTTTATTTATCCCCGGAGGGAATTTGGTCTGCCAAGAGTCGTAAACCACAAATTGAAGTGACGAGTGGAAAGTCCAGGATTCGGGATTAATCAAGATTTTGGGGGGGGTGAGAGGTTTTGTGGGGGGGATCGTCTACCTCGTGACAGAATGGGGAGGAGTTGTCCCGTTTAATAGACACGGGGAGAAAGGATCTCCTGTGGCATTCTGTGCTGCATCTTGGTGGAACCAGTATGTTGCTGAAGGTGCTCCTCAAGTTGACCAGCGTCGGATTCTTATTAAATCTTTTCCCCTTTACCTTGAACCTACGTCCCCTGGTTCATGGTTCCCCTACTCTGGGCAAGAGACTCTGTGCATCTACCCAAACTATTCCTCTCATGATCATTCAATATGATCATGGCTGAACATCCAGAATCAGTACCTCGCTCCTGCTTTCTCCCCCATATCCCTTGATTCCGTTAGCCCGAAGAGCTAAATCTAACTCTCTCTTGAAAACATCCTGTGATTTGGCCTCCACTGCCTTCTGCGGCAGAGAAGGGTGAGGCTTGTTAGAGTGAGGGTCACCATGGGAAGTATGGCCTGAGTTACTGCTGTTGGTGTGACGGACAACATCACTCTCCCATGAGGGTTAGACCTCTTTAAGCCCTGTCCCACGGTACGAGTTCATTCCAAGAGTTCTCCCGAGTTTGCCCTGATTCGAACTCGGAGATTTACGGTAATGGCCACTCGTCGGTACTCGGGGCTCTCGTGGACATTTTTCAACATGTTGAAAAAACTTCACAAGTCTTCCCGTGCTTATCTGCTACTAGCAAGTCTTCCCGAGTACCTGCCGTTAGCATTACGAGAGAGACGTCCCCGAGCTCCGACGTACCCGCTACATTAATTCTCCGTGCTTACCACATTTTTTTTTTTTTTTTTTAAACTCGGAAGAGCTCTTGGAATTAACTCGTACTGTGGGACAGGGCTATTAGAATCTGTGGGCAGACACAGTGGTGCAGCGGTAGAGTTGCTGCCTCACAGCGCCAGAGACCCAGGTTCGAGAAGAGAAGATGACAATGAGGCGTACAGTCAGTAAAACTAATCCGACAGACAGTGAAACTAGTCGGAGAACTGGGTGGGGGACGGATGGAGAAAGAGAGGATGCTAGGGTTACTGGAAGTCAGGGAAGTCAATGTTCATGCCGCTGGGGTGAAGCTGCCCAAGCGAAATATGAGATGCCGTTCCTCCAATTTGCGCTGGGCCTCACTCTGACAATGGAGGAGGCCCAGGACGGAAAGGTCAGTGTGGGAATGGGAGGGGGATTTAAAGTGTTTGGCAACTGGGTGATCAGGTAGGTCCAGGCGGACTGAGCCAGCATACCGCAGAGTGCCAAGTGGAAATCTGACCTTCACAGTCTCCAAACCAAGGCCGTCTGCCGTTTGACTCAAAAGGATTGCAAGTCAACCGAGGCAACTCCAAACCATCCACTAACCTGTACGGTTTGATGAGAGGGGGTTTGCTTCAACTTGCAGCTTGTTTTCTCCCAGCACATCGTGCCACTCTTACTTACACCTCAACAAATCCTATTAGGGAAGCATTACTCTGAGCTAATGTGCTGAGGATTGATGCTGCTTTCCAATTTAATGAATCTGCCTGCTCAGCTCTTTCGACTGGTGCTGTCTGCTCCTGGCAGAATGAGTTGCGATGAACTGCGACATCCCAAAATTTGGACTGACCATTAATTCCGCAAATGCATCTTGTCCCACCGAGTCCTCGAAACATCTCCTCAAATGTTCTCCCTACCCGGAACGTCACCCATTCCTTCCCTCCAGAGATGCTGCCTGCCCTGCATTTTGTGCCTATCTTTGGCTTAAACCAGCCTCCGCAGTTCCTTCCCGCACGACTCCTCAGGATAACGCATCTTAGAGAGACGAAAATGTGCCAAGGATGTGGTGATGCAAAATCACATCAAATTATTCCAGAGAGAAAAGTAACAAAAGGTGGAATTCCATTTGAGCAATGCTATTCAGGACTTTGGGTTTAGTTCGGTTTAGAGATACAGCGTGGAAACAGACTCTTTGGCCCATTGAGTCCGTGCCAACCAGCAGTCGCTAGCACTATCCGAAACACACTAGGGGACAATTTACAATCTTTACTGAAGCCAATTAACTTGCAAACCTGCACATCTTCGGAGTGTGGGAGGAAACCGGAGCACCGGAGAAAACCCACGCAGGTCACAGGGAGAATGTACAATCTCCGTACAGAAAAGCACCCGTTGTCAGGATCAAACCTGTGTGTCGGATAGTGCTAGCCTACGGGATTCGCTGGTCAGCATAGACTCTGTGGGCCAAAGGGTCTGTTTCCACACTATCACTAAAGTAAAGTCTAATGCTATGTCCTTTGGTTCGTGATTCCCCGACACAATGAAAACAAAAGATCCAATACATGTAAGGAAGAAAGATTGCAACACGTGAATTCTTTAGTTTAGTTTTAGAAATACAGAGTGGATACAGGCCCTTCGGCCCACCGAGTCCGCACTGACCAGCGATCCTCGCACATTAACACCATCCTACACACACTAAGGACAATTTTACATTCATACCAAGCCAATTAGCCTCACAAAACGTACGTCTTTGGAGTGCAGGAGGAAACCGAAAGATCTCCGAGAAAACCCACGCGGTCACGGGGAGAACGTGCAAACTCTGTACAGACAGCACCCGTCGTTGGGATCGAAGACGGGCCTCCAGCACTGCAAATGCTGTAAGGCAGCAACTCTCCCGCTGCGCCACCGTGCCGCCCGTTAGTCATTAGGTGCATGGCTGATAATGAAAAAACATCAGATGCACAAATTCACCAAAGACGTGTACAGATGGGTACTATTTCATTCGGAAATGATTGATCGCCCTGTAAACTGAGTAAAATTGCTGTTATGTGTAAGTTGCACATGGAAAGCATGCACTAATGGATCCAATTTCAAGTTCAATCTGTTTGAGCAAAGTTTATTAGCCGAAACTCCCGTTCTTCTTTGGGAATGCTTTTATACCATCTGAGAAAGCAGAGGCATCGTTTGTGAAAGGATCAATTGGAAATAAGTTTTATGACACTTCTGTAACACACAAAAGTATTCACTCAGAGGTCTGAAGATGGGGCTCGACCCGAAACGTCGCCCATTCCTTCTCTCCAGAGATGCTGCCTGTCCCGCTGAGTTACTCCAGCATTTTGTGTCTATCTTCTGTTCCCTTCCATTGACTCCATCTAACCTCGCGCTGCCTGGGCAAGGCCAACAACATAATCAAGGACAAGTCCCACCCCGGCCACTCCCTCTTCTCCCCTCTCCCATCGGGCAAAAAGGTACAGAAGTGTGAAAATGCACATCTCCAGATTCGGGGACAGTTTCTTCCCAGCTGTTATCAGGCAACTGAATCATCCTTCCACAACCAGAGAACAGTCCTGAACTATTATCTGCCTCATTGCTGACCCTTGGACTATCTTTGGTCGGACTTTGCTGGCTTTACCTGGCACTAAATGTTATTCCCTTATCATTGATCTATACACAGTAAATGGCTCGATCGTAATCATGTATTGTCTTTCCGCTGACTGCTTGGTTCGGAACAAAAGCTTTTCACTGTATCTCGCCACACGTGACAATTAACTAATGTGAACTAAACAAAATTACTTTGGAGAAAATCTTTCAGTGCACATATAATCATAATGAACAGCAATATGGGACCTGAGTTATTGTCAACAACGTGAAGGTGGTTCGAAATAAATGTGCTGAAAATGTACTTTATGGTAACAACAAGTAAAATTTATACAATTCCATTCAAATTCTCTCTGTTATTTTAATAAAGATGTCATATCATATATAATAAATGAAAAAGATTTGGGCATCATCATCGCTATGATCCTGAAGAAAAATACTCTCAGAACCAAATGTAGAAATGGTGTTCTTTATGTCTAATATTGGATGACAAATGTGTCCATTTTTAAAACACAATTATGCTGTTAATCTGCTTCTGTATTATGAATGAATGAATATATTGCATTTTAACATCAGAGCTATGTTAATATCAACTGTTTCGCAGTGTCACCCTCATGACATCCTGGTTGAATCAATCTTGTATCTCCAGGAACATTATTCTTTTGAACAGCAACCTTGATGAGAAAAGTAGTTTCAAAGCTACATCGTTGTACAGTGAAGAAAGGCTCGTTTCTGAAGGGCAACATTTGTGAAATGTAGTCACTGTGGTAACATACAAAAGGGGAAGGGCAAGAAGTGCAGTCCCGACCAAAAAGGCCTGTTTGCACTTTGTATCTCTAAACCAAACATTGCAATATTTAAAGAAAATTGTAAAACACATTCGGGATAAAACTACCTGCTAAATGCTAACAAAGCTCTCAAAGCATCAGATAATTAAAAACATATAGAAAATAGGAGCAGGAGGAGGCCATTCGGCCCTTCGAGCCAGCACCGCCACTCATTGTGATCATGGCTGATCGTCCCCAATCAATAACCCGTGCCTTCCTTCTCCCCATATCTCTTGACTCCACTAGCCCCTACAGCTCTATCTAACTCTCTCTTAAATCCATCCAGTGATTTGGCCTCCACTGCCCTCTGTGGCAGGGAGTTCCACAAATTCACAACTCTCTTGGTGAAAACATTTTTTCTCACCTCAGTCTTAAATGGCTTCCCCTTTATTCTAAGACTGTGGCCCCTGGTTCTGGACTCGCCCAACATTTGGAACATTTTTCCTGCATCTAGCTTGTCCAGTCCTTTTATAATTTTATGTTTCTATAAGATCCCCCATTCATCCTTCTAAACTCCAGTGAATACGAGCCTAGTCTTTTCAATCTTTCGTCATATGACAGTCCCGCCATCCCAGGGGTCAATCTCGTGAACCTACGCTGCACTGCCTCAATCACAAGGATGTCCTTCCTCAAATTAGGAGACCAAAACTGTACACAATACTCCAGATGTGGTCTCACCAGAGACCTACACAACTGCAGAAGAACCTCTCTACTCTTATACTGAAATCCTCTTGTTATGAAGGCCAACATTCCATTAGCTTTCTTCACTGCCTGCTGTACCTGCACGCCAACTTTCAGTGACTGGTGTACAAGGACACCCATGTCTCGCTGTACCTCCCCCTTACCTAAACTACAGATGTGGTCTCACCAGAGTCCTATACAACTGCAGAATATATATGAAAACAAACCCGAAACTGTCAAAAATATTCCAATTATTCAAGATAAAGTTTGAGTGAGTTCCACAGATTCACCATCCTCTGACGAAGAAGTTCCTCCTCATCTCCTTTCCAAAGGAACGTCCTTCAATTCTGAGGCTGTGACCTCCAGTCCAAATCTCTCCCACCAGTGGAAACATCTTCTCCACATCCACTCAATCCAGGATCAACAATATATATTCCATCACGAACGAACATTCTTGCAGGCAGCACAGTAAATAATGTCAGAGTAAATATGGCAAGTGTACACGTCAAGTTCATATGCTCTTTGGTGCACCTCCATTGTAAATGCTTGAAGCTCTGTTCATCATTATACAGACTTGGGCAAAACAACATGATTTATTTTAATATCGCCCACCACCTCCTCCTGCAGCACTGCATGAAGAATACATGAAGGGATGATTATCTGAGGAGCAACATCTGAAACTTGTTGGTGCAGTCCTCAGCCTTGGCCCACATGGTGGTGCAGCGGTAGATTTGCTGCCTTACAGCGCTCGGGTTCAATCCCGACCACAGTGTGCTGTCTGTACAGAGTTTGCACGTTCTCCCTGTCACCTGCCTGGATTTTTTCCGAGATCTTTGTTTCCTCCCACACTCCACAGGCGTGCAGGTTAGTCGTTTAAGAAGGAACTGCAGATGTTGGAAAATCGAAGGTAGATAAAGGTGCTGGAGAGACTCAGCGGGTGCAGCAGCATCTATGGAGCGAAGGAAATAGGCAACGTTTTGGGCCGAAACCGTCTTCAGACTGATGTGTGGGTGGGGGGGGTAAAAAGGAGGAAGGAAGAGAAGGAGCCAGAGGGCCGAGGGAGAGCTGAGAGGGGAGGAGACAGCAAGGGCTACCGGAAATTGGAGAAGTCAATGTTTATGCCACTAGAGTGCAAACTAATCTTCAAGTTAGTTGGTTTAGTGTGTGTGTAAAATGTCCCTAGTGTGTAGGGATAGTGTATAGAGTGCGGGGATTGCTGGTCAGCACGGACATGGCGGGAAAAGGGCCTGTTTCCGCTGTATCTCTGAACTAAACTAAACTAAATTACCAAGGTCACCTTGGAGCCCCTTGTTCGGTCCAAACCTGTCATCAGTAAATGAACCAACTATTATTTTTGACTGTTCAAGGTAAACGCTATATTAGAACAAGAAGTGACAACCACATGGACATAGGCAGCAAAAGGTTAGGGAAACAGAAAGCCTTTACAACAGAGCACAGTGTGTAGAAGGTGCAAGATCTAATGGCTCTGTATAAGATGGGTCCTACTGTCTAGTGTTCATTTGTTATTTTAGCTTTTGAAGGGATAATAGGAATGGAGTAATTGGCAGTGCTTTACTCAAAGGGCATTGTTTTAAGTCTAGTTTAGAGATACAGCATGGAAACAGGCCCTTCGGCCCACCGAGTCCACGCCGACCAGCGATCCCCGCACATTAACACTATTCTACACGCGCTAGGGACAGTTTACACTGATACCAAGCCAATTAACCTACAAACCTATTCGTCTGTGTAGTGTGGGGGGAAACTGAAGATCTCGGAGACAACCCACGCAGGTCACGAAGAGAGCGTACAAACTCCGTACAAACAGCACCCGTAGTCGGGATCGAACCCTGGTCTCCGGCTCTGCCAGCGCTGTAAGGCAGAGACTCGACCGTGCGCCACCGTGCCGACCCGATGCAGAGTCTGGTGTCTGAAGAAGGGTCTTGACCCGAAACATCACTCATTCCTTCTCTCCAGGTATGCTGCCTGTCCCGATGAGTTACTCCAGAGTGCTGTGTCTACAATAAGTTCTCCTCTTCACCAACAGCTGCTAGGAAGGTGCATTGAAGTCAAGAGCTGAAATTATGTTCACAGCCAGGGTAAAGCCAGGTGAGGTGCTCGTAGTTCAGACTTGTGCAAACACCAGCTGGGCGGCTTCAACCACCGGCCTTGGCTTATTTGGCTCATTCGAGCTAACGTCCCAAGTATTAAATATGCCTGAGGTTCAGGTGGATGCTGTGGATAGGATGAGCTGCTTTAATTACCTGGGAGTCCACATCTCAGAGGATCTGACATGGACATCGCACGCTGCAGCACTCGTGAGTAAGGCAAGGCAGCGCCTTTACCACCTCAGGCAATTGAGGAAATTCAGAGTGTCTCTGAGGATCCTCCAGTGCTTCTACTCAGCGGCTGTGGAAAGCATCCTGTCCGGAAACATCACAATCTGGTTTGGGAACTGCTCTGCCCAGGACAAGAAGGCTCTGCAGAGAGTAGTGCGTTCGGCCGAACGCACTATGGGAACTGCACTCGCCCCTCTGCAGGAACTATACATCAGGAGGTGCAGATCCAGAGCCAACAAGATCATGGGGGACCCCTTCCACCCCAGCAACGGACTGTTCCAGCTGCTACGGTCAGGCAAACGCCTCCGTTGCCATGCTGTGAGAACGGAGAGGATGAGAAGGAGTTTCATCCCAGAGGCCATTAGGACAATAAACCCCTATCTCACCAGGGACTAACTTTACTGAACCAATTTACTGTTGTGTGGTGTCTTTTTCAAAGTGCTGTTTTTTCCTTTTTTTCCTCCCACAAATATGTGATTATGTGAATATGTGATTCTTTTGTAGTTTTTTTGCACAATCCACAGGCATTGCCACTTTTCATTTCACTGCACATCTCGTATGTGTATGGGACGAATAAACTTGACTTGACTTGAAGTGAATATGGTTGCTGGCTAAAAACCTCTTCCTCCCTACACCACCTTCCTTCTCAAGCAAAGGTAGGCACGACATGTCGGAGAAACTCAACGGGTCAGGCAGCATGTCAGGATAAAATGGAGAGGTTGAGATTTTAAGATCATCAGTGATCAGAGCAGATTTTGGCCATTCAGCCCATCAAGTCTACTCTGCCATTCAATCATGGTGAGAGTTAGATATAGCTCTTAGGGCTGATGGAATCAAGGGATATGGCGAGAAAGCAGGATGGGGATGATCAGCCATGGTCATTTTGAATGACGGTGCTGGGCTCGAAGGGCCGAATGGCCAATTCCTGCACCTGTTTTCTATGTTTCTATGTCTATCTTTCTATCTATCTTCCCCTCTCAACCGCAGTCTCCTGCCTTCACCCCACAACCTCCAACACCTGTAGTAATCAAGCGTTGAGACCCTTCTTCAGACTGAGAACGTCACCCATTCCTTCTCTCCAGAGATGCTGCTGGTCCCGCTGAGTAACTCCTGTAAGTTGTGTGTCCATCTTACTGGTTTAGCACATCATTGGCTGCACGGTGGCGCAGCGGTAGAGTTGCTGCCTCACGGTGCCAGAGACCCGGGTTGAATCCTGACTACGGGTGCAGTCTGTACGGAGTTTGTACGTTCTCCCCGTGACCGCCGTAGGTTTTCCCCGTGATCTCCGGTTTCCTCCCACACTCCAAAGGCGTACAGGTTTGTCGGTTAGTTGGCTTGGTGTATGTGTAAATTGTCCCTAGTGTGTGTAGGGTGGTGTTAGTGCGCGGGGGGGATCACTGGTCGGTGCGAACTCGGTGGGTTGTAAGGCCTGTTTCGCGCTGTATCTCTAAACTACACGAAAAAGGGTGTCGGCCTGAAACGTCACCCCCATTCCTTCTCTCCAGAGATGCTGCCTCTGCCACTGAGCTAAGGGCCTGTCCCACCTTCACGACCTAATTCACAACCTTTTTTCCACGTGGACATTTTTCATCAGGCTAGTAAAACGCCCCGACCTACTTGATGCCACGAGTACCTATGACTAGCATCACGGCCTGCTACGACCTACCTACGACCTCCTATGACCTCATGACGTGAATCTTCGCAGTCTTCACGAGCTTACCGCGTTTCCCGAGTACCTGCCGTTAGCGTTACGAGCCGCTAAGAGACAGTCCCGATCTCCGACGTACCCGCTACGTACATTCTACGTGCTTACCACGAGAATTTTGATTTTTTTTTTAAACTCGGCAGAGCTCTTGAATTACCTCGTACAGTGGGACTGGCCCTTTAACTCCAGCACTGTCTCTACAGTGTCTTGGCTTTTGTGCCGTTGTATTGTACAGGGCAGAATGTCTCATGTTCCAAAGTGAAATTTTTGCAAAGGCTGCAAACTATTCTGCCTGAAACTGGCGATGTCAAGGCTGATTACTAAAACGCAACAAACAACCAGAAGGCATGCTTGGAGTCGCAATGACTTAGAGCGGAGTGAAAATGAATTAAGATCCTGAACGATGGTAAACCTGAATTAAATGCACAGCGATATTGTCAACTTGCTTTTGTTGAGAATGTTTAGTGCCTGTAAAGGTGCTGGAAGGAGATTCGACTATAATCTTCCAAAGTGGAATTAGATCTATCATTAAAAACAGAAGAAAATATACATGCAGAGCTAAGGTGAAAGAGGAGAGAGTGGAGATATTCTTTCAGAGGGAGTTTGGGTCAGATTCCCTCCAAGTGAAATGCTTGATTCCATTATAAAATGCATGCATTATGTATTTTTTTTTCACCGTTGTATTTTTAATCAACTTTTCAAGTGTAGAAATGCTAAGCAGAGTTGCAGAGTGGAAGCATGATGCCAGAGCTAAAAGAATGGAAGTGCTTAGAACGGGAACCTGGAGGGATGGGAAGGAGATGAGACTGGTGTTATTTCTGTGACGGCTGCTTGCCGATAAATGAACAGCACAGGTTGTAACACAGTAATGCATCGCAGTAAGTGGATTACCAGACACTTGCACACAATCCTGCATGGACGGCCTCGGGTCTGGTCGTTCTCCCGGTCTGTGGAGAGATGCACAGTTTTTGCACCCACCTGAAGTGCACTGGTTCCCACCTGGGGCACCACCCAACGTCAACAAAAGGACAAATACTCAAGATGGTCCTGCATTTCAATGTTTAGCAGTGGACCACTTCCCATCGACCTGCCCCACCGCCAGACCCTTCGACAGAAATGTCAACAACTCCCACATAGACAGAAGGGGGAGGATCAGCGATCGCCATAAACAGTTGTGCGGCAGGGTGGTACAGCGGTAGAGTTGCTGCTTTATGGGCCTGTCCCACTTAGACAATTTTTTGGGTGACTACAGGCGACTGCTGCAAAATCTTCAACATGTTGACAATTGTTCAGCGACAGTGGTGACAGTTTTTGCTGTCGTAGGTTGCCGCCAGGTGTCGCAGGTGAATTCCGTTAAAACTAGTCCCTGACAGTCACCTAAAGAGTCGCCGAAGTGGGACCGGCCCCTCACAGCGCCAGAGACCCAGGTTCAATCCCGACTACGGGTGCTGTCCGTACGGAGTTTGTACGTTCTCCTCGTGACCTAAGTGGGTTTTCCCCGGGTGCTCCGGTTTCCACCCACACTCCAAAGACGTACAGGTTTGTAGGTTAATTGGCATGGTATAATTGTAAAAAAAAATTCCTAGTGTGTGTAGGATAGTGTTAATGTCTGAGGATCGCTGGTCGGCATGGGCTCGTTGGTTCGAAGGGCAGTGTATCTCTAAACTAAACTAAACTAGCGTGTAGGACAGTGTTGCTGTACAGGGATCGTTGGTTGGGGCGGACTCGGTGAGCCAAAGGGCCTGCTTCCGCGCTGTATCTCTGAAGTCTAACGATATAACAGACATTGTCGCAGACTGCTTTGCTGATATTCAGTCTGAAGTCAGGTCTCAACATGTTACTTGGTTAGTTAGTCTTGTTTATTGTCATGTGTACCAAGGTACAGGGAAAAGCTTTTGTTGCGTGCTATCCAGCCAGCAGAAAGACAATTAATTATTACCATTTACAGTGTACAGATACATGATGAGGGGATAATGAAGGGAAAAAGGGAATATGGAATCCCTGAGATGGACACAAAAAGCTGGAATAACTCAGCGGGACAGGCAGCATCCCTGGAGAGGAGGAAGGGGGGAAGAATGGTCTCGATCCAAAACGTCACCCATTCCTCCTCTCCAGAGATGCTGCCTGTCCCGCTGAGTGACTCCAGCTTTTTGTGTGTGTCTTCAGTTCAAAACCTGCATCTGCAGTTCCTTGCTACACAAGGAATCCCTGAGATGAGGCAATGTTATCTGGCATCTTGCAAATAAGCCTCTGCGATTTTGGCTGCTTAAGTTGTGTGGTAATGCGTTCCGACCACATCATGGCCACCAATTTGAACGGGTGTCAAATAATGACACAGTAATGGTATTAATTTGTCAGCTTTTGAGAATCATCCATCCATGGGCTTTGACTCCTGCGATGGGAACTGATGAAGAGATGTACAATGTACTTCCTGCCAAGAGAACAGCTTCCACAGCAGATTGGGCGCAATTAATTTTTGCAACAGTGAGTGGGAAATGCAGCCTCTCTTTGTATTAATTATGTTCAAAATGAATTTCTGTAACACTTAGCTCGATTCACTTTGAAGCCCATGTACCAGGATATGAAATATCCTCAACTTCATTATTCATAACATCTGTCTTACCAACTGAAATTATTCATTTGATTTGCAAGGTTTTTCCTGATTTTTCATTAACATAAGCGGTAGTTTATTCCAAAAAAACGATCAACTCAGTGGCCTGTTTTAACCTTAAAATGGGTGATGGAATCAATCTAATTAAATGGCTGTCTTTGATGCCGGAACAACAATGTCTATTTAGTTTAGTTTAATTTGGAGATACAACACGGAAACAGGCCCTTCAGCCCACCGGGTCCGTGCCGACCAGCGATCCCCGCACACCAACACTGTCTTGCAAACGCTTGGGACAATTTTACAATTATACCAAGCCAATTAACCTACAGACTTAGAGGATCGGTGCGACCTTTCCCGGAGATGCGCCCGGGGCTTCAGCAGCGGGCGCAGCGCGGGCTCTTTCGTTGCGAAGCGGGCGAGCCCTCGCCGGAAGGGAGCGCTCCGTTAGCTGGCCCGCGGCAGTCTGAAGCCGCGGTCTGCGGAGCTCCAGCTGGCGCGGCGTCCAGAGCCTGGGATCCCTTGTTGGGGACCCCGGAGGAGAAGAGCTCCGACCGCCGGCCCGCGACCTACTTCTACCGCGGGAGCGGCGGGGACTTACCGTCCGGAGCGGGGTCCCTCACCGGGGATCCCTGGGCAGGAGCTCTGACCGCCGGCCCTGCGGTCTGCGGTGCTTATGGCTGCGGCGCGGAGGGGAGCTTAGATCTTCGACCTGCGGCCTACACCATCTTGAACCCGCTATCTCCGGTGGGACAGCACCGATTCAGGACTTACCTGGACTTACCCTGTCTGAACATCTGGACGCCCGCAGCAGCGGCTGCAGAGGGTTGTGGTCCCGACCACGGGGGAAATGGAGGAGGACTGGCCAAACTTTGTGCCTTCCACCACAGTGATGAATGCCGAGGTGGATGTTTGTGTTAACTATTTATTGCGTATTATGTGTTCCTTTTTCATTGTACCGCTGCTGGCAAACTCATTTCACTTGCACTTTATGTGCACGTGACGAATAAAACTGACCTGACTTGAGACTTGTCCGTCTTTGGAGTGTGGGAGGAAACCGAAGCACCAGTGGAAAACCCACGCAGGTCACGGGAAAAACGTACCAACTCCGTACAGACAGCACCCGTAGACAGGATGGAACCCGGGTCTCCGTCGCTGTAAGGCAGCAACTCTACCGCTGCGCCATCGGTGCCGGCCAAGTTCCCTGACAAAGTTCTCCAGCGGCATTGTCCACATGCTCCTCCAAAGGCATTCTAAGTGTATAGGAAAATAAGATGATGGCTATCAGCTATTTGCATTAATGAAAATTTCAAAGTTATAGCATTTTCGAGGCTCCGTTCATCCTACGTTGAAGCAGCTTTGCTTATTCATCAGTGGGGGACTATTATATTTCTCTCGTTTTTTATGGCTGTCTCAGTTTGATATCTTTAGCACACACTGCAGCATGAATATTAACAATCCCTATGCTGGTACAGAGTCAGATACACGGCACACTTGCATGCGGAGCAAGTCTGAGAGCATATTCTGGGTGACAGTCTCCTGACATAAAGATCCATTCCCTAGCTCCGTGTATTAATATTTAAAACCCCACTGAGAAATCTCGCCTAAAGAAAATCTTCGGCGTGACAACTGAAATGACCTTTCATATATTTGCACGAGCCACAGTCATCGACAGCGGCCAAGTTACATTTGCATGAATGTGTCCCTACATTAAACAGCGGGGAATTGCATCTTCCTTTGCATTGTGCTCTGTAGTAAGATCATTGTTATTGATACAATAGTCTTGAATGACAATAATAGGTCCATGCATATTGCAACACGGTGGCGCACAGTAGATTTGCTGCCTTGTGGGCCGGTCCCACTTAGGCGTTTTTTTTTAGGCAACTGCAGGCGACTAGTTTGTCGCCACATGTTCGCCAGTGGTCGCCGGGAGTCAGTTTTCCTCAGTTGCGCAAAAAGTTGTAGCGTCTTTCTGGTCGCCGCTAAATTTTCAACGTTGAAAATTTTCGGCGACAGTGGGTTTGAGGTGAATGAGCGTAGCTTGACTTCTCCTGACGTAGGCGCTGTCGTAGGCTGTCGCCAGGATGACGTAGGTTGTCTCCGGTTTTTCGGCGACTTGCAACGACTATGACATTCGCCGGCAGTTGGCTAAAGAATCGGCAAGTGGAACAGGCCCGTTACAGCACCAGAGACCCGGGTTTGATCTTGTCCATGGGTGCTGTCTGTACGGAGTTTGTACGTTCCCCCATGATCTGCGTGGGTTTTTTCCGAGATCTTCGGTTTCCTCCCACACTCCAAAGACGAACAGGTTTGTAGGTTAATTGGCTTTGTATAAGTGTAAATTGTCATATAAGTGTATCCAACTAACCAGGGGCATATCTATTCCTGCTGAGAACAATCCTTACTTCATGTTATTGATTCCTTCTCTAATTTATTGTTGTGTATACCTTTTCTGCTTCATGAATGAGAATGTTACTGTCATCCAAACTAATAGTAATGTATTTCTCAAGCAGGGCGCTTGAGAAATACATTAATTGATCTTTCCGCCCATGCTCGCCTGTGTAGATGCTAATTGGCTTATTGTTCATCTCAATAGATTGGTGGAACGCCTCATTACTCACTGGTTGTAGCAACTGCAACTGGGACCGGAAGCTTCTTGCAAAGAAGATGAGGTTGTTTATCTGGAGAGAAAGAATGGGTGACCTTTTGGGTCGAGACCCTTCTTCGGAGTGAAGAAGTCTGAAGAAAGGTCTAATTTCGAGCCGAAACATCACCCATTATTTCTCTCCAGAGATGCTGCCTGTCCCGCTGAGTTCATCCAGCATTTTGTGTCTATCATAGAAACATAGAAAATGGGTGCAGGAGTTGACCATTCGGCCTTTCGAGCCAGCACCACCATTCAATATGATCGTGGCTGATCATCCAGAATTAGTAACCTGTTCCTCCTTTCTCCCTATATCCCTTGATTCCGTTGGCCCTAAGTGCTATATCTAACTTTCTTTTGAATACATCCAGTGAATTGGCCTCCACTACCTGTGGCAGAGAATCACACAGGTTCACAACTCTCTGTGTGAAAAGGTTTTCCCTCATCTCAGTCCTATATTGCCTACCCTTTATTCTTAAACTGTGACCCCTGGTTCTGACTCCCCCAGCAAGGGGAACATTTTTCCTGCATCTAGCCTGTCTAATCCTTTAAGAATGTAATGTGTTTCTATGAGATCCCCTCTCATCCTTCCAAATTCCAGTGAGAGTATCTTCGGTGTAAACGAGCCTCTATCCCAGTGAACTGTGTGGGTTTTCCCGAGATTTCCCAATTTCCTCCAGCACTCCAAAGAGTCCGCAGGTTAATTGGCTTGTTAAATTTGTAAATTGTCATTAGTGTGTGTAAGATAGTGTACAGGGCCTGTCCCACTGTACAAGGTAATTCAAGAGCTATCCCGAGTTAAAAAAAAATCAAACTTGTGGAAAGTACGTAGAGTGTACGTAGCGGCTACGCCGGAGCTCGTGGATGTCTCGTAGCGGCTCGTAACGCTAACGGCAGGTACTCGGGAAACGCGGAAACTCGTGAAGTTTTTTCAGCGCTGTGAAAAATGTCCACGAGCGCCCCGAGTACCTACGAACGGCCATTACCGTAATTCTCCGAGTTCGAATCTGGGGAAACTCGGGAGAACTCTTGAATTACCTCGTACAGTGGGACAGGGCCTTTAGTGTGCGGGGATCGTTGGTCGGCGCGGTCTCGGTGGGCCGTAGGGCCTGTTTCTGTGCAGTATCTCCAAACTAAAGTATTTTGGATTAAATATTACTGGCTGTACGCTGCATTGTCACCTTCCCCTCAGCTAACAATGAACCATTCTACATTTCCTTATCATGTCTGCTTTGATCTGTCGTTTTCACACCTTACCCTTCCATATCCCCAGACTCCCTCTCCACTGACTCTCAGTCTGAAGAAGGGTCTCGACCCAAAACATCACCCATTTCTCTTCTCCAGAGATGCTGCCTACCCCGCTGAGTTACTCCAGCTTTTTGTGTCTATCTTTGGTGTAAACCAGCATCTGCAGTTCCTTCCTACACATGAGGTTGTTTATGTTGGGGATAGACGGGCCTAGTCTCTGATGGACACTTTCCCAGTGTTTCCCTCACCGCACACACAGACACAAAATGCCGGAGTAACTCAGCGGGTCAGGTAGCATCACTTTAGAAAAATAATGGGTGACGTTTCAGGTCGGCAGTCTGAAGGTGACGTTTCGGTGAGTCTGAAGAAGGGTTCTGATGCCAAAACGTCACCTATTCTTTTACCTCCAGAGATGCTGCCTGAGTTACTGAGTTATTTTGTGTCTATCTTCGGTTTAAACCAGCATCTGCAGTTCCTTCCTACTGAACAGACATTAAAGAATCCATTCACCATCAACTGCTCCAGTACAGGAAAGGATGGTCAATATATTTTATCCCTGTCAGCAAACCACTCATCTCATGAATAAATTGAGGAAAATATTTGTGCGTAGTTGCCATAGTTTGAATCGAGCTCCATAGATGCGCAGCCAGCTGTGATAACAGGGGAGCTGGAGTGAAGAGATTATAAGGTGGATAATATACAGCAAGAGGAATGAATACTGCATAGAGAGTGAGAGTAATTGTTTACTTTCCTTTAGTTTAGAGAGACAGCGCGGAAGCAGGCCTTTTGGCCCACTGTGTCAGCGCCGACCAGCGATCCCCGCACACTGTCCTACACACACTAGAGACAATTTATACTTATTCCGAAGCCATTTAACCTTCAAAACCTGTACGTCTTTGGAGTGTGGGAGGAAACTGGAGCGCCCGGAGAAAACCCACACAGGTCACGGGGCAAACGTACAAACTCCGTACAGACTATATCAATCGTTTCCCTCTCTCCTGACTCTCAGTCTGAAAGGAGGTGAGGAGGAACTTCTTTAGTCAGAGGGTAGTTAATCTGTGGAACTCATTGCCATGGAGGGCTGTGGAGGCCAAGTCAGTGGATATTTTTTTCAGGCAGAGATAGACAAATTCTTGATTAGAATGGGTGTCAAGGGTTATGGGGAGAAGGTGGGAAAATTAGATTAGGAGGCAGAGATCAGCTATGACTGAATGGTGGAGTGGACTCGATGGGTCTAATGGCCTCATTCCACTCCTATAACTTGTGTGAACGTGTGATCTTGTGAATTCATTCATGGTCCACTGAGAACACATAAAGGACTTGGTGTGGCCAATTCCCATGTGTGGCTATTGTGGAGAGGTGGCTGGGCCAAGGATGGGTCATGCTGCCGAGAGAATGAAGAGGGGTCCGACAGAGGAGGGGTGGAGAGGGGGGGCACAGAGAGAACAAATTAGGAAGAGGGGCCGCCGAGAACAAAGATGGGCCAAAAAGACTTGAACGAGAGTAGACACGGAAAGCTGGATCGAGACCTGAAACATCCACCTATTTCTTCTCTCCAGAGATGCTGCCTGAGCCGCTGAGTTGCCCCAGCTTTTTGTGTCTATCCTCGTTGGATTCTTAACAATCAACGTCCACAATCACAATTAAAACACACAATGCTCGTGCTGTAACGGCAGGATACGCGCTCAACCAAGAAAACCAAGCCCAAAGTATTATCTAACTGGACTAACTTATACTAAACACAATAACTAACTCCATAGCAATAAACATCTGCCTACATGTTAATAAGCTTATTTAAAAAAAATGATCATGCAGATGCAAGTAAATAACTTGTGGTTATCAAGTGGGCACCTCCCATCACTGGTGTTTCATTGAGTTAGGCCCACAACACCTCGGGAATGTTCAACAATTAGTTCTAGTGTCTCAGGAAAAACTCCACTCAATACCTGCTCTCACCGCCTATGCTACCTGTATATACTAAATAAAGAAATCAACAGATGGTTAACTCACTCTAACCAATGCTAAACACTCGCATCCTATCTTCCACTCATTCTAATGCATCATTCGATACAAGATACATTTATTAGTCGCATGTACCAATTGGTACAGTGAAATGTGTACTCGCAACGCCACAAATATCAACCTTGCATGAAACTTGGAATACCCTTACACAGAATAACTTGCAAAGAAATACACATACTGCGTGTTATACATTTCCTTTCTGCCCCCAACTGACACTTTTTTTTTCTCCACCAACCCCACCTACTGCCTTGTGAAGAAAGGAACTGTAGGAGCTGGTTTAGACACAAAAAGCTGGAGTAACACGACGGGACAGGCAGCATCACTGGAGAGAAGGAATTGGTGACGTTTTGGGTCGAGACCATTCTTCAGACGCTTCAATAGACAATAGGTGCGGGAGTAGGCCATTCGGCCCTTCGAGCCAGACTCTTCAGCCTGAAGAAGGGAGTCAAGTCAAGTTATTTGTCACATACACATACAAGACGTGCAGTGAAATGAAAGTGGCGATGCCCTCGACCCAAAACGTCACCCATTCCTTCTCTCCAGAGATGCTGCCTGGCCCGATGAGTTGCTCCAGCATTTTCTGTCTATCTTCCATCTACTGCCTTGCTCTGCTGCCTCTGACATCTGCTTTACTGCCTGACGTGAACTCTGTCCACCAATTCCTAGCTCTCCAAATAGCGACGTGGTAGATCTTGCTATGAAAATATGATCACGTACTCAACTAATTAACAAACAGCAACATTTAAACATGCATTGTAATCAATATGACACTTCCCTAAAGAGCTATTTGGATTCTTCATTTGCTCCTGTGAGATGGTAAATGACTCCAAAAATACAACACCTATCCTTCAATGCCCTTTTTATTTCTTTATCATTGACAATTTTATTGAGACAAAATGAGCAATGTATTAAAATGTAATGTATTTGCTCAACAATTGAGCAAAATTATTTTCTTGGCATTAGTTATACAGGAGCTATTAATTTTATAGCAGTAGTTTAAGTTTAGCTTTGAGATCCAGCGGCAAAGCAGACCCTTCGGCCCATTGAGTCCGTGCTGACCAGCGATCACCGCACACATTACAATTTTTACCAAAGCCAATTAGCCTACAAACCTGTACGTCTTTGGAGTGTGGGAGGAAACTGGAGCTCCCGGAGAAAACCCACGCAGGTCACGGGTAGTTGTAGTTTGTTGGTTGTTTGTTTTTTTTTTGCACATAGACCGCGAGCACTGCCACTTTTCATTTCACTGCACATCCCGTATGTGTATGTGACGAATAAACTTGACTTGACTTGGTAGAACGTACAAACTCCGTACAGACAACACCCGTAGTCAGGATCGAACCCGGGTTTCTGGTGCTTTAAGACAGCAACTCTACAGCTGTGCCACCGTGCCTCTGTGACTGGTGTGTGCGAGGAAACCGGAGCGCCCGGGGAAAACCCACGTGGTCAGGGGAGAACGAGCAAACTCCTTATTGACAGCACCCGTAGTCAGGATCGAACACGGTTCTCTGGCGCCGTGCCACCCTACCCCACAGATGATAGAAGACTGAGTGTAGAACCAATTGCAGAGAGCACATGAAGAAACACAAAGACCCGGAGAAAACTCACGCAGGTCACGGGGAGAATGTACAAACAGCGTCCATAGTCAGGATTGGGCAATGGGTCTCTGACGCTGTAGGCAGCAACTCTACTGCTAATATG
Organism: Okamejei kenojei; assembly: GCA_035221665.1. Classification (NCBI taxonomy): domain Eukaryota; kingdom Metazoa; phylum Chordata; class Chondrichthyes; order Rajiformes; family Rajidae; genus Okamejei; species Okamejei kenojei. The sequence goes on from CM069163.1 coordinate 28,586,365, forward strand.
CTGGAGCGGGACAGGCAGCAACTCTGGAGAAAAGCAATGGGTGATGTTTTGGGTCGAGACCCTTCTACAGACTTGCTGGAGCAACTCAGCGGGACAGGCAGCATCTTTGGAGAAAAGGAGTGGGTGACGTTTCTGGTTGAGACCCTTCGACAGCTCTTTGCTGAGTACCTGAGGAAGGACTAGGCAGTTTGCCTAGGCTGAGCACAACTGTGGCATCTACATATTTTATCAAAGGTTCTGCACAAACAACTTTTGGCCAGGATCATTAAATTGCATTTTAGATTTCAGAACAGTGATTAATTTTGAACACTTATATATGACTTGGAACAGTGAGCTACTTTGCAGCTTAATCTTTTTCCAATTCGATCTGCTTACTCCTTCATGTGTTGTTGCGACAGGAATTTCATTAGAGTTCAACTAATGTCCTTGAGCACTTATTTTGCCCACCGAGAATAAAAAATAAATTCCATCACATTTTGTTGATAAGATGAAACTAATTCAATGCTTTTTTTCACCCCTCAACGGGGAACATAACTGTAGAAACAATTAAATGAAAATTAGAAATTATTGCTTACTTAGTTCCTTTTTATCAAATTGCACACATTATTAGTGTGACCAGCCACCGCTCAAATTGCAATCTGTTAAGTAAAAGCTCGGTATTACTGCAAATGAAAATTAACATTGGTTTTGGGGACAGTAGCTCAGCGGGACAGGCAGCATCTTTGGAGAGAAGGAATGGGTGACGTTTCTGGTCGAGACCCTTCTTCAGACTAAAAAGGCTGAGCAATTGTCGGCACTGGGCCTGTACTCACTGGAGTTTAGAAGGATGAGGGGGAGACCTCATTGAAACGTACTAAATAGTGAAAGGCCTGGATAGAGTGGATGGAGAGAAGATGTTTCCACTAGTGGAAGAGTCTAGGACCATAAGTCACAGCCTCAGAATAAAATGGCATTCGTTTAGGAGGGAGATGAGGAGGAATTTATTTAGTCAGAGGCCGGTGAATCTGTGGAATTATTTGCTACAGATGGCTGAGGTGGCCAAGGCAATAGATATTTTTAAGACAGAGATGGAGATATTCTTGATTTGTATGGGTGTCCAGGGTTACTATCTAAATGACGTCAAGTTGGGAAAGGGGTAAGTACAACGGGATCTGGGGGTCCTTGTACATCAGTCTATGAAAGTAAGCTTGCAGGTACAGCAGGCAGTGAAGAAAGCGAATGGCATGTTGGCCTCTATAACAAGAGGAATCGAATATAGGTGCAAAGAGGTCCTTCTGCAGTTGTACAGAGCCCTAGTGAGACCACACCTGGAGTATTGTGTGCAGTTTTGGTCCCCTAATTTGAGGAAGGACATTCGTGCTATTGAGGGAGCGCAGCGTAGGTTTACAAGGTTAATTCCCGGGATGGCGGGACTGTCATATGCTGAGAGAATGGAACAGCTGGGCTAGTACACTCTGGAGTTTAGAAGGATGAGAGGGCATCTCATTGAAACATATAAGATTGTTAAGGGCTTGGACACACTAGAGGCAGGAAACATGTTCACCATGTTGGGGGAGCCCAGAACCAGGGGCCACAATTTAAGAATAAGAGTAAGGCCATTTAGGACTGAGATGAGGAAAAACCTTTTCACCCAGAGAGTTGTGAATCTGTGGAATTCTCTGTCACAGAAGGCGGTGGAGGCCAATTCACTGGATGTTTTCAAGAGAGAGTTAGATATAACTCTTCGGGCTAAGGGAATCAAGGGATATGGGGAAAAAGCTGGAACGGGGTAATGCTTTTGGATGATCAGCCATGACCATATTGAATGGCGGTGCTGGCTCGAAGGGCCCAATAGCATACTCTAACACCTATTTTCTATGTTTCCATAGATCAGACATGATTGAATCTTGGAGTAGATTTGATGGGCTGAATGGCATAATTCTGCTCCTATCACTTATGATCTTATGATCTTATGTCTCGCTGAGTTACTCCAGCATTTTGTGTCTATCTTCAGTGTAAACCATCATCTGCAGTTCCTTCCTACACGTTGGTCTTTGAGTCGATTTTCAAAGTTAAACTATGGGTGTTAATGTACACGACTCACTTGGAGTTAATTTCCAAGGCTGAATTCTGGTGCAGCAGATTAAGAAAACATTAAAGTTAACAAAAATAGAAATTCTGAGAAATATATTTGCATCACCAGCAAACACGCACATGCTTTCAAGATGCATGCTGATTTTATTTAAATGTGTTCTTATTCTCCCCACCCGATAGAACTAAACAGTATGATTTGAATCATTCAATGGCCACACGGTATTTTGCACTTAATTGCCCTCCAATTAAGAAACAGCAGGCAAACATTCCTCATTTTCATCAGTCCGAAAGAGATTCCACTGAACCAGAGGAGTTCTGTTTAGTTTAGAGATACAGCGCGGAAACTGGCCCTTCGGCCCACCGAGTCCGCGTCGAACAGGCGATCCCCGCACACTAACACTATCCTGCACACACTAGGTACAATATACAATTATACCTACAAACCTGGGGTGGGAGATTGCAACCTTCACGTGGACCGCCCTGTTTCAACGAATGCAATCAACCCGTGTCGAGAATCAAATAAGATCAAATAGAACAAGTTGTCCAACAACTTTAGGCTGTGCACGCCATACGCAAGAAGAAGAACCTGCAAACCTGTACGTATTTGGAGTGTGGGAAGAAACCGGAGCACCCGGCGAAAACCCACACAGGTGAAGGTACAAACTCCATACTGACAGCACCCACAGCCAGGATTGAACCCTGGTCTCCGTGGCTGTAAGGCAGCAACTCTAGCTCTGAGCCACCGTGCCGCCCTGATTTACGACACGCTGAGAGATGAGAGGTTAACATCAGACAATTTAAATCCAACAGGGCAGTAAATTTAAAGAAGACACAAGGTGCTGGAGTACCTCAGAGGTTCAAGCAGCATTTCTGGAGGACATGGAAAGGTGAGGTTACAGGTCAGGACCCTTCTTCAGGCTGAAGAAAACCTTTGGACAGTAAATAAGCAGATACTCATCCCTTCACAGCCAACCCACACCCTCCCCAGGCACGTCCCCTTGCAACTGCAGTAGATGTTGCCGAGACATATCAGACGTTGGTGAGGCCGCATTGTGGTCAATCCTGGGCACAATGTTATAGGAAAGATGCTGGAAAGGGGGCAGAGAAGATTTACGAGGATGTTGCCAGGACTCGAGGGCGATCACCCCGTACACGCGCTCTATCCTACACACAACTGGGGTCATATTTACCAAACCAATTAACCTCCAAACATGTGCATCTTTGGAGTGTGGGAGGAAACCGAAGATCTCGGAGAAATCCCACGCAGGTCCCGGGGAGGACGTACAAGCTCCGTACAGACAGCACCCGTAGTCGGGATGGAACCCGGGCCTTTGGCGTTGTAAGGCAGCAACTCTACCGCTGCGCCACCATGCCAGCCCTCTCTTCCTTATCTTCACTACAACTCGGTGCGTCCTCAATAACTCTGCCCATTGTAATTTAATGGAAACATTAGTCTGCTCCTGCCTTCGTCAAAGGAATGAGGCCAAAAATATTTATAAAAGCAGTTAAATATTTATTGCAAGCAAATAGAGCTGTAAAACATGTTTTCTTGGGTATTGATAAAGGATAGAGTCATCGCGGAGATTTGATTTGTTGCTAGCTTTCAAGCTCGGTTCAAGGCGAAGTGGAACGAGATCTTAAGTTGCTGCAGCAGAGGATTTTTATTTTTACGAATGTAATTTATTGGGGTCTTGGCCCATGATTTATAAATTTGTTTGCCGAAAATCCATTTTAATGCACGGCACAAATCAGTTTGCAGCGGACTAACTATTAATAATTCATCCAGTCTTCAGGAAAGTATGCGTGCGCCGTAACTTAGTGCCATTGCAAATGTACTGTCGCTACCTTCAGGTGGAGGGGGAATGATAAGTAGGCTGTGTGTCGGGGGGGAAAGGCAACTGGTGGCTTAGTGGCACAGCGGTAGAGTTGCTGCCTTACAGCGCCGGAGACCCGGGTTCGATCCCAACTACGGGTGCTGTCCATACAGAGTTTGTACGTTCTCCCCGTGACCTGCGTGGGATTTCTCCGAGATCTTCGGTTTCCTCCCACACTCCAAAGACGCACATGGTTGTAGGTTAATTGGTTTGGTATAAATGCAATTTGATCCAAGTTTGTCTAGGATAGAGTTAACAATAAAGCCCCTGCCTTTCTGTTAAAGTTCCACCTTTTACATGTCCAAAGAATGGGTCGACTGGGCTTATATTCATTGATATTTAGAAGGATGCGAGGGGATCTTATAGAAACATAAAATACTTAAGGGATTGGGCAGGCTAGATGCAGGAAAATTGTTCCTGATGTTGGGGGAGTCCAGAACCAGGGGTCAAAATTTAAGAATTAAGGGGTAGGCCATTTAGGACTGAGATGAGGAAAAACTTTTCACCCAGAGAGTTGTGAATCTGTGGAATTATCTGCCACAGAAGGCAGTGGAGGCCAATTCACTGGATGTTATTAAGAGAGAGTTAGATTTAGCTCTCAGGGCTAACTAAATCAAGGGATATGGAGAGAAAGCAGGACGGGGTACTGATTATGGATGATCAGCCATGATCATATTGAATGGCGGTGCTGGCTCGAAGGCCAAATGGCCTCCTCCTGCACCTATTTTATGTGATTCTTTGATTCTATGATTCAAAGGATCGTGCTGCAATATCAACACCAAATCCTCACTTTAATCTTAACTAATCTAATTCCACAGAGTGAAGTTGTTCCTGGTCACAATAAGTTAAACTACCAACTCAAATGATTTGAATTGGCATGGCAGCAGATTAGATTACATCAGGTGTTCATTTTTTAAAGAAATATGATGGTTTAAATGGAAAATACATTCCATTCTCAATTGTACATCATTTTTAAATTACATTTTGAATTTAAGTCAGTGACTCATGGGTGTTAATAAGATTGAGTCAGTATAAATTAAGCATGTATTTACTTATGGATATCTAATGGTACCTCAGTTCAGGATTGAACCCGGGTCTCTGGCACTGCAAAGCCGGGACTCTACCGCTGTGCCACCATGCCACCCCTTCTTACAGTAAATGGAAAGTTGATTGTAAGTTTGCTTTGATCCAGATTTTTAATGAACATGATCTTCAATTATTAATTCCTGTGCAGGCTTTTCCCATTAGATTATTTTTATTATTAATTTATAGGACATCAGCATTGCCAGCAAGACCCAGCCATGAACTCGTTGATGAGTGTGTTTCGGGTAAAAAGAAGAGAGGCGGCAATGTGGCGCAGTGGTAGAGTCGCTGCCTCACAGCGCCAGAGACCCGGGTTCGATCCTGACCACGGGTGCTGTCTGTACGGAGTTTGCACGCTCTCCCCGTGATCTGCTTGGGTTTTCCCCGGGATCTCCGGTTTCCTCCCACACTCCAAAGATGTGCAGGTTGTAGGTGCAGGTGGCTTTGGTAAAAATTGTAAATTGTAATAGTGTTATGGGCCTGTCCCACTTACGCGACTTTTTTCGGCGACTGCCGGCACCCGTCATAGGTCGTTGTAGGTCGCCGAAAATGTTCAACATGTTGAAAATCCAGCGGCGACCAGAAAGACGCTACGACTCTTTGGGCGACTGAGGAGACGATTCACGACCTCACACCCCGGCGACACGTCGCGGGGTGACGCCTGTATGGTCGTGAGTAGTCGCCCAAATAGTCGTACCTTGTTCTGGTCGCCGCTGGATTTTCAACATGTTGAACATTTTCGGTGACCTGTAACAACCTATGACAGGTCTCGACAGTCGCCGAAAAATTTGCGTAAGTGGGACAGGCCCATTAGTGTGCGGTGATCGCTGGTCAGCACAGACTCGGTGGGCCAAAGGGCCTGTTTCCGCGCCGTATCACTAAACAAAGCTGAACAAAAAGGCCACAAGGTCACCTCACTTTGAGGATTAAAATCTACATGTTGGAGCCACTTGTCCAAAGCCTCAAATATAATTATCACAATAGAATTCAGATGCAATAATGGCAAAGTCCCTTTGCTGCTCACTACCTAGTAATACTTGAAATATGACTTTCACCATTTGCACTCCCCTGGAATCTCAGCCTGGGAGTGGGAATGCAGATTAATTCAAGTCATGATATTCTGTGTGGCTGCTTGCTCCATGATCACACCGAATCCTTTTCATTATCCACTTAGTCCTGCACACCGCACACTCTATGAAAGGAAAATATTCAAAGCACACAACTGGGAATTGGACATACGTGCTCCCACAACCAAACAAGTCACAGGCTGAATCCCACGCAATAATTCTGAAGCACTCCAGAACCCTGTGCATCAGTGGAAGGCCCGATTCGGGCACTCCCAGCCGCCGGGTGTGTTTGACCGCCCCGACGTCGGAGGTTTGATCATCCCGACGAGAGGGCCTCTACATCGGGCCGTCCACAGCGGCGACTACAGAGGGTTTATGGCCCCGACCACGGATGAACAAAGGAGGAGGACTGACTGAGCTTTGTGAAGAATGCTGTGGTGGATGTCTGTGTTAAATTCCATTGTGTATTGTGTGTTCTTTTTAAGTGTATCGCTGCTGGCAAATTCATTTCACTGCCCCTTTGGGTGCTTGTGACGAATAAAACTGGCTTTGATTTTGACTTTCACTTTGATTTTGAACATTTGTTTTCTTTGTCCCATTTTTCTTGTCAAGGCCATAAGTAATAGGAGCAGAATTAGGCCTTTCGGTCCATCAAGTCTACTCCGTCAAGCAACTCAGCAGCATCTCAGGAGAGAAGGAGTGGGTGACGTTTCAGGTCAAGACCCTTCTTCACACCAGTCCATTATTATATTGTGTTGACCAAATCATGTTTGACATGTTGCTGCCATGGTGATGATCATCATAAGATCATAAGACCATACGCGATAGGAGCAGAATTAGGCCATTCGGCCCATCAATTCTACACCGCCATTCAATCATGGCTGATCTATCTCTCCCTCCTATCTCCATTCTCCTCCCTTCTCCCCATAACCCCTGACAACCTTTGTTCAGGATAAGCCGGAGATGGTAAGACAATTGAATTGTTGTCAAATTTAGTTTCAGGGATAACAGCATGGAAACAGGGCCTTTGGCCCACCGAGTCCGCTTCGACCAGCCATCCCCGTGCACTAACACGATCCGACACAAAGGACAATTACACCAAAGCCAATAAGCCTACAAACCTGTACGTCTTTGGAGTGTGGGAGGAAGCCGAGCCTCCAGGCAATGGAGAAGTTTGCGTAAACCTACCCCACATTTGCACCAAAGATCCTATAGTGGAGCAAGATAGACCACTCCTTCTAAATGCAATGGGCTGACGTGTAGTATGCAATGGAGCGGAACGTGGGTCTTTTTTTCATCCATTTCAGTAACCTGGCCCGGCCCGACCAGACTCACAGTGTAATCAACATTGCGGGGGAACAGTTTGTGTTAATAAATTATAATTCTGAAAATGAGGGGCAGATTTTTACCAAAGAACTTTTATTTTTACGAGGATGTTTCCATAACCGGCTTCCGTCTCCCCACTAGTATCTTTGCTCCGCTACGGGATCTTTGGTGCGGAGACAGAAGCCGGTTACGGAAGCCGGTTACATGAATCTGCCCATGACCGTACTAGGTCTTTTTTGTCGAGTGATCTATCTTGCTAGCTATACGATCTTTGGTTCGCACTTCTTAAAAGAAGGTCACAAAAAATGGAGGAGCTTGAGTTCAAAGTTTACCAGGAACCAGGTTCCTGATGAACTTTGAACTCAAGCTCCTCCATTTTCCAACCCAGGCGACTATTTGCATGCTAGCCACAGAGGCAGATCTACAATCACATATTACAATCGCTCCCCCCTCTTAAATCTTTACTCCTACAGCAACATTCCTTACTTTATCCATGACCTTCTTAAACTCCTTGTGTTTAAGAAGGAACTGCAGATGCTGGAAAAATCTAAAGTAGACAAAAATGCTGGAGAAACTCAGCGGGTGAGGCAGCATCTATGGAGCGAAGGAATAGGTGACGTTTCGGGCCGAGACCCTTCTTCAACTTTTAAACTCCTCTGTAGCTTTACCTTGCACCAAACGTTATTCCCTTATCGTGCGTCTACACGCTGGAAATGGATCGATTGTAATCATGTATTGTCTTTCTGCTGACTGGATAGCACACACTGTACCTGAGTACACGTGACAATAAACTACACTGATAAAAAGCTGAAACTAAAACACAGGAGCCCAACAGTTACACATGAAGGAAGATTCTGCACATCTATTTTTCACTTTGTGTTCAAGAAGGAACTGCAGACGCTGGAAAATCAAAGGTAGACAAAAGTGCTGGAGAAACTCAGCGGGTGCGGCAATGGAAATAGGCAACGTCACCTATTTCCATCGCTCTATAGATGCTGCCACACCCGCTGAGTTTCTCCAGCACTTTTGTCTATTTTTCACTTTGTGGTTGTGTTTCCTGACGCAGTTTTCAGGTGACCATTGTCGCTTGTTGCTGTACCTTGAAACCACTGTTCTGGTCCGAACTACCAATAATTGGGTAGTATTCCTAACACACATTCCTGACCTGGGGCAACAAGTAATGAGGGATGTTGACACAAGGAACTGCAGTTGCCCAAGTACAAAATAAATACATAAAATGCTGGAGTAACTCAGCGGGTCGGGCGTCATCTCTGGAGTACCTGGATTGGCTGCATTTCAGGTGTCAGAAGAAGGGTCTGTGCCTGAAGAAGGGTCTCGACCTAAAAACGTCACCTATTCATGTTCTCAGGAGATGTGGCCTGACCCCAGTGAGCTACTCCAGCACCTTGTGTCCTTCCTGCCCTGAAGCGTCACCTGTCCACGTTCTCAGGAGATGCTGCCTGGTCCGCTGACTTACCCCAGCACTAACAAACGAACCAGCTCGTCTCTGGCCTCGAGCAGCTCTTGTTATGAAGTGGAAAGAGAGACGGAGGGTCGAATGAGTTGGGATGCTCAAAAAAGATATCCAAAAGGCCACTAAATCACCGCTGACCTGTTGTACTCAGTGAAAATTAAGGTAGTGGCGAACGGTGGTTATGATTAAAACATTTCCAATCTTGAAAGTCTCTGATGTGATTTCTATTAAAGCAGCCTCATAATCTCACAAATAACAGAAATCTATTCTGTCAGTCAAATATCATAACATTGCATCTATCCTTGCCAGTGAACAATTATGTTGCATGTGATATCAATCAGAAGGCGTCTTCCGGATTTCCTCACATTATTTCTCACCTGACTCTCATTGCCAAATGCAGGTTGTCAAACTGCGGAGCATCCTGGGCAATACAGCTCACCCCCTCCATGACACACTGGTCAACCTGAGGAGAAACCTTCAGCAACAGACTGGTTCCACCAAGATGCAGCACAGAACGCCAGGAGAAAAACTTTTTGTCGTGGGGGTTAAGGGCCTGTCCCACATGGGCGCCATGTACGCGACATCATTTACGCATCACGAGCTTGTCGTTACGCGTGCTTGGCGTGGTGACGTAGGCAGGGTCGCGCGCGGCACCCCAGGATTTTGGGATGTACAAAATCTTTGTGCGCCATCTGCGTGACGCGCAAATGACACCCAAGTGGGACAGGCTCTGTACTCCCCTCCCCCCCCCCCACCCCTCCCCCCTCCCTAATCTTTGCACATCCCCAATCTTTTCCACTCGACACTTTAATTTCTTGTTTCATGTATCTTGTTGTGTTTTATGACTGTTGGCAGACCAAATTTATTAGGATGAATAAAGTTCTATCGTATCGTATCGTATGGTAGGTAATAAGAGGTAAGAATTAGGCATGGCCCCATAGCAGAGGCGTCCACGTCGTGGGGCTGGAAACTGGAAGTATCCTAAGCTGATTCTGCTACCACCATCATCTATTGCAACAGGTGATGGCTCCCACTGATTGTCGCCGGAAGCTTGCGTCCTTTTCTGGACGGACGATGACAGCGATGTCAACATTTGTAACAAGATGGACACGAACAGAAGAGGAATTATGTCAAAGCAAAGAGTCACCTCACTGTATCTTGTTACTTAAATGCAGTAACTGAATATCCACTTGATGGGAGGATTTCTTTTTTTCTTTTTTCTTTTTTTAAATATTTTTATTTATCAGAGGCAAATACATCAATGTACATCACATTTATATTGTTACAATCATTGTACCCCATAATTTTATGGCTTTTAAAGAAAAGAAGGAAAAAGAGTGAAGTAGGTGAAAAGAGTTGTGAAAGTGAAAGAGCGTGCCAAAGGGGAGAAGAAACCTTTGGTCAAAGAATTAGAGAAAGGGGATTAAGAGATAGACCCTAGAAAAGAAAAGGAAAAAAGAAAGATTGACAAAGAGAAAGAAAAAAAAGCCAGTTACTATATTATATATATATATCACACAAAAGGAATCCACCAACTCAATAGTTTTTCATCCCCCCCCCCCCCCCCCTTACCAAGGCCCGAGGTACTCCTGCACCCTATCTTTGTAGCAATTCTATAAATGCAGACCACGTCTGATAGAAGTGGTCTGCATTTAAGGACATGGGAAGCATTATCCAGAATTTAATTAAATTATGTAGTTTCTTAAGTACAGGGTTATAGTTTGCTTTAAACATGTCTTGATATCTTCTAGTAATTTCAATACCCAAGTATTTAAATTTTTCCACAGCTATTTTAAAAGGAAATTGTACGAGATGTGTAGAATCTTTTGGTTTTATTGACATGATTTCACTTTTATTCCAGTTTATTCGATAACCTGAAAATGAACCGAAATCCTCAATTAAATTTAAAATGTTGGGTATAGTGATATGAGGCTTTGTGATATACAAAAGTACATCAGCAGCATATAATGATATTTCATTGTTTGAATGTTTTGTCTTGTATCCATGGATATTCGGATGAGTTATAATACTTTCTGCTAGTGGTTCAATTATGAGGGCAAATAACAATGGTGATAATAAACAACCTTGTCTATTACCCCTTGACAGTTGAAATTTCATGGATAAAATATTATTAGTTAATATTCTGCCTGTTGGCTTATTATATATTAATTTAATCCATTGGATGAAATATATATATTAATTTAATCCAGTTGAAATTTGGGAAGATTTCTGTTTCTGAAGAGGTGCCTTCTCTCAGGTTGCTGCGACAGATCACGTCCATGCCGGCTTTCTCTTCGGGAAATGAAGCCATCAACCAAAGATCCAAGATAGACACAAAAAGCTGGAGCAACTCAGCGGGACTGGCAGCATCTCCTGGAGGGGAGGAATGGGTGACATTCCAGGTTGAGACCCTTCTTCAGATGGGGATAGGGAGTCTAGGGATACGAAAAGATAAGGTGTGTAAAGGACAGATCAATTTAGCCGATGATCAGAAAATGTAGAATGGTTCATTGTTAGCTATGGGGAAGGTGACAACGAGGCATACAGTCAGTGATATTTAATCCAAATGCTTTAGTTTAGTTCAGAGATACAGTGCGGAAACATCGAGTCGGAGCCGACCAAAGATCACCGCACACTAACACTGGGGGCCAATTAGCTTACAAACCTGTGCATTGTTGGAGTGTGGCAGGAAAACAAAGATCTAGGTCACAGGTAGAACCTACAAACTCCGTGCAGACAGCACCCGCGTTCAGGATCAAACCCGGTCCCGAAAGAAAGGGAGACGTTTTTGGTCGGGACCCTTCCTCGGATCCTTCCTCAGTCTGAGGAAGAGTCCTGACTAGAAACATCACTCATCCTATTTCTCCAGAGATGCTGCCAGACCCTCTGAATTACTCCAGCACTTTGTGTCTATCTTTGGTATAAACCAGCGTCGGCAGTTCTTTGTTTCTACGTTGCTCGATGAACTGGTTGGGTCAATGATTCAGTGAAAATCTCCTTGTGAATGAAGCCGATGGAACAGGGCACCAACTAGACAAAGGTTTACAACATGGTGGGTGGTTGAATGCATCAATGCAACCTGCCATCACTTTCATATTGATATCTCTAAATTCAAGTAACCTTTTACTCCCCTTTCTCTCCATCTCTCCCCCACCCAAGTCGTACCATCTTCAAAGTCGTCTTAGAGTCATAGAGTGTACAGTGTGGAAACACGCCCTTCGGCCCAACTTGCCCATACCGGCCAACAATGTTCCATCTACACTAGTCCCAACCTGCCTGCGTTTGGTCCATATCCTTCCAACCCTGCCCTATCCATGTACCTGTCTAACTGTTTCTGAAATGATGGGACAGTCCCAGGCTCAACTACCTCCTTTGGGGGCTCGTTCCATACACCCACCACCCTTTGTGTAAAAAAGTTACCCCTCGGATTCCAATTAAATCTTTTCCCCTTCACCTTGAACCTATGTCCTCTGGTTCTCGATTCCCCTACTCTGTACAAGAGACTCTGTGCGTCTACCTGATCTATTCCTCTCATGATTTTGTACACCTCTATAAGATCACACCTCATCCTCCTGGAATAGAGACCCAGCCTACTCAATCTCTCCCTATACCTCACACCCTCTAGTCTTGGCAACATCCTCATAAATCTTTTCTGAACCCTTTCAAGCTTGACAATATCTTTCCTATAACATGGTGCCCAGAACTGAACACAATATTCTAAATGCGGTCCCACCAACATCTTATACAACTGCAACATGACCCTCCCAACTTCTATACTCAATACTCAAGACTGATGAAGGTCAATGTGCCAAAAGCCTTTTTGACCAACTTATCTACCTGCGACTCGACCTTCAAGGAACCATGCACCTGCACTCCTAGATCCCTCTGCTCTACAACACTCCCCAGAGGCCTCCCATTTACTGTGTAGGCCCTGCCCTTGTTAAACAACCCAAAAGGCAACACCTCACACTTCTCTGTATTAAATTCCATCAACCATTCCTCAGCCCACCTGGCCAATCGATCCAGATCCTGTTGCAATCTTTCACAACTATCGTGGCTGTCTGCAAAACCACTCACTTTTGCATCATCAGCAAACTTGCTAATCCTGCCCTGTATGTTCTCATCCAAATTGTTGATGTAGATGACAAACAGTAACCTGGCCAGCATCGAACCCTGAGGCACACCTCTAGTCACAGGGTCTCATTGTCGGTAACTCGTTCTCACCTAGCCCACAGCTAACAATGGCCCGTTTCTTTATCATAGTTAGTTATAGAATATCTTTCATTCATTTGTTCTATGTCTCTCTACATCGTTGTCTGTGTCTCTCGTTTCCCTTGTCGCTAACCAGTCTGAAGAAGGGTCTTGACCCGAAACGTCACTCATTCCTTTTCTCCAGAGATGCTGCCTGGCCCGCTGAGTTACTCCAGGATTTTGTATCCATCATCACTTTCACCACTGTGGAACAGCTAGAGGCAAACAATCTATTGATTTCACAGAAATAAGCTCAGAACATTCAGACTGGCTGCTTATGTGCAGACAAAATACAGTTAATAATCCTTAACTCCACAGGAGATGATCCATTAACATCAGAAACGCAATTTCCTTTCCTGTTCTACTACTTTAGTTTAGTTTAGCGATACAGCATGGAAACAGGCCGTTCGTGTACACGCCCACCAGCGTTCCCCGCACACAAGCTCTATCCAACACATACTGGGGACAATTTACAATTTCACCAAGCCAATTAACCTACAAGCCTGTGCATCTTTGGAGTGTGGGAAGAAACTGGAGAACCTGGGGAAAACCCCACGTGGCAACAGGGAGAATGTACAAACTCCATACAGACAGCACCCACGCTCAGGATCGAACCCGGGTCTCTGGCGCTGTAAGGCAGCAACTCTACCACTGTGCCACCGTGTTTACCGTCAATGGGATTAGCATTGGGTAATTAAAGGTTGCCATGGACACAGTGGGCCTAAACTTTAAGGCTTGTCCCATATTCTATGATTCCAATCCTCTATAGATGGTGCATCATTTTTCAATTTATACATCACCTGCTTCTTCCCTTCACATTATTCCACTGTTTCTTTCTATCTCTGACAATGTCCTGCTCCTTTTAATGAGCTAATTTCTGCCCATTTGTGGTTTGAAGGATGGTTTAATGGTCTACTCCCAGTCTTCAGCTATTGGATTTCATCCAAGTGGCCTCTCATTAAAGTCCCAGCTAATTCCAGGAGCTCACCGCACAGACTAATGAACATCCATGACAACCACCAGTGTGTCCTTCATCAGCGCAGTTATGTTCACAATCTACTGATACCAGAGCTGCTGAAATCTTTAATTAGCACAGTGGAAACAAATTTTACAATAAAGGGAACAATTATTAATTGACCCAGAGAGAGGCAACTGGATCTAAAATTGTTAACTTCCAGTTGTTAACTTGCATAGAGGGATGTAACGCTGAGGCTCTATAAGGCGCTGGTCAGGCCGCATTTGGAGTATTGTGAGCAATTTTGGCCACCGTATCTGAGGAAGGATGTGCTAGCTCAGGAGAGGATCCAGAGGAGATGGCAAGTTTACTCTTCATTTTTACTTAATCCATGAACTGGATTAGCCTGAATGCTGACTCCATCAAAGTGAACAAAATTGTCTAATTTAAGGCCACACAGGAAATAAATTTTGACGAGCATCAAAAAAACCCAATTATTTGCCTGAAAGATGACAATTTAGTTGCATTAATACCATTATTATAGATTATTTTGTTTTGGACTGATTCACTTTTCCGAACTGTCCCCATCTAAATCCTTTTTGTGTCATTGGACAGTGTGATTATAAGAGAGCTTGGATTCCAGATATGAAATAGTAGTATGATCCATTAAGTCTTCGGGGAGCGAGGTACTTTTTAGAAAGAACTGCCTTCCAGGTAGTCCAAAGAAAGTGACTTTGAGACTAAGGCTCAATACCACTTATTAATCATCACAAGTTACGCCAGATTTGTGTCGCTGGAAAGGTTGGCAAGAAAGAACGGAGATATCCGAGCATTCTTACTTCCAGATATAAGATAGTGGGCCACACAAAGCTTCCCAGAGGAGGTAGTCAAGGCTGGGACTATCCCAACATTTAAGAAACAGTTAGACAGGTACATGGATAGGACAGGTTTGGAGGGATATGGGCTAAACGCAGGCAGGTGTGACTAGTGTAGCTGGGACATGTTGGCCGGTGTGGGCAAGTTGGGCCGAAGGACCTGTTTCCACATTGTATCACTCTCTGAATCTATGCCAAAATGCTGGAGTAACTCAGCGGGGCAGGCAGCATCTCTGGAGAGAAGGAATGGGTGACGTTTCAACGTTTTTGTTCTTTTTGCAAAAATTTCATTCATTTTGTACTTTATCCTTCTTCATGTCTCTATGTCTCCCTCTCCCCTGACTCTGAGTCTGATGAAGGGTCTCGTCACGAGGCATCACCCATTACTTCTCTCCAGAGATGCTGCCTGCTCCGCTGAGTTACTCCAGCATTTTGTGTCTAACTTCAAAGTGCCTACAATGAGCGGTGGATCATATCTTATTGAAGGAAGTAGTGGTCAATGCAAAGGATGGACGAGAGTTTTGTTGATGACGACTGCAACAAGAAACCCAAAGCTTTAACTAACCCTTTACTCTTTTATCAGAGATGTTCTCTTTAATGAGCAGGTCTCGTTGTGTCGGCAGCAGCCAGGATTGAACAGGACCACAGAGTCACCCGTTCCTTCTCTCCAGAAATGCTGCCTGTCCCGATGTGTTAAGTGCCTGTCCCACTTGGGCGTCATTTGCACACATGGCTTGTATTACACGCGCATGGTGTGTGGTGACGTAGGCAGTGACGCGTGGCCCCAGGATTTTGGGATTCACAAAATCTTCACGCACGCACCACCTGCTTGACGCGCAAATGACACCCAAGTGGGACAGGCCCTTTACTCCAGCATTTTGTGTCCATTCCCGATTATTTTCCCCTTTACGAAGACAGATCAAATTTAAATATTGCTCTATTAGTGTGCTGCCATAATATTTAATGGCCTGTTGTAGGTTCATAAGTTTGCGGAGCAGAATTAGGCCATTCGGCCCATCATCTGTGTAAACCAGCATCTGCAATTCCTTCCTACACATACAGTATGATAGTGAGAGTTTCTTTACCTGGATGTGGCCTCATTCTGATCATTATTGCCCAAAGACAATAACGATACAACATATTACCAGGCAATGTCTGGCTGATGATTTACTATGCATAGTTCCATCAGCAAGTGGGACAGGCCCTTAACGCTATCCTGCACACACCAGGGAAAATGAACAATTTTACCAACCCAATTAACCTACAAACCTGTATGTCATGTCGATAATATTAAACTGACTAATAAAATATCAAAGCAGTGCAGATGATTAATTTTTCAAAGGAAATCACATTGACATCACCAGTTCTTCAGGTGATGGTCTCAGAGGCTTTAAAGGTTGCGCTGGGGAAACATACACAAAACCAATTTCCACCCTATTGCAGAGTCTACCGCTCCTGTTATATTAATATTTAATCTGCTTTATCGCTTCATAAACTACCTCAGCATCTAAATGAAATTGGCTTCACTTTTAAAACCTGGAGATGAGAAATGTCCAGGAGAACATACAGGGTGGGTGCACTGGACAAATTCTCACCCAGTAAACCAGATCTTCGCGTGCCTAAGCAAACAAATCGGTTTTTGATTGCCTTTGTCTCCTTCCCACAGATATCTAAAAATCACTGCAGCTACATCGCAAAGCGGCAAATCTGCATTACGGGTTATAACACGACATGTGTGGGAGTGTATTGATTGCCAATTGTGCTCAGCTCTGACAGTCAGGTCTATTGTTGCCGATACAACTAAACGTGAAGGTTTTAAGAAAGAACTGCAGAGGCTGGAAAAATCGAAGGCAGACAAAAATGCTGGAGAAACTCAGCGGGTGAGGCAGCATCTATGGAGCGAAGGAATAGGCGACGCTTCGGGTCGAGACCCTTCTTCAGATGTGATTCCGACCAGCACCCGATTATTTGCTCCTGTTTAGTACGAAGGATCTAATTTATAACGCATTTTATCGGGGTGCATCACAGCTTGGTTTGGGAACAGCTCACATCTCCCATTGGGCAAAAGTTTTAGAAGTGCGAAAACGCTCACCTCCAGATTCAGGGACAGTTTCTTCCCAGCTGTTATCAGGCAACTGAACCGTCCTACTAACAACTGGAGAGCAGTCCTGAACTATTGTTTACCTCTTTGGTGACCCTCGGACTATCGTTGACCGCACTTTACTGGCTTCACCTTGCACTAAACGTTATTCCATAGTTATGTATCTATACACTGCAAATGGATCAATTGTAATCATGTATTGTCTTTCCGCTGACTGGTTAACACATAACAAAAGCTTTTCACTGTACATCAGTACACGCGACAATAAACTACACTGAGCTGAACATTTGCTCTTTTGTTGTGCTGCCATCATTTTTAAAGTCCTGTTACCAACTCTCAACAGTTTTGATAAGAGAGTGGGAGTAGCAGTAGGCCATTTGGCCCATCAAGCCTGATATGGCGGCACGGTGGCGCAGCGGTGGAGTTGCTGCCTCACAGCGCTAGAGACCCGGGTTCGATCCTGACTACGGGCGCTGTCTGTACGGAGTTTGCACGTTCTCTTCGTGACCTGCGTGGGTTTTCACCAGCTGCTCCAGTTTCCCCCCACACTCCAAAGACGTGTAGGTTTGTAGGTTAATTGGCTGGGCAAAATATAGAGGAAACTAGACTAAGTGGGACCCGTTGGGTCCCTTGTTCACACGGAAGGGCTGGTCCCCCGAAGCAATATTCCACCTCTCCACCAATTCCAATATTGGTGGCCTGGGGGGGGCTTTCTGGAGAGCTGGTATGGGTTCTTAGGATGGCAGCTCAGTCCCTCAAGCCTGATGTGCTGGCAGCTCACTCACAGCTAGTGGGCTGGCAGTTGACTCATGGCTATTCCTTGAAATTCCATTTCAAGCAGGGTGCAAGGCTACCAAATTCAAGTGCAGTTTCCTACCATCTCAAGCAGGGTGCAAGGCCACCAAATTCAAGTTCAGTTTCATACCACTTCACGCAGGGTGCAAGGCCACCAAATTCAAGTACAGTTTCATACCACTTCAAGCTGTGTGCAAGGCCACCAAATTCTAGTGCAGTTTCCTACCACTTCAAGCAGGGTGCAAGGCCACCAAATTCGTGCAGTTTCATAACACTTCAAGCTGGATCCAAGGCCACCAAATTCAAGTGCAGTTTCATACCACTTCAAGCAGGGTACAAGGCCAAAGAATTCAAGTGCAGTTTCATACCACTTCAAGCAGGGTGCAAGGCCACCAAATTCAAGTACAGTTTCATACCACTTCAAGCAGGGTGCAAGGCCACCAAATTCAAATGTGGCTTCATACCACTTCAAGCAGGGTGCAAGGCCACCAAATTCAAATGTGGCTTCATACCATTTCAAGGAGGGTGCAACACCACCACATTCAAATGCAGTTTCATACCATTTCATGCAGGATGAAACCACCATAAAACCACACAAAGCACCAAACACACAGTTCAGTAGACATTCAGTGTGTTCAGTTTATTCACGGCTCAGGCAGAGTTGTGACCTCTCCCTCCCCCATCATGCAGAGACTGAGCCACACCCACACTTCCAAGTTTTATAACCCCTCCCCCTCCCACCGGAAAAGGTGTGGCCTTCATGACAGGAGAGAGATTCTCGACATTTTTTAAACACTAATAACACTTTTATTTTTACTTGATGGGAAACATCCTCTGCACCTGCTGAACGGAGGGGGACTGAGTAAGATGGCCAAAAATCACAGCCGTAAGCGGTAGTATTTTATCTAACATCAATATAGAGTGCAAACAGGAAGTTAGCCAAAGCACCCAAGCCACTATTTGCAGTCATGCCTTTTCACTTCAAGCCAAAGCCATTAGCCACCATTTGCAGTAGTGCCTTTTCACTTCAAGCTAAAGCACCCAAACAAACATTTGCAGGCAATGCCTTATTTCATTTTAAAACCACATTAAGGGCACTCACAGTTGAGTCGACATGTGTCCAGTGCTATTCAGAGCTCAGAGAGACGTGACCTTCTTGTTCCTCCATCTTGCAGAGACTGAGTGAGGCACACCACTTCCTGGTTTTATAGTCCCTCCCCCGCCCTCCAGCAGGGGCCGCAGAGAGAATGGGGAATTTGTTAAAAACATTAATATCTCTCTGATTTTTCATCAATGGGAAAAATCCTCTGGTCCCGGAAGGCAGAGGGGGGCTCTGTGAGAGCTGGCCAAAAATGACGGCCATATGTGGCGGCATTCTCTCGGAAATCACAGCACAGCAAGCCAAAACCGTTCAAGATCAGAACCAATAGACACTTCTTTCAAGCATTTTAGAACCAATAGACACTTCTTTCAAGCATTTTAGAACCCAATAGACACTTTTTGCAAACATTTGTAAACCAACAGACACTTTTTGCAAGCATTTTAGAACCAATAGAGACACTTTTTGCAAGCATTTTTGAACCAAGAGACACTTTTTGCAAGCATTTTTGAACCAAAAGACACTTTTTGCAGGCATTTTAGAACCAATAGTGACACTTTTTGCAAGCATTTTTGAACAAACAGACCTTTTGCAAGCATTTTAGAAAAGAGACACTTTTTGCAAGCATTTTAAAACCACATTAAGGGCACTCACAGTTGAGTAGACATGTATCCAGTGCTATTCAGAGCACA
The DNA here is from genome assembly GCA_035221665.1 of Okamejei kenojei. NCBI lineage: Eukaryota > Metazoa > Chordata > Chondrichthyes > Rajiformes > Rajidae > Okamejei > Okamejei kenojei. The sequence continues at coordinate 28,606,030 of CM069163.1, forward strand.
GAGAGACGTGACCCTCTTGTTCCTCCATCTTGCAGAGACTGAGTGAGGCACACCCTCACCCTCCCCCACCCTCCAGCAGGGGCAGCAGAGAGAATGGGGAATTTGTTAAAAACATTAAAATCTCTGATTTTTCATCGATGGGAAAAATCCTCTGGTCACGGAAGGCGGAGGGGGGCTCTGTGCGAGCTGGCCAAAAATGATGGCGGTGTTCTCTCGGAAATCACAGCATAGCGAGCCAAAACCAGTCAAGATCAGACTTTTAGTAATATAGATATACTGTGAATATTAACATTTACACTTGATGATACCAAATGCTGAATAATATGAGGAGTTGCACTATAAACATTGGCCGGTGAGAATGATAGAGAGCAAGAAAGAGAGAGAGAATGATGGGGGGGGGGGGGGGGGGGGGGGGGGGGGGGGGGAGGGGAGAGAGGAGAGAGAGAGAGGTAATGAGAGAGAAAAATAGAGAGAGAGGGGTAGAGAGGGAGAGAGAGTGAGGAAGGAAGAGATAATCAATACGATACAATACGATAGCACTTTATTTATCCCAGGGGTAAATTGATCTGCCAACAGTCATTAAACACAAGATACATGAAACATGAAATTAAAATGATGCGTGGAATGGATTGGGGATGTGCAAAGATTGGGGACAGGGGCGGGGGGGGGGGGGGGGGGGGAAGAAGGGTCTCGACCTGAAACGTCGCCTATCTCCTTCGCTCCTTAGATGCTGCTGCACCCGCTGAGTTTCTCCAGCCTTTTTTGCACCCTGTACTGCAATAGAGTTGTGCAGAAAGACATGCTGATCGCTTGAGCTCTCATGGACATTGATCAATGAAGAGAATTGGAAGAAAGTGGTTAATTTATCATCCTTAAATACATTAGAACATGGAGGTTTTGGGCTGTGGGAGGTAGTTCGAAAGTGAGATGATGTCAAATATAAATACGTTTTTTTTTTTAAATTTGTAGAAAGCAAGAATTTCATTGTCCTATCTGGGACACATGACAATAAACTCTCTTGACTTGACTTGAAATAAGTCATTACCATCAGAAAGAATTTAGGCAGAAGTTTTTTGAACATTATTTAAAAGTGTTATTAGAGATGTCAATATAGGTTGGATTGAGTGGTTGAGTGATTTTATTTTAACTTTAAAATATGCCAAACTAAATGGATGGCTCTTAATAAATCTGTTGAATGTACGTGGAATGAAAGTTGGGAAAAACAGAGTTATTAAGTGAATGGGCCAGGCGCAGGTTTAGAAGTGAAGATAGACACAAAAGGCTTGAGTAAGTCAGAGGGACAGGCAGCATCTCTGGAGAGAAGGAATGGGTCGAGACCCTTCTTCAGACAGATAATTAAATTAGACAGACCCCATCTGAAGAAGGATCTTGACCCGAAACGTCGCCCATTCCTTCTCTCCAGAGATGCTGCCTCACCCGCTGAGTTACTCCAGCATTTTGTGTCTACCATCGATTTTACCAGCATCTGCAGTTCTTTCTTAAACAGGTCATTAAAATGGCCGTGAATTGAACATTGATTGGAAAAATAGGCTTTTCTTCATCCCCCGATTTCCTCTTTTCTCATGCCTTGTTAATTATTTAAATCCAGAATATGAAGTCTTGCAAGATTATGCAAAAACAATCCATTTGCTTTGACACCATATTGTGCGCATTTCATTAAAACTTAAATCTGTGTGATGGAATGGAACAAACTGAAGGCCCAATTAGTCATTCAGATCTGATGACAGGTTTAGTTATAAGAAGGAAAGTACATGGTTATTGATGATTTTTTTTCTCATATTTCTCCCAATTTCTTTGGAAATGGAAAGAGGCTATTCAGCCCATCCAGTTTCTGCTAGCAACGACCCCCTTTACTCTACGGCCTGATGTCAAAATCACCCATCCTTAACGACTTAGTTGGACTCCAAATGCTGGAGTAACTCAGCGGGTTAGGCAGCATCTCTGGCTGAATAGCACGCAACAAAAGCTATTCACTGTGCCTCGGTACACGTGATAATAAAAACTGAACTGAGCAATCAAAGCAGAACCAATGTACCTGCAACGTAACCGCACTGATCGTAAATAACTCTTTGCTTTCATGTCTCTTTTGCAAGTCATTATGGAATTCCATCTGTCATTCACTGGATTTTATTAATTGTGCATAAGATGATACACAAACAGCTGTGACTGTTGACACTGACGTGAGTTTCATTTCACAATTAATTGCAGATAAATTGCCGGAAGAATTCGTCTTTTTTTTTCAAAATGTGTTGCTGATAATAACTCTTCCTTCCTCTCACAAAACAAGTAGCAACACTTCAACAGAAATTCTGGAAGAACTTAGCTGGTCATAAGTTCATAACTTCATAAGTGATAGAAGCAGAATTAGGCCATTCGGCCCATCAAGTCTACGCCTATCTTCCCCTCTCAGCCACATTGTCCAGCCTTCTCCCCATAACCCCTGACTGGTCAGCACGCAACAAAAGCTTTACACTTTTGACCCTGTAAAACTAAACTATACTAAACTAAATTACAGAATGGAAAAGATTAAGCTGTGGGCAGAAGCTTCAGATAGATACAAAAAAGCTGGAGTAACTCAGCAGGTCAGGCAGCAGCTCTGGAGGAAGGAATGGGATTTAGTATAGGAATTTAGTATAGTCGAGACCCTTCTTCAGATCTGAAGTTTTTGAACTTCAGATCTGAAGAAGATCTATGGAACTTTATCTTTTAAAAGTTTCTCGCTTCTGAAACCTTTTTGACCGATGGGAGATCCCCACGTTAAACAAAGTCACGCGCAGGCGTCCTCCATGAGAGGACAGTCATACTCGTTTTGAGATGATCCGCTGTCTCTATCCAGTATCTTCTGAATGGAGTCTGAAGAAGGGTCTCGACCCGAAACGTCGCCTATCTCCTTCGCTCCTTAGATGCTGCTGCACCCGCTGAGTTTCTCCAGCCTTTTGTGTACCCTCGATTCTCCAGCATCTGCAGTTCCTTCTTTAACTCTTCTGAATCCATTTTCTGTTCTAACTGGATGCTTGGATGAGGAGAGATGGACAGTACCAGAGTAGCACAGTGGCACAGTGCTAGAGCTACTACCTTCCAGTACCAGAGACCCGGGTTCGATCCCGACTACTGGTGCTGTCTGTACGGAGTTTGTATGCTCTCCCCGTGACCTGCATGAGTTTTCTCCGAGATCTTCGGTTTCCTCCCACACTCCAAAGACGTACAGGTTTGTAGGTTAATTGGTATAAATGTAAATTTGTCCCTGGTGTGTACAGGGTGGTGTTAATGTGGGGGATCACGTCAGCGTTGGCTCGGTGGGTTGAAGGGCCTGTTTCCGCGCTGCATCTCTTAACTAAACTAAACTAAATCTAAAGATAGCAACAACGGATGGGAAACACACACCATGTACATTTATCAACATCCGTGCAGGAACTATTTAACTTACATTAACTCCCTGCTGATAGCCTCCACCTTGCAAACAGCGGTAAACATTTCTGACATTTAAAACACACAGTGAGACTGTGGTGATCCCCTCACATATTTTTCTTTCCAAGACACCCGGTTGATGAAGATTAACAGATTTCTATCTGATTCTCTGGGCGCAAATGGAAGTCTGCAAACAGCAACGTCAGAAATCAACCAAGGTCACTCAATGGCAAATTAGATTCTTAGCGTTGTGGCTTTTGTGTAGTTTAGTTTGGTTTAGTTTAGTTTTGAGTTGCTGCCTCACAGCGCCAGAGACCCGGGTTCGATCCTGACTACGGGTGCCGTCTGTATGGTGTTTCTCCGTTCTCCCCGTGACCTACGTGAGTTTTCTCTGGGTGCTCCGGTTTCTTCCCAGTCTCCAAAGACGTAGAGGTTTGTAGGTTAATTGGCTTGGTGAAATTATAAATTGTCCCTGGTGTGTGTCGGATAGTGTCGGTGCGGGCCGGCACGGCCTCGGTGGGCCAAGAGCTTGTTTCCGAGCTGTATCTCTAAACTAAAGTCATTAAGTGTGACGTTTTCCACTGATTTAACTTTGTAAATATTCTTTCCCTCATTTTCAAATCACAGATGGAGACAGTGGATTTCATCTGGCAGCAATGTCTAAACTGTTTTACAATCAGATATCCGGAGGAAAAGAGCCTGATTTACACATTGGTGCAAAACCAGGCAGGGATAGCAGCGCAATATAATACATTTATGCAGCACAGTCTACATCAAAGCTTACTCAAGTGATACCCAGAAATGGGGAGAACAATTCTGGCCTATTCACATCTTGATTAGCTATTCATTATGAGCCAGAGTACCAACATCACGGCCACATGGCATCTTCTGATGCGCGACAAGAATTTGATTGAGAGAAAAAAAGGCAAAGCAAAGCACTAACGTTAAAGCACTAACTGAATCGTCCATAACCTCAGAAATCCTTACCAGTTCGCTCTGCCTGGGGGTGGAAATGGTTTAGAAGAACAAGGGTGGTGTGGCTTCAAAAGGAGTTTCTTTACAGTCCGTACACACGCACACCACACACTCACGCACACGCACACTCACATTCACACACACACATGCACACACGCACACCACACACTCACGCACACGCACACTCACATTCACACACACACATGCACACACGCACGCACACACTCACACACACACGCACACACTCATACGCACACATTCACACACACACATGCACACACGCACGCACACACTCACACAGACACACGCGTGCACACACACAAACACTCACACGCACACTCGCACACACTCACACACACACACACACTTACACACGCATGCACACTCACACTCACACACACTTACACACCCCCACTGTGGAATTCGTTGCCACAGAAGGCTGTGGAGGCCAAGTCATCGGATATTTTTAAGGCAGAGAGAGATAGATTCTTGATTAGCACGGGTGAAAGGGGTTATGGGGAGAAGGCAGGAGAATGGGGTTGAGAAGGAAAGATAGACAGCGCCTGAGACCCAGGTTCGATCCTGACTATGGGTGCTGTCTGTATAGCGTTTGTACGATCTCCCCATGACCTACATGGGTTTTCTCCGGGAGCTCCGGTTTCTACCCACACTCCAAAGACGTGCAGGTTTGTAGGTTAATTGGCTTGGTGTAAAATGTAAAATTGTCCCTAGTGTGTGGAGGATAGTGTTAATGTGTCGGGGATCGCTGGTCGGTGCGGGCTCGGTGGGCCGAAGGGCCTGTTTCTGCGCAAACTCTCACAATTAATAAACTATTTCACACCTATAATTCTTATTTTCATTTTATTCTGTTTCTGGAGGAGTTAGACATACGGAAGAACAAGGTGAGAGAGACAAGAGAGAAGCCTGAGGATGATGCCTATCAGGAAGATGGAAATATTAGCCTTCGTTTTTAATAATTTAGTATCGGTTGGCTAGGAGCAATTTCTCTTCTCCGTTGTGACATTCCAGTGAAGGGTTGTGTCACAACGAGTAAGAATCAGGATGGGAAAAGCTGGGAAATGGTGGAATTTTTAGATTGTAGAGACTTTTAATGACGACCGATCTATGATTCCTTCTACAAGGCGGACATTTAAAAAAATAACCGAGGATAGACACAAAATGCTGAGGTAACTCAACGGGACAGGCGGCATCTCTGGATAGAAGGAATGGGTGACGTTTCGGGTCGAGACCCTTCTTCAGTCGGGGGAGTGGGAGACACGGAGTTATAAAAGGATAAGGACCCATAACGTCACCATTCCCTCTCTCCAGAGATGCTGCCTGTCCCGCCAAGTTACTCCAGCACCTATGTGTCCATCTTTGGTGAAAACCAGCATCTGCAGTTTCTTCCTACACAAGAAAAATAACAGGATGGAACCTAAATAAGGCTTGGATAGTAGGGTGGATTTGGAGAGGATTTTTCCACCAGCGGGAGAATCTGGGACCAGGGGCCAGAGCCTCAGAATAACAGGACGTTTCTTTAGGAAGGAGATGAGGAGGAATTTCTTTCGTCAGAGGGTGGTGAATCTGTGGAATTCTTTGGAGGCCAAGTCAATGGATATTTTTGAGGCAGGGATCAATAGATTCTTGATTAGTACGGGTGTCAGGGGTTAAGGTGAGAAGGCCCAGTGTCCAGAGAAGGTATAAATGGTGTTGAGGGAAGGACGGCTTTCAATTTAATTCTATAGATTTTTTTAATCAAACGGTAGTGCAGCGGTAGAGTTGCTGCCTTTACAGCGCTTACGGTGCCAGAGACCAGGGTTCGATCCTGGCTAGGGGTGCTTGCTGAACTAAACTCAAGCTCAACCCATTCCCTCCATAGATGCTGCTTGACCCACTTAGTTACGCCAGCACTTTAAGTTTTACTCAAGGTAAGTCTCATCTTTCTCCATCAGATGCTGACTGATCTGCTGTCTCTACAAGTCTGAAGAAGGGTCTCGACCCGAAACGTCGCCTATTCCTTCTCTCCATAGATGCTGCCTCCTCACCAGCTGAGTTTCTCCAGCATTTTAGTCTACCTTCGATTTTTCCAGAATCTGCAGTTCTTTCTTCAACATGCTGTCTCTATCCAGTATCTTCATTTCCTGTTGTAACTGACTGCTTTGATGAGGAGAGATGGACAGATTCAGGGCGGCACTGTGGCACAGCGAGAGAGTTGCTGCCTGAAGTAGCCTGTCCCACTTGGCCGTCATTTACGTGACAGACCGGTAGTGACTGACGCACGACGGGCGCGTGCGTCATCACACATCATCATGCGCCTTCAAATATTTTATCTGCTCTGCAAGTAGCATATTAACATCATGTGTTAAGTGAAACATTGATAAAACTATTGTTTGCTCGAAAAATTCGTTAATTTTAAACTTTCTGAATTACTCCCAACAAACATAAAATTGTATTCCATTATAACAGTTTGAGGGTCTGAACCCAGCTTAAGAATTCGTCTGCTCATTTTTTTTGAAATGGTGTTAGTAAAATTATTAGTGGTTATTTAAAAAAAACCTAATTTGATTATTAGTGTTCTTTTAGGATATAAAATCTGCAATCCTACCTGGATGTTAACTTTTGAAACATCTGCTAAGGATGTTTCAAAAGTACTTATTAAGGTGTTACTCTGAAGGCATTATTCTGAAAGCATTGATGCTTACGGCCTAATTATTTTCTCATTGTGGCTGACTGCGTATGGGTGGCGCGCGGCGGCGCATGGTTCCGCACGGGGTCAGGACGTCAGCGTGCGACCGCAATACGCCCGCGTACGCGATACGTCACGCCGGAGCTGCGCGAAGATTTTGTGCCCTACAAAATCCTGGAGCGCCGCGCTATACCGTGCGCAACTCCGTACCCCTCCGCGCTTCTCCATGCGACCGTCCCGCGCGGCCCACATGCTAGCGGTGCGTCTCAGCGCGACGACGAGGTCGCGTAAATGGTGCGCAAAAGACGGCCAAGTGGGACAGGCCCTTTATGCAGCTCCAGAGACCCAGGATCCAACCTGACTACAGGTGCTGTCTATACGGAGTTTGTACGTTCTCCACGTGACCTGCGTGCGTTTTCTCTGGGAACTTCGGTTTCCTCCCACACTCCAAAGCCGTACAGGTTTGTAGGTTAATTGGCTTGGTATAAATGTAAATTGTCCCTAGTGAGTGTAGGATAGTGCTAGTGTGCGGGGACCACTGGTCGGCACGGACTCGATGGGCCGAAGGGCCTGTCTCCACGCTGTATCGCTAAACTAAACTAAAATAAACCAAACTAAACCAACTGAAAATAATTTCTAGTTCTACAAGCCTGGCCTAGGGACCATAGAAGGTATAAATGGTGCTGGGGGAAGGACAACTTTCACATTAAGTTTAGTAGATTAAAAAAAAACACTAAAATGTTTTAAATAGTGACAGAAAGTAAAGCTTTCGCTTCTTCTTGTTCACCCGACATGGAAAATTTGAGCTATCCATTCTTTAATTGCCATTGTCTGCTTCCTCACTATTGCCTGCTTTCAGATTCGGGTCACTTCACTCCGATTGCGAATCTTATTCAAGTCCTTATCAACTCGAGCAGCTCGTTTGGTTATCGTTTCCCTCATGAGCCCCGTGTGGTATCAATGCAAATTTAATTAAATCCTCCAGCATCCAAACCATCTTCCTCATCTCACTCACTTATCATCGCAGTTTCATTGACTTCTACCAGATCCCCTTTGCCCAATAAATTAAATTCAAAAAACATATTCCAGCACAGGCACGATGAACAGAGATGACATTTTCCGTGCTGTATCATTAGAGGTATTTTTGTAGATTGCAACATTCTCACCTCGCCCATCAGGCAAACGGTACAGAAGTGTGATAACGCACACCGCTAGATTCAGACACACTATCATCCCAGCTGTTATCAGGCAACTGAATCATCCTACCACAACCAGAGAGCAGTGCTGAACTACTATCTACCTCTTTGGTGACCCTCGGACTGTCCTTGATTGGACTTTGCTGGCTTTACCTTGCACTAAACGTTATTCCCTTATCATGTACCTGTGCACTGCAAATGGCTTAACTGTAATCATATATTGTCTTCCTGCTGACTGGTTAGCACGCAACAAAAGCTTTTCGCTGTACCTCGGTACACGTGACAATAAACTAAACTGAACGGAACCTCGAGAGTTTTCTCCGGGTGCTCCGGTTTCCTCCCTCATTCAAAAGACACACAGGTTTGTAGGTTAATTGGTTTTGGTAAAATTGTTCCTAGTGTGTAGGATAATACTAATGTATGAGGATCGCTGGTCGGCGCGGACTTTGTGTGCCATAGGACATTTTCCTCACCATAGTTCAAAACTAAACTAAATTAACCCAATATTTTGGTAAAGGGTTTGTTTAGTGTATAGAGTTGCCTCAAACAGTAAACATGAATACATAAGCAATAGAAATACCAAAGATAGGCATAATCAATCATAATAATACTTTATTAGCTCAGTACTTTATTACAACATACGAGGAATTTAATTTACCAAGTCAGTCATTCAAATAAAACGCAACAGAACACACAAAACATGTTTTAACGTAACCATCCATCACAGTGACTCCCCCACATTCCTCTCTGTGATGGAAGGCGATAAAAAGTTCAATCTCTTCCCTTCGTTCTCCCGCGGTCTGGGGCCTCGAGCACTCTGTTGACGGGATGATCTTGACTCCCGTAGATGGCGGCGTTTGGGCCCTCCACATCGGGGCGGTCTGCTCCTGCATCGGGGAGACGTCAGCCCTCCCCCGCGCCGGGCGATCGAACCCCGCTACAGGGCTGGTCAAACCTTCCGCGACGTTGGAGCTCCCGACATCCATGGCCTCTCCCGAGACTGCGAGCTCCCGATGTAAAGTCCGCAGGCAAGGGATCGACTCCTGTGTAAGTCCACGCCCCGCGGTGGGGCCCAAGGTCAGTTTGAGGAGGCATCCAGCTCCATCACAGGGTCACCAATGAGGTAGATATTAGTTCAGGACTACTCTCTGGTTGTGATAGGATGGTTCAGTTGGATGACAACAGCTGGGAAGAAAATGTCCCTTAATCTGGAGGTGTGTGTTTTCACACTTCTGTACCATTTGCCCGATGGGAGAGGGGAGAAGAGAGAGTGGCCGGGGTGCGACTCATCCTTGATTGTGCTGCTGGCCTTGCTGAGGCAGCGTGAGGTATAAATTGAGTTTCTTCCCAGCTGTTACAAGGCAACTGAACCAACTGAACCATCACCAACTGGAGAGCTGTCCTAATCTCCCATATATCTCATTGGAGACCGTCGGACAATCTTTAATCAGACTTAACTGGGCTCTCTCTCGCACTGAACGTTATTCTACTAATACTGCATCTGTTCAATTTGGCGACTAAATTATAATCATATATAGTCTTTCTGCTGACTGGATAGCATGCAATAAAGAGCTTTGCACTGCACCTCAGTACATGTGACATTAATCAACTAAGCACTGGAGACCCAGGTTCAATCCTGACCACGGGTGTTGTCAGTACAGAGTTTGTACGTTCTCCCCGTGTCCTGCGTGGGTTTTGACTGGGATATTCGGTTTCCTCCCACACTCCAAAGACGCACAGGTTTGCAGATTAATTTGCTTGGTATAAATGTAAATTTCCACTAGTGTGTGTAGGACAGTCTTAGCATGTGGGGATCGCTGGTCGGCGCGGACTAGGTGGGCTGAAGGACCAGTTTCCGCGCTGTATCTCTAAAATTAAAAATGCGCATTCCCATCGCAAGGAGAGGTCGTGTTGAACATGGCGCATAACAGCAGTGTATATTGTCAGGGTTGGTGGTGGAGACTAATATTTAGGTTAGTTTAGCGGACTCGCTGGGCCAAAGGGCCAGTTTCCACGCTGTATCTCAAAGTCAAGTCAAAGCCAAAAGAGTTTATTGTCGTGTGTCCCTGACAGGACAATGACATTCTTTCTTTGCTTAGCACAACAGAACACAGTAGGCATTGACTACAATTATATACGTAAATACACACGTGAATGAATAAATTAATAAAGTGCAAATAACAGATGGAGGGGTATTAATGTTCAGAGTTTTGTCCGAGCCGAGTTTAATAGCCTGATGGCTGTGGGGAAGTAGCTATTCCTGAACCGGGTCGTTGCAGTTCTCAGGCTCCTGTACCTTCTACCCAAAAGGTAGCAGGGAGATGAGTGTGTGGCCAGGGTGGTGTGGGTCCTTGATGATGCTGCCAGCCTTTTTGAGGCAGCGACTGTGATAGATCCCCTCGATGGAAGGAAGGTCAGAGCCGATGATGGACTGGGCAGTGTTTACTACTTTTTGTAGTCTTTTCCTCTCCAGGGCACTCAAGTTGCCGAACCAAGCCACGATGCAACCGGTCAGCAAGCTCTCTACTGTGCACCTGTAGAAGTTAGAGAGAGTCCTCCTTGACAGACTGACTCTCCGTAATCTTCTCAGGAAGTAGAGGCGCTGAAGAGCTTTCTTAATAATTGCATCTGTGTTCTCTGACCAGGAAAGATCTTCACAGATGTGCACGCCCAGGAATTTGAAACTCTTGACCCTTTCAACCATCGACCGTTGATAAAAACAGGACTGTGGGTCCCCATCCTACTCCTTCCAAAGTCCACAATCAGTTCCTTGGTTTTGCTGGTGTTGAGGGCCAGGTTATTGTGCTGGCACCATATGGACAGTCGCTCGATCTCTCTTCTGTACTCCGACTCATCCCCATCAGTGATACGTCCCACAACAGTGGTTCGTCAGCGAACCTGATGATGGAGTTCGCACTATGACCGGCTACGCAGTCATGAGTATAGAGTGAGTACAGCAGGGGGCTGAGCACGCAGCCTTGAGGTGCTCCCGTGCTGATTGGCACGGGAGCACCTTATGGTATAATATAGTTTAGAGATTAGCTATCTCTAAACTATATTAAACTAAATTGAACAGTTTCTGTGCACAGATACATAATTGAGAAAATGGATTAACACAGGGCCGCTATCTGTCGATACAAGTTATATTTAGGTTGATGGCGATGAGCAGGCCTGTGAATTGGAGTGTTTACGATGTGCTTCACTGAGCAGATGCTCTGATCGGAAATGAGGAAGGAGTGTGTCATCTTTCTGTTAACATGACAATGAAATCACACAAAACTTCAAGAAATTCCCAGTTGTCAGCAGAACTTTGATCTTTAATGTGTGGCCCTTCATCAGAATAATGTCACACTACCACCCAAACCGATCCAAGATTAGCTTAAGGGATGGAGGGGGAAAGGATGGAGTGGGGGTAGAGGTGGGGGGGGGGGGAGGGAGAGGGCGAGGGAGAAGGAGGGGGAGGGGGGGAGGGCAGGGCCTGGTTCCATGCTGCATCTCTGAACTAAACTGTGTATTTCTGGACACCAAGTTATAGGAGAGGGGGAGAGGGGGAGGGGAGAGAGGGAGAGGGAGAAGGAGAGGGAGAAGGAGGGGTAGAGGGGGAGGAAGAAAGGGGGAGAGGGGTGGGCTGCAGGACCTGGTTCCATGCTGCATCTCTAAACTAAACTGTGTATTTCTGGACACCATGTTATAGGAGAGGGGGAGAGGGGGAGGGGGAGGGGAAAGGGAGGAGAGAGAGAGGGGGAGGTAAAGGGAGAGAAGGGAGGAGGGGGAGTGGGAAGAGGGAACACCGGCCAACATGTCCCAGCTGCATTAGTCCCACCTGCCCACCTTTGGTCCATATCCGTCCAAACCTGTCGTATCAATGCACCGGTCGAACTGTTCCATAAACATTGGTACAGTCCCAGCCTCAACTACCTCCTTTGGCAGCTGGTTCCGTACACCCACCACCCTTTGTGTAAAAAAGTTACCCCTCAGATTCCTATTAAATCTTTTCCCCTTCAGCTTGAGCCGATGTCTCACGTCCTATTCATCCCATCCATCATCTTGTATACTCTGGAATTTAGAAGGATGAGAGGGGATCTTATTGAAACATATAAGATTGTTAAGGGTTTGGACACACTAGAGGCAGGAAACATGTTGCTGATGTTGGGGGAGTCCAGAACCAGGGGCCACAGTTTAAGAATAAGAGGTAAGCCATTTAGATAAGGAAAATATTTTTTGCACAGAGAGTTGTGAGTCTGTAGAATTTTCTGCCTCTATGGGCAGTGGAGGCAGGTTCTCTGGGTACTTTCAAGAGAGAGCTAGATAGGGCTCTTAAAAATAGCAGAGTTAAGGGATATGGGGAGCAGGCAGGAACGGGGTACTGATTGTGGATGATCAGCCATGATCACATTGAATGGCGGTGCTGGCTCCAAGGGCCGAATGGCCTACTCCTGCACCTATTGTCTATTGTCTAACACAGAGCTCTCTTACCAGACTGCTGACTACTTTAATCTGCTTCTGATAAAAGGAGAGAATGGCATGGAGATCTTGCACAATGCAAGAAATTGTCACATCAATGTCATCGCAAGGTGAGTGTCAACTCAATCTTCAATGCTGACATCCTCTAATACAAAGCTCCAAAATACAACTTCTACAAATGTTCTCCTGCTGTGTTTCAGAAAATAACAATCGATTTGCTGCTTAAACTCAAAAGCCACCATCTGTAAAAATACCTCCTCAACCATTGTATTTGTATTTGTACATTTAAAAAAACAAACCTTGCCTGAATTCCAATCTCCTTCTGCTCGCTCATATTCTTTTTAAATAAACTTACTTTCCAAGATTGGCACAAAATGCTGGAATAACTCAGCGGGACAGGCAGCATCTCTGGATAGAAGGAATTGGTGATGTTACGGGTCGAGACACTTTTTCAGACTGAGGCTCTCAATCTAACAGAGTTCCATCCTGACCACAGGTGCTTCTCTGTACCAAGTTTGTACGTGCTCCCCGTGACCTGCGTGGGTTTTTTCCCCCAAGATTTTCGGTTTCCTCCCACGCTCCAAAGATGTACAGGTTTGTAGGTTAATTGGCTTGGTATAAATGCAAAATTATCCCGGTGTGTGTCGGATAGTGTGTGTGTTTGGGGATCGCTGGTCGGCGTGGACTCAGTGGGCTGAAGGCCTGTTTCCCTTCTGTACCTTGTACCTTGTACCTTCCGAAGAGTCCAACAGGGACTATACTAGAAGTTGGACAATTTTATGCTGGACAATTTTTACCTTTATCAAGCCAATTAACCTACTTCTTTGGAGTGTAGGGGGAAACTGAAGATCTCAGAGAAAACCTACGCAGGTACAAACTCCGTACAGACAGCACCCGTAGTCGGGATCGAACCCGGGTCTCCGGCGCTGCAAGCGGTGTAAGGCAGCGACTCTACCGCTGCGCCACCTAAACTAAAAACTAAAACTCCAGTCAGGACTTGGTTCAATAATCTCAATTAAATACTCTGATACCTTAGAAACTTCATGTTTTCCCAGTACCAAATGTCAAAAAGTGAAAGATTTTCTTTTTTTTTCAAATTTCACTAAAGACAGAAGTGAATGTGGTTAGTGCATCTGTGTTAAAAGATGTCTGCTATTATCTTCAAAACATCCACAATTATTTTTGAACATTGTATTCATCTTTTCTCCAATAATGGACAAATACTCCGACACAAAATCCCAACAGTCTCGAAACACTTTCTGAAAAATATCTCCAATTGTGTTATAAGAGAGAAATGGAAAAAGTAACCCGATCATTTCCTCTTATCATGGCTGCAAGAAATAAGGGTTTGGACACACTAATATGCGGCGGTATCAAAAATATCCTTCACCCTCTTTATTGCACTTTCTCACAACGAAGTTAAACTCCAACCACTTTATCCCAATGTTTCCACAAGATCTAGTTTACTGTATCTTATGGCTGGAAGAACTTCTATCATGTCAGCCTTTGGTTTACTGCAAAAGGAGGTTTATTCTGCCTTTCAGCTGGTTTGGGATTTAATTTAACTTTACACGATTTTATAGTTTAGTTCAGAGATTCAGTGCAGAAACTGGTCCTTCAGCCCACCTAGTCCGAGTGTTCAGTTTAGTTTATTGTCACGTGTACCGAGGTACAGTGAACAGCCTTTGTTGCGTGCCAACCAGTCACTAGCACTATCCTGCACACTCGACACAATTTACAATCTTTATTGAAGCCAATTAACCTGCAAACCTGTACATCTTTGGGGTTTGGGAGGAAACCAGAGCCCCGGTGGAAACCCACAGAGGTCACGGGGAGAACGTGCAAACTCCGTACAGACAGCACCTTACCCGGGTCTCGAGCGCCGTAGGGCAGCAACTCTTATTTTTGTTTCTATGAAATAAAAACAAATGTTTGACTGCAGCACTTCTACCAAAAGTGTGAAAATGATACAACACCATTTGTGCAGGAAGGAACTGCAGATGCTGGTTTAAACCGAAGATGGACACAAAATGCCGGAGTTCCTCAGCGGGGCAGGCAGCATCTCTGGAGTAAAAGAAATAGGATGACGTTTTGGGTCGGACCCTTCTTCTTCTAAAGGTCGCCCATTCCATTTCTCCAGAGATGCTGCCTGCCCCGCTGAGTTACTCCAGCGTTTTGTGTCTATCTTCGGTGCAAACATGTATCTGCAGTTCCTTTCCCACCGTTAACCCGTGCCCCCTGCCAGCGAGCCAGCTTTAGACTCCATTTCCTCTCTCTTTTATTATTAATTGTTTATAATGTGTCATTCTTAACTGTTTACTGTATGTCGTGCTGTTACCTGCGAGCGGAGCACCAAGGTAAATTCCTTGTATGTGATTACTTGGCCAATAAGCATTCATGCATTAATTCTCTATCTTCGGGTCGAGACCCTTCTTCAGGACTATTCTTCAGCAGCACCATTTTGCTGGTCGGTGGAAAGAAAGATGTTCTTTGCTGCCTAGAAACAACGGTCTGATGAAAAGCATTGTTTGATTTGTCGGATACGTAGGGATATGTTGTCAAGGATCCTCACTGAATTTGAGCTGACATGAATAGCGGTGTATATTATTCATGTTAATGCGGTCTTACTCCCAATAGTCATTAATGCATAATATGTGCACCCTAATGAAACAATTATGTGGCAAAACATTAGTTAGAGCATGCATTTCCATGACACACAGGTCTACTAGTGAATCAAGTGATAAGTTGAGTTTGTTTTCAGTTCTCCTGCCAGGCATCTTTCAATGATGACTACTCCTCCGAGATGCTTTTCCCGAGCATAAGGAATCAGTGCTGAACATTACACGCGTGCAATTAGAATCTGGATAAATAACTTTACATAACATTGTTTAGGCCACGGGGCAACTCGGTGGCACAGCGGTAGAGTTGCTGCCTCACAGCACCAGAGACCCGGGTTCAATCCTGACTACGGGTGCTGTCTGTACAGAGTTTGTACGTTCTCCCCCCTGACCTGCATGGGTTTTCTCCGAGATCTCCGTTTCCTCCCACTCTCCAAAGACGTACAGGTTTATAGGTTAATTGGCTTAGGTAAAATTGTAAATTGTCCCTTGTGTGTGTGTAGGATAGTGTTAGTGTGCGGGGATCACTGGCCGGTGCGGGCTCGGTGGGCCGAAGGGCCTGTTTCTGCGCTGTGTATCTCTAAACTAAACTAGACTAGACTGCGTTTTTTTGTGTCTAGCTTTGGCCTACACTAAAGTAAGCATTTGCAGCATTCCATTACAATCCTGGATGTGTGGGTGTCAATGTATATTGAGAGAGAATTATCAGCAGATAGATTTTAAAAAATCACCTCCATTTTATTTCACCATCACTTTCCACACAATTATGCAGCTCAATCTTCCAATCTTACAGGTTTGCAGGTTAATTGGCTTCGGCAAAATTTGTAAATTGTCCTCAGTGTGTGTGGAATGGTATAAGCGTGCGTGGATCGCTGGTCGGTGCGGACTCGGTGGGCCGAAGGGCCTGTTTCCGCGCTGTATCTCTAAACTAAACTAAAAAATCGAAACTTCATGTAATATTTGTTGGGCCATGTTTGTAGTACTGCGTGCAGTTCTGGTCACCTCAACACAGGTGGGAAATTATTGCACAGTGGAAGACGGAGAGAAGGTTTGGTTTAGTTACAGTTTAGTTACTGAGATACAGCGCGGAAACAGGCTCTTCGGCCCACTGAGTCCACGCTGACCAGCGATCCCCGCACACTAACACTAACCTACACACACGAGAGGCAATTTTCACATTTACCAAGCCAATTAGCTTACCTACACACCTGTACGTCTTTGGAGTGTGAGGGGAAACCAAAGATCTTGGAGAAAACCTACACGGCGCGAAGTTTACGGGGAGACCGTACAAACTCCATACAGACAGCACCAGTAGTCGGGATCGAACTGGGGTCTCCGGTGCTGTGAGCGCCGTAAGGCAGCAACTCTACCGCTTCGCCACCATGCCACCCCGGATGTTGCCTGGAATGGCACAGTTCTATTACAAGGATGTTAATCCTGGCTAAATTGGACCAGCTAGGGCTTCAAAATGGGGTTACGTTTCAGGTTTGCTGGGAGATTTGGTCAAATTGGAATTACTCTCTGCAGAGCTGGGACAGGCTGCGAGAGGTGCCAGAGAGTCTGGAGCTTAGATACAATTTGCAAGCAAAGAATGGGAATCCTTGCAAACCCTGTCAATCTGGTGCAAAATGCATAGAATGGATTGGATGGCTGCAAACCAGACATACACCTTGTAAATAATGTTGCAGAGTCTGACTTTGCCAAGTGTTGGTTGGATGAGGTGTTGAGCCTTGTCTGAGATTCTGTTAATCAGGGTAAATGTTTCCAAGATGACTTCCTCTCGAAGTCCATTGTGAATAAAATGTATTGAACTGTTGTATCATTGGGTTGGGGAAATGCCTGTTTTGTATGGGGTTAATCGATATCTGTAATTGGGTATTTAAGAGACCACCCCCGTGTGGTTCGGCCCCTCGAGGTCCCGGGACATATAAAAGTCCATGATCACGAGGCTCAGCGTCGATCTTCTGGAAGAAAGCTCAGGACAGCGTACCCTTCTGGAGTGTCTCTGTCTGAGCGAGTCCTAGAGGGCTTGAACAGGCAGACGCAAGAATCGAACCCGCGGTGAGATAGGTACAGTGTCTGATCTGTAACGTGCTTTTGGTAAAATAAAATTTAGTTGATTCAAGTGCTTGATTCAGTGTTTTTACTGAGACTAGACTGGGGGGCAGCTTAGAAACGAGCAATTATCACGGACAGACTGGATTTGTGTTGGAAGGAACTGCAGTTGCTGGTTTACACAAAATGTTTCAAATGGAATGGAGTTGAGAGAGATAGACAGATCAGCCATGATTGAATAGCAGAGTAGACTTGATGGGCCGAATGGCCTAATTCTGCTACTAGAACTTATGGCCTAATCCTACTCACTCAGTGGTTCTGGCAGCATCTCTGGAGAACATGTGTAGGTGATGTTTCGGGCCACGATCCTCCTTCACACTGATTGAAAGTGGGGTGTGTTTAGTTTAGTTCAGTTTAGTTTATTGTCACGTGTACCGAGGTAAAGTGATAAGCTTTTGTTGCGTGCTAACCAAAATAAAGACAAAAAACGCCGGAGAAACTCAGCGAGCGAGGCAGCATCTATGGAGAGAAGGAATAGGCGATGTTTCGGGTCGAGAACCCTTCTTCAGACTGATGTGGAGGTGGGGGGGGGGGGGGGGGGGGGGAAGAGGCGGAGTCAGTGGGCTTGTGGGAGAGCTGGGAAGGGGAGGGGAAGGGGGGAGAAAGCAGGGACTACCTGAAATTGGAGAAGTCAATGTTCATACCACTGGAGTGTAAACTACCCAAGCAAAATATGAGGTGCTGCTCCTCCAATTTGCGGTGGGACTCACTCTGGCTATGGAGTAGGCTCAGGAAGGTCGGATTTGGAATGGGAGGGGGAGTTGAAGTGCTGAGCCAGATCAGGTTGGTTATTGCAGCTTTCAGTCTGTAATCCCTTTGATCTGGTATTTTGTTGGTTCACATGCTTGATCAATGGTGTTTTATCATTAATGTTTTATTATTATTATTAATGTTTAACGTTTTCTGAGTCATTCGTAACTGTCACTGTATGTCATGTTGTTACTTGTGGGCGAAGCACCAAGGCAAATTCCTTGTATGTGAATACTTGGCCAATAAACTTACTTACTTACTTACTTACCTTTCATTCATTTGTTCCATATCTCTATATCACCGTTTCCCTTTCCCCGACTCTCAGTCTGAAGAAGGGACTCGACTCGAAATATCACCCATTCCTTTTATCCAGAGATGCTGCCTGACCCGCTGGAGTTATCCTAATAATTTGTGTCTAGCTTTGGTGTCAACCAGCATCCGCAGTTCCTTCCTGCACAGTTAGACTTTTCACATATATCAGCTAGATCTTGCATCCCTTGTTTCCCCTCTCCCTCCGTC
Organism: Okamejei kenojei; assembly: GCA_035221665.1. Lineage (NCBI taxonomy): Eukaryota > Metazoa > Chordata > Chondrichthyes > Rajiformes > Rajidae > Okamejei > Okamejei kenojei. Next base: position 28,624,782 of record CM069163.1, read on the forward strand.
CCTCCCCCACCCAAGTCCTTGTACTAGTTTCAAAGCCGTCTCGTTGAGTCTCGTTGTCAGTAACTCATTTTCCACAGCTAACAATGGCCAGTTCCTTCATTATTCTTATTTTTTTTTGCGTATCTTTCATTCATTTGTTCTATACCTCTCCACATCATTGCCTACATCTCTCCTTTCCCTCTCCCCTGACTTTCAACCTGAAGAAGGGTCTCGACCCGAAACATCACCCATTCCTTTTCTCCAGAGATGCAGCCTGACCCGCAGAGTTACTCCAGCATTTTGTGTCTATCTTCGGTTTAAACCAGCATCTGTAGTTCCTTCCTACACAATATTCACTTCTGTTTGATTCTGTTAAACCAAACCCTTTGACATTTTAACTGTTTATCTGCTTCCCTTATAAATATCACGGGAGCTGCTTTTGATGCCTTTCATATTCCAACAACTCTTTGCTTGGATAAAGATTTTCTACCATGCCGTTGCAAAGAAACGCTAAATTTACAATCTCTTGTTACCAATTAATTGACTAAAAGGAATTATGTACATCTATTTACCTTCCTATGGCTGTCAAAATCTATGACATTTATTTTGAATTATGCTTGAGTCTTCTCTGTTTGAATGAGTGATCAAGTTGAATCCTTCATTATTATAATATTTTCAACCCCTTTAGATTTGGGTCCTTTTTTTTTATTAATTCACGTCTAAAGTAAAAGCTATTTTGTAGATAGGAACGTTAGCTTTTCCACTCTCACTGAAGCTGGAAAACCTCTGGAACATTTCCAAACCCTACAAACATTCACTTCTGCCCTCCTCCAACCTCACCCACTGTTGTTCAAGATGAGGATTCCAATACAATCTACAAACGTAGATTGGTCGATCGTTTCGCTGAACACCTCCGCTCAGTCCGCCTGGACCTCCTGGTTGCCAAGCACTTGGGGACATGCAGGGTCTCTGGAGAGAAGGCAAAGGTGACGTTTCGGGTCGGAACCCTTCTTCAGACATATCTCTCTACATCACCACCTATATCTCCCGTTTCCCTTTCCCCTGACTAATCTGAAGAAGGGTCTCTACTCGAAACATCACCCATTCCTTCTCTCCAGAGATGTTGCCTGTCCTGCTGAGTTAACCCCAGCATTTTGTGTCTATTTTCGGTTTAATTCAGCATTTGCAACTCCTTCCTACAAAACATTTGCTGTATCAGAAAACCAAACTTGAACGCAGTATTCCAATATGGTGCAGAGTAGAAAATTGGAGATAAAAACAACCTGAGATGGAGACTCTTAAACTAGTTTCCGCTACTGGGAGAGTTTCGGAGCACAAGCTACAGAATAAAAGTTTGTATGTTCTCCCTGTGACAGTGTGGGTTTTCTCCGGGTGCTCAGGTTTCCTTCCTACAGATCGGTCGGTTGATTGGCTTCTATAAAAAATTCTAACTTGTCCCTAGTGCGTAGGATAGTGCTAGTGTAAGGAGCGGACTCGGTGGGCCGAAAGGGCCTGTTTCCGCGCTGTATATCTAAACTCAACTAAACTGGCGACAACTTACAGTAGCCAATAACCCACAAACCTTTGGATTGTGGGAGGGAAACGGAACACCAGAGGAAAGCCCACGCACGTCACGGGGAGAACGTACAGACTCTGTACAGATGCGCACCCGTAGTGAGGATCGAACTCGGGTCTCTGGTGCTGTAAGGCAGCCACTCTACCGCTGCGCCACCTGACATGTGCTCCTGTGGTGCACTATCGTTTTCCTGCACACCACCCTTTAATGATCTACAAGAGGACTGACCCATCATCCATAACTACCTTTTAAGGGCATTTTTTCAATCAGTCGAGCTCATTGTATTGCTGCTAACACAAGAGGTTTGATTCTTATAGATAACCCTTTGGCGTGGTACCTTGTCCCTTCTTCATAATCTATTCAGAACTCCCATTAGCTTTATAAGGCATAATTTCTTTGTGAAGTTGTAGCCGGTGTCCATAACATGTCCCACATGTTCCTAAGCAACTGTTTATTGTCTTTCCTATGGTTCCCTCCAGCAGCTTTCCCGCCACTGACAGCAAACTAATGAGTCTGCAGCTATTTGTCCAACCGGCCTGCTTCCAATGTCTAATGGAGCTCTTCCTTCCAAAGAGTAATGCTAAGAACTTATAAAGGGGTTCTCCAAAGATCAAACATCACAGCCCATCTTCAACTATCACCCCCCACCCCCCACCCCCACCAGTCCCCCAACCACTTTTCCATTATCGTTATCTTAATTCGCTCTGAATTTAGAAAGAGGGACCTCATTGAAATGTACCGAATAATGCAAGGCCTGGATAGAGTGGATGTGGAGAGGACGTTTCCACTTTTGGGAGAGTCTAGAACCAGAGGCCACAGCCTCAGTGTAAGATGTACATTTAGAAAGGAGATGAGGAGGAATTTCTTCAGTCAGAGGGTGGTGAATCTGTGGAATTATTTGCCACAGACGGCTGTGGAGGCCAAGTCAGTGGATATTTTCAAGGCAGAGATACTGTAGATAGATTCTTGATTAGTATGAGTCAGGGGTTATGGGGAGAAGGCAGGAGAATGGGGTTAGGGGGGAAAGATAGATCAGCCATGATTGAATGGCAGAGTAGACTTGGTGGGCCCAATGGCCTAATTCTGCTCCTACATTGAATTGAATGCTTTATTGAAAAGTCACAGTGAATTTCTGTGCCTGCGTACCGAAGGTGTGCAAATAATCACCCACAGAGAGCGCTTACAACGTTACAAATCCCCCCGCCCACCTCCCCCCCCCCCCCCCCCGCGTCAGTTCCCCCTTTGTTCTTCCTCCCCCCTCCCTCACGGCGCTCCCCCCACACTGGGTCCTCCGTTACCCATTGCTCTACCCCTTCCTGATGAACTGGTGAGATGAATAAACCACTGGTGGATGCATTAATAAATTCATTCAAGTTTCATGGTCAAGTATCATCTGGAAGAGTGAAAGTTGATACAAAGTCCTCATTCAGAACTTCTCCCAGTCTAGCAGGTCCTTTGTAATCTTCTCTCGAACATCCATCCACAGCCCTATACCACGGAAGTTCCCACGCTCTTCACATAAATGAAAAAGCTTTTTGTCATTACTTTCACAATCAGCTACAATCCTGTTTTCCATTAGCTTTTCAGTGAGACCTAATAGCAATCTTCGTTTTCTTTACCTGCTCTTATACCAAGCTCCAACCGAGCTCTGAATGCCTTTAGTTAATCAAGGTCTCGTACAAGGCCAAAGATGTAATGTACTTTGGGATAAACTTGGGCCATTCTTGTACTGCAGGCAGGTTGTTATCACAATAATAGTGGTGGCACAGAAGAACTATAGAACCGGGATGGTTATTGAAGACTATCAGTTAGTAATAGTCTGATGAAGGGTCTCGACCCGAAACGTCACCCATTCCTTCTCCCCAGAGATGCTGCCTGTCCCGTTGAGTTACTCCAGCATTTTTTGTCTATCTTCGATTCAAACCAGCATCTGCAGTTCTTTCCTTCACAGTAAGTGACGCCGACACATAGTTCTCGGGCTACGTGGTAACTTCATGATGTTCTATACTCATATGTCTTAAGACCATTAGCGGGCGGCACGTTGGCGCTGAGGTAGAGTTGCTGCCTCACCAGGTTCGATCCCGACTACGGGTGCCTGTCTGTACGGAGTTTGTACGTTCTCCCCGTGACCTGCGTGGGTTTTCCCCGGGATCTTCGGTTTCCTCCCACACTCCAAAGTCGTGCAGGTTTGTAGGTTAATTGGCTTGGTGTAAATGTCAAATTGTCTCCAGTGTGTTTCGGATAGTGTTGACGTGCGGCCGATCGCTGGTCGGACTCGATGGGCTGAAGGGACTTGTTTCCACACCGTATCTCTAAACCAAACTAAACTCTAAAAGTCAAGAGTTTTATTGTCTGTAGGATATTTTGTCCAAAATTACAGCACTCAGATCAAATTAAGTATTTGTAAAATAATTTTATGCAGGTTATGTGAAAGAATATGAAAACCTGCACTTCCTGCAGTTTCATCATTTTTGATAAAAGAGAAATAATCGACAGATAAAAAGAGATAAATAATGATGCACAATTAAGTGACACTAGACCACAATTGTGATTTGTGGAGAGGAAGATAATGGCTTGTGGTTGCAATGGTGAAACACTTTTATTTAATTGTTCAGGAATCAGGAGATCATTAAAGATTGTCAAGGACCATTGAAATACAACTGTGGCCAGCTTATATGGACTACAAGGACGTGGTGGCTGTATTAAATAAGTACTTTACTTCATCACTCTATCTTGTAAACAATGTTTAACCAGCAAATGTGAACTCCACTTAAATCAGTAAAATTTTAAGTTGCCAAGAATATCTTCTGCAACAGAATGGGGAAAATTTCTATTAGATTTGACCTCAGAAGCTGTCCGTGTGGAATTTTAACATTCTCCCTGTCTTCTTTTGTGTCCATCTTCCAAGTTTCAAATATTGACATCGCTGTCATCGTCCGTCCTGAAAACATAGAAACATAGAAAATAGGAGCAGGAGTAGGCCATTCGGCCCTTCGAGCCTGCACCGCCATTCAATATGATCATGGCTGATCATCCAATTCAATATCCTGTACCTGCCTTCTCTCTATACCCCCTGATCCCTTTAGCCACAAGGGCCACATCTAACTCCCTCTTAAATATAGCCAATGAACTGGCCTCAACTACCTTCTCTGGCAGAGAATTCCACAGATTCACCACTCTCTGTGTGAAAAATGATTTTCTCATCTCGGTCCTAAAAGACTTCCCCCTTATCCTTAAAGGACTCAAGCATCCGGTGACAATCAGTGGGAGCCATCACTTGTCACAGTAGATGATGGTGGTGGCAGAATTAGTTTGGGATATTTCCAGTTTCCTGCCCCGCGACGTGGACGCTTCAGCTATGGGGCCGTTCCCCGTGACCGCGTGGGTTTCTTCTGGTTGCTCCGGTTTCCGCCCATGTTCCAAGGACCCTCGCACTATCTTTATTGGGACTTTACTGGACTATCTTGCACTAAACGATATTCCTTTTATCTTGTATCTAAACACTGTAAATGGCTCGATTGTAATCATGTGTTGTCTTTCCGCTGACTGGATAGCACGCAACAAAAAGCTTCCCGCTGTACCTCGATACATGTGACAATAAACTAGACTAAACTAAACTAAACTAAACTTACTTTCCCCTTTATGTTAGGAATGTGGACATCTCTTTCTGTTTCCCCGTCAGAAAGCACTGATCTTCACATCATCAGCATTGTAGAGGGGAGGTCTCTGAATTTCACTTACAGTACATGTCACCGATCACTTATAAGAGTTAAAAATCCAGGACAAAAGACAAATAGGGATGGTAATTCATAGAGATGTACAGGTCTTTGTGACTGCATTGTATCCTGATGAGAGGAACTCTTTGAAATCCCAAGACAGACGCAAAATGCTGGAGTAACTCAGCGGGTCAGGCAGCATATCTGGAGAGAAGGATGGGTGGCCTTTCGGATCGGAACCCTTCTTGAATGAATGAATAGGTTTATCGGCCAAGTATTCACATACAAGGAATTTTCCTTGTTGCTCCGCCCGTAAGAGACAACATGGCATACAGTGACAGTTAAGAATGATACCTAAAACATTAAACATTAATAATATTAATAATTCTTCAGACTGGGAAATCCCAGTGGGGGACCAGCGAGAGGTCTATCCAAGGTCAATGCCAAGCGCCAGGGCAAGGAAAGTGTGGCTGCTCAGGCACAGGTCAAAGGGCCGATTTCCACACTTTAGTTTCTCTAAACTAAACTCAAGCCAAAGGTGATGGATCGTATTCCAAAGGTGAAACCTTTAGTTTAGTTTGTAGTTTTAGAGATACAGCGAGAAAACAGGCCCTTCGGCCCACCATGTCCGCACCAACCAATGATTCCCGCACATTAACACAACCCTACACACACCAGGGACAATTTACAATGACACCAAGCCAATTAACCTACAAACCTGTAGGTCCCTGGGAGGAAACCGGAGATCTTGGAGAAAACTCCCGCAGGTCACGGGGAGAACGTACAAACTCCATACAGAGGGTTGAGGTCCCGACCACGAGGGAAAATGGAGGAGGACTGGCCAAATTTTGTGCCTTCCACCACAGTGATGAATGCTGTGGTGGATGTTTGTGCTAAATTCTTATTGCGCTTTAGTCTGTTCTTTTTCATTGTACTACTGCTGGCAAATTCATTTCACTTGCAGTTTATGCGCAAGTGACGAATAAAACTGATTGATTAATTGACAGCCCCCGGGTCGGGATCATCCGAGATTTCTCCGAGATCATCGGTTTCCTCCCACACTCCAAAGACGTACGGGTTTGCAGGTTAATTGATTTGGTGTGAATGTAAATTGTAAATTGTCCCTTGTGTGTGAGTGTAGGGTAGTGTTAGTGTGCAGGGATCGCTGGTCGGTGCAGACACGGTGGGCCGAAGGGCCTGTTTCCTCACTGTATCTCTAAACTAAACTAAATTAAAGATAGGCTCATGGCAATGAAGAGATATGGATATCTGCAACGCAGAGGAGATTAATTTATTTTGGCATCGTGTTCGGCCCGGATATTGAGGGCTGAATGATTCATTCCTGTGTTGCATTCTTCTATATTCTATGTTGATCTAAATTGATAATAACTTTTTTGACAAAGTTAGACACATCTGCCAAATGGAGTGGCAATGTGAGAATTTCTTGAGAATGGGAATTCAGTGGAGTGGAATAGTGACGCCAAGTCCTTTAAATTATCTAAATAAATAATCAGGGAGGGTTCATTTCATCAAAAGGGATTCTATTATGCATAATGATGAGATAGTTCAGAACTGCTGCCAGAAATGTTACGTTCCATAATAGAACTTCAGAGTTTAGTTTAGTTTAGAGATACAGTGTGGAAACAGGCCCTTCGGCCCACCGAGTCAGCACCGAACATAGATCCCCCAACACCAACACACACTGGGGACAATTCACACTTAACCTACAAATTAACCTGCAAACCTGTATGTCTTTGGAGCGTGGGAGGAAACCGAAAATCTCGGGGAAAACCCACGCACGTGCAAACTCCGTACAGACTGCACCGGTAGTCAGGATCGAACCCGGGTCTCCGGTGCTGCAAGCGCTGTAAGGCAGCAACTCTACCGCTGCGCCACCATGTCGCCCCGTGCCTTCTTCATGTTCTTCATGCCTCTTTAATTCAATGAACCAATGATCTGATCTATTCAGTAATACCTGGACAATTTCAAGACAGATTTTTCAGGCGAGAATCTTGATTAGCGCGGGTGTCAGGGGTGATGGGGAGAAGGCAGGAAAATTGGGTTAGGAGGGAGAGATAGATCAGCCATGATGGAAAGGCAGAGTAGACATGATGGGCCGAATGGCCTAATTCTGCTCCTATCACTTAAGACCTTATGATGGGCCAAACAGCCATATTCTTCTCCTAGAACTTATAAACTATGAACCTTGGACATGTTACAGTGGTGCAGCTGATAGAGCTGAAACGTACAGAGTGGTGAAAGGCCTGGATAGAGTGGATGTGGAGAGGATGTTTCCACTAGTGGGAGAGTCCAGGACCAGAGGTCACAGCCTCAGAATTAAAGGACATTTTTTTAAGAAGGAGATGAGGACGGGTTTATTTAGTCAGAAGGTGGTGAACCTGTGGAGTTCATTGCCACAGAAGGCTGTGGAGGCCAAGTCAATGGATATTCTTAAGGCAGAGATAGATAGATTCTTGGTTAGTACGGGTGTCAGGGGTTATGGGGAGAAGGCAGGAGAATGGGGGTGAACGGGAGAGATAGATCAGCCATGGTTGAATGGCAGAGTAGACTCAATGGGCCGAATGGCCTAATTCTACCCCCATCACTTCTGATCTTCTGATCTAAAGTTGACGGCAGTTACAACGGGTTGGTGTCTGATAGCAATCCATATTTACAAGCATGAATCATGTCACTGATTGCTATGCAGCGATGAATTTCTGTTCAAGAGATCCTGTGAGACTCTTTCGACATACATTTTCGTCCTTTCCTAAAGCACATATGTGATCAGCGAGCAGCTGGATATTTATTAATAAAAACATAGTGGCTGCAAATGTCTTACACGGGCCATCTTGGGAGCTTTTCAAATTTCCACAGACCTTTTCATTGGAATTGAATACTTAATTTGCGCTCGTATCCTGCTGAGAAGGAAACTGTTTAATATAGCAATGAAAAAATTTGTAAAGGAAGAATCACAAAGAATGATTAATCTTTACTTAGCATGTTCATAACCACGGGAGATGCTAAACTGGTTTGCGGATAGTGAAGTACCCTGGAAGACCATTTGTTGTCAGGAAACAAGGTCCTGTCAAATTTGTGCATTGCAATCTTTATTTTAGTGTCGAGATAAATATTGGCTAACTTATGTGGAGGTGATAATAGACTATAGACAATAGGTGCAGGAGTAGGCCATTCAGCCATTCGAGCCAGCACCACCATTCAATGTGATCATGGCTGATCATCCCCAATCAGTATCCTGTTCCTGCTTTCTCCCCATATCCCCCGACTCCGCTATTTTAAGAACTCTCTCTTGAAAGTATCCAGACAACCGGCCTCCAACACCGTCTGAGGCAGAGAATTCCACAGATTCACTGCCAAATGTGTCACAGAGTCATAGGCTGATACAGTGTGGAATAAAAGGACCTCCGGCCCAACTTGCCCAACGTGTCCCAGCTACACTAGTCCCAGCTGCCCGCGTTTGGCCCATATCCCTCCAAATCTATCCTATCCTTGTACCTGTCTAACTGTTTCTTAAATGTTGTGATAGTCCCAGCCTCAACTACCCCCTCGTTCCATACACCCACCACACTTTGTGTGAAAAAGTTACCCCTCAGATTCCTATTAAATCTTTGCCCCTTCACGTTAAACCTATGTCCTCTGGTTCTCGATTCATCTACTGTGGGCAAAGACTTTTCACTGTACCTGGGTACACGTGACAATAAACTAAACTAAACTATCCAGTCAAAAAAGGCTATACATTAATAGAATTGAGGGTCCGAAGAAGGGTCTCGACTGGAAACGTCACCCTTTCCTTCTCTCCAGAGATGCCTGTCTCGCTGAGTTACTTCAGCTTTTTGTGCAAAGATATAACATCGAGAATCAATAAAGTCTGATTAAATAAAGTTTAAAGGTCTCCAATGAGGTAGATGGGAGGTCAGGACTGCTCTCGAGCTGGGGGGAGGACCATTGAATGCTTGATAACAGCCGGGAAAAAACTGTCCCTGAATCTGGAAGTATGCATTTACACACTTCTGTACCTCTTGCCCGATGGGAGAGGGGAGAGGAGGAGTGGCCAGGGCTGATGTTTCAAGTCTGCATGAATGTCTTGTATTAATGTCTCATCTAAAGTATGAGAAATGTTTAAAATATCATCGCAAGTTCCCAACTAACAAAGCGAAACATTTGTGTCTCAGATTCAGTAACCACTATGGTGGATCACTTGTACGATACGATACGAAACAATACGATAGAGCTTTATTTATCCCAGGAGGGAAATTGGTCTGCAAACAGTCATGAAATACAACAAGATACAAGAAACATGAAATTAAAGTGACGAGTGGAAAGTCCAGGATTAGGTACTGATCGTGGATGATCAGCCATGATCACAGTGAATGGCGGTGCTGGCTCGAAGGGTCAAATGGCCTACTCCTGCACCTATTGTCTACTGTCTATTGAATATGCAAAGATTGAGGAGGGGGGGAGTCAGTCTACCCCACGACAGAAGAGGGAGGAGTTGTACAGTTTGATAGCCACAGGGAAGAAGGATCTCCTGTGGCGGTCTGTGCTGCATCTTTGTGGAACCAGCCTGTTGCTGAAGATGCTCCTCAGGTTGACCACTGTGTCATAGAGGGGGTGAGCTGTATTGTCCAGGATGCTCCACCGTTTGAGGAGCATCCTCCCCTCCAAGACCATGTCCCATGGATCCAACTTCACCCCCAGGATGGAGCCAGCCTTCCTGAAGAGTTTGTTGATACTGTTGGTGTCTGCGGCCTTTGCCCTACTGCCCCGGCACACGGCAGCGAAGAAGATGGCTTTTTGTGTAGCAATGCACAAAACCCAACAGGTTTCAGGATCGGCACGGTGGCGCAGAGGTAGATTGCTGGCTGAGAGTGAAAGAGAACTGGGTTCGATCTTTACTACGGGTGCTGTCTGTACAGAGTTTGCATGTTCTCCTCGTCACCTGCGTGGGTTTCCTCCTTACACCCCAAAGACATATGTACAGGTTTGTAGATTAATTGGCTTCTGTAAATTGTATATTGTCCCTATCGTGTAGGATTTTGTTAGTGTAGGGGGGTGATTGCTGGCTGGCGCGATGGGCTGAAGGGCCTGTTTCTGCGTTGTATTTCTAAAAGTAAAGTCTAACTCAATATAAAGCCAAATTGATCACAATCAGTTTTTTGAAGACATTGAACCCCTTGTGTCGTTGGACTGGGGACTTCTGTCTCATTAGTGTCTTATAGAGATACAGAGCGGAAACAGGCCCTTCGGCCCACCGAGTCCGTGCCGACCAGCGATCCCTGCATGCTAGTTCTATCCTACACACGAGGGACAATTTACAGGATCCAGTTAACCTACAAACCTGCACATCTTTGATATGTGGGTTCACCAGGTTAATTCCCGAGATGGTAGGACAGGCACATGATGAAAGAATGGGTCGACTGGGCTTGTATTCGCTGGAATTTAGGATGAAAGATGATCTTATTGAAACATAAAATTCTTAGAGGATTGGACAAGGTAGATGCAGGAAACATGTTCCCAGTGTTGGGGGTCCAGAACCAGGGGTCATAGTTTAAGAACAAGGGGTAGGCCTTTTAGGACTGAGATGAGGAAAAACTTTTTCACCCAGAGAGTTGTGAATCTGAGGAATTCTGCCACAGAAGGCAGAGGAGGCTGATTCACTGGATGTTTTCAAGAGAGAGTTGAAAACCACTGTTTAGTTCTTGTGGCTTTCGGAATCAAGGGATATGGGGAAAAAGCCGAACGGGGTACTGATTTTGGATGATCAGCCATGATCATATTGAATGGCTGTGCTGCCTCGAAGGGCCGAATGGCCTACTCCTGCACCTATTTTCTATGAAACCGGAGCATCCGGAGGAAACCCACTCAGGTCACGGGGAGATGAACAATGAACCCGGGTCTCGGTCGCTGTGAGGCAGCAACTCTACCTCTGCTCCATCATGCCGCCCCCTGGTCATACTAGTATAACTAAAGTTTTTACAGCACGTGTATGAAGGAACTGCAGGTGCTGGTTTAAACTAAAAATAGACACAAAATGCTGGAGTAACTCAGTGGGACAGGCAGCATCTCTGGAGAGAAGGAATGGGTGACGTTTCTGTGTCGAGACCCTTCATCAGATTTATTACAACAACTACTTTGCCCCAGTTTTTAATTTACTGTATATCCCTTCATTCTCTCACCCTTTCTTCCCTGTGTGTATTAAATCATACAATCATAGAGTCATAGAGTGACACAGCGTGGAAAAAAAGGCCCTTCGGCCCACCTTGCCCACACTGACCAACATGTCCCAGCCACACTAGTCCCACTTGATCATATTTGGTCCTTTTCCCTCCATAGAAACATAGACAATTGGTGCAGGAGTAGGCCATTCAGTCCTTCAAGCCTGCACCACCATTCAATATGATCATGGCTGATCATCCAACTCAGTATCCTGTACCTGCCTTCTCTCCATACCCCCTGATCCCTTTAGCCACAAGGGCCACATCTAAATCCCTCTTAAATATAGCCAATGAACTGGCCTCAACTACCTTCTGTGGCAGAGAGTTCCACAGATTCACCACTCTCTGTGTGAAAAATGATTTTCTCATCTCGGTCCTAAAAGACTTCCCCTTTATCCTTATCCAAACCTGTCCTATCCATATATCCGTGTAACCGGTTCTTAAACGTTGGGATAGTCCCAGCCTCAACCAGTCCCAGCTCCTCTGGGAGCTCGTTCCACACACCCACCACCCTTTTTGTAAAAAAGGTTACCCCTCAGATTCCCATTACATCTTTTCCCCTTCACCTGAAACCCATGCCCTCTGGTCCTCGATTCACCTACTCTGGGTAAAAGACTGCGCGCGTCTACCGGATCTTCGGAGTGAACATCTCCTCAGGGTATCTGCACAGCTTTCTTTATGTTTGCGCCAATACATTGTCACTTGGCAGGCTACAGAGCCACAGGGAAGCATTGAAGCCACAGTCATCCTGTGTCTTACCCTTAACCAACGCTTGGTCAATCCACCAGGGGGCACTGGTTGTCAAGTCAGTATTTCTTTTAGTATTTTTAGTTTTGGTTTTAGAGATACAGCACGGACACAGACCCTTTTCCAAAAGTCTCTTAAATGCTAAAATAATTTAAATATATACTAATGGAAATTTTAATGTTTAGTTTAGGGTCACAGTTTAAGGATAAGGGGGAAGTCTTTTAGGACCGAGATGAGAAAAACATTTTTCACACAGAGAGTGGTGAGTCTCTGGAATTCTCTGCCACAGAAGGTAGTTGAGGCCAGTTCATTGGCTATATTTAAGAGGGAGTTAGATGTGGCCCTTGTGGCTAAAGGGATCAGGGGGTATGGAGAGAAGGCAGGTACGGGATACTGAGTTGGATGATCAGCCATGATCGTATTGAATGGCAGTGCTGGCTCGAAGGGCCGAATGGCCTACTCCTGCACCTATTTTCTATGTTTAGTTTAGTTTAGTTTACAAATGCAACATGCAAACAGGCTCTTCGGCCCATCGAGTCCGCACCGACCAGCATCCCGGCACACTAACACTATCCTACACGCACCAGGGACAATTTACATTTATACCAAACCAATTAACCTACAAACCTACACGTCTTTGGAGTGTGGGAGGAAACCAAATATCCTGGGGAAAACCCACACAGGTCACGGGGAGAACGGACAAACACCGCACCGACAGCACCTGTAGTTGGGATCGAACCCTGGCCTCTGGCAGTGCAAGTGCTGTAAGGCAGCAACTCTACTGCTGCGCCACCGTGCCATTAATAAAATTACTTGAAATATTTGAAAAAAGCTCGATTTCTACCGTCCAAATGGTCGCTCATTGTGGATCTTGGCTCTCTCAGAAATTGCTTTACACACCAGCAATCCCCTATTTCACCATTCTTAAACAGAAAGTAGCAAACGGTGGCACAGCGGTAGAGTTGCTGCCTTACAGCGTCAGAGACCCAGGTTCGATCCTGACCACGGGTGTTGTCTCTACGGAGTTTGTACGTTCTCCCCGTGACCTGCGTGGGTTTTCTCAGAGATCTTTGCTTTCCTCCCACACTCCAAAGATGTACAGGTTTGTAGGTTAATTGGCTTGGTACAATTGTAAATTGTCTCTAGTGTGTGTAGGGTAGTTTCAATGTGCATGGATGGCTAGTTGGCGCGAACCTGATGGGCCAAAGGGCCTGTTTTCATGATGTATCTGTAAACAAAACTAAACTAAAAATTAAATTTTCCATTTGTACATATTTAAATTACTTTAGCATTTAAGAGACTGTTGGACAAGCACAGATGGATGTGTTGGGAATGGAGGGATAAGGGCTTTCTTGCTGGAAGATAACAGTTGGTCTTGGCATCACGTTCGGCATAGACATTGAGGGTAGAAGGGCCTGTCCCTGTGTTTTTTTAGTTTGGTTTAGTTTAGTTTATAGATACAGCATGGAAACAGGTCCTTCGACCCACCGGTCACAGGGAGAAGGGATGAATTCTGACCAGACGGCACCCGCAGTCAGGATCAAAGCTGGGTCTCTGGCGCTGCGAGGCAGCAACTCTACAGTTGTGCCACTGTGCCACCCGCTGTACTGTTCTATGTTCTACGGTCATATCTAGACCTTCTTCTTGCGAATGAAACATGAACCAAAGGAATAGTTAGATCTCAAGCCGGGTGTCGAGCAGCCAGGTTGTTATCTCTGTGTCAATGTCTGCCGGGTCCTGACAGAGCTCCATTTGGTGGGTGGTAGAGCGGGTACCCAGAGGTGACAGGGTTGGCTGTCTGTTGTTCTGCTCCGCATTCACAGGCTGGGCTCTGGCGGAGGGAGCCCCCATCTCCACACGCTGGCGTTGAGACGCCCAACTCCAGTACCAAGTCTGTCTCGATGATGTATCGCAGGACAAGCCCTGCATCCCATTGCTTCTCTTGTTATCCAAATCATATCACCATTCCTCTTGAATATATTCAAGGGTTGAGCCTGCACTATGCTCTGGAGTAGTAAATGTCAAAGCTCTCTTGTCACAGGTGACAAAATGTTTTCCTGCATGACTGACCTCTTATTTTGTGATTGTTAGCCTTGGTATTAACTGTTGCAGTCGGGGTAAATACCAGTGCAGTGGGCTTGCCGACATCACTTTGATATTTTAGTCTTGCTTAGTTTTAAGAGATACAGCACGGAAACAGGCCCTGTGACCCACCGAGTCAGCGATCCCCGCACACTAACATTATCCTACACACACTGGGGACAATTAACATTTATACCAAGCCAATTAACCTGCAAACCTGTGCGTCTTTGGAGTGTGGGAGGAAACCAAAGATCTCGGGGAAAACCCACGCAGGTCACGGGGAGAACGTACAAACTCCGTACAGACAGCACCCGTAGTCGGGATCGAACCCGGGTCTCTGGCCCTGGATGCACTGTATAGCAACAACTTTACCACTCGGCCATCGTGCCACCCTTTCAATATATTACTCAATCTGATCCCCTTAAGTTACTTTAAATTCCAGAGAGCCGAGAGCCAGTGGCTCTTAGACTCCCGATCTCATCGATTTGGTGAATGTTTACAGCAAACCTTCAACCACTGGATTATTTTCCATAGAATGAAAGAATTTGCTCTGAGCTCTCACCTTAAACAAAAATCGTCATCTGGTTCTTGATTCTCTTACTCTGGGTAAAGGACTCTGTGCATCTTTTACTGCTCTACAGTATATATATATATATTTCTACCTACTACAAACTTAAAACAAAACTGCAAAAGATATGTCAACAATATTTCATTTTTTGTTAATGTTCATTTTTTGTTGACTCGGCCTTTTATGGGCCTGTCCCACTTAGGCGATTTTGTAGGCGACTGCAGGAGACTATGCTCTCGCCACATGGTCTCCACATGTTCGCGGGTGGTTGCCGGGCAGTCGCCTTCACGGTCGTGAGGAGTTCCCGCATTCTGGGAACTAGTCGCGGCCTCATTATGGTCACCGCAAATCTTTCAACATGTTTAAAAAATTAGCGGCAACTAGAATGAGGCCGCCATGGAGAGTGGCGAGAATTCTCGTGCCGTAGGTGGTTCGCCAGGAGGTCCTAATGGGTCGCCAGGAGGTCGAAGTTTCTCGGAGGTTCTCGTAGGTTGTAGCCTGTGCTGACCGGTGAATTTCATTGCCTCATTGTGGAAACAAAAAGGTAAGCAGTAACTTTCAGTACTGACCGGTAATGTTAAATGTCCGCTGAGCTTCACAGCTCTGGCTTCCTAAAAGCTGTCACCACTTTTTCTCCCCCCCGCTCCCTCTTTTAAAGGACTCACCGTACACTGTGCTTTAGCCATCTTTTTACAGCGCCAACCTTCCTGTTCATCGCGGTGTGTGTCTGTTTCACATTGGCTTTGCACCCTGTGAATTTTTTAGACAGCGCTCCCCTGCTTGCCCTGTCCCCCGCCTGCATAACGGGCTGGTGAAGGAAGCAGTGTGTGTGTGTGTGTGTGTGTGTGTGTGTGTGTGAGTGTGTGTGTGTGTTCTCCACTCTGACAGTCGCCGTTCCAGTTGCTGGTTTTTCAGGCGACTGCCGGCAACTTGACAGCCGGTGGCAGTCCGCTGAAAAATCACCCTAAGTGGGACAGGGGCATAATGCACACTGAGTGCCAAATTATAAACGCGCAAGCAATTAATTTTTCAATTACCATTTTTCCTGGATATCGGTAGGTACTGTTTTGCCCACCAAGGCAGAGATGGGCCATAGATTGAACGGGGCACATAAGGTATTCAGAACGGCGCTGTGGAGTTGCTGCCTTACGGTGCTATCACTGTACCTCAGTGCAGGTGACAACAAATAAACAAAAGTAAATGGAGCATCGTAGAGCATAATTCACGGGATTGTTTATTGTGAATGAGGAATCACGGAAATACAGATTCAATTTGTTGTTTGATGAATCACACACAGGAAATGAAAGATAATTTACAACAGGCTTGCCACATAATGAAGGGGTTTAGGTGATGGAGAAATGAATGATAATACCCTTCCATCTGCCGATTAGCTTCCTCACAATTTGTTTTCCTAACTAGTTAAGTGAAATATCATCAAGAAAGACATAATTAACGGCAAACTAGATTACATGTTTATGTGATGGCAGTTTCCATATCTGTATTAAATGGTAATTTTATTTTTAAGATTGATAGTCATATTGAGAAATAGGCACTACAAGATTTACAATTCAAGCGTTAGATTAAACCGCAGATGTGTATCTAGTTATGAATTCTTTAGCCCTTGTTAATGCCATATTTATATTGATCTCCCCACATGTTTATGCCTTCGCTGAATGTAATTTATGATTTGGTCCAAGGCTGTACCAGATGAACCAGGGGCTGGTGTGTAGCCTGTGATGTCTTATTCCACACTCATCCTGAACAAGCGAGAGTTAATGGAGACTTTCGCCCCAGAGAATTTGAAACTAGGCCTATGTGACGAACATTAGATAGACACAGGGTGTTGGAGTAACTCAACGGGTCAGGCAGCATCTGTGGAGAACATGGATAGGTGACGTTTCACAGAGTGCTGGAGTAACTCAGCGGGTCAGGCAGCATCTGTGGAGAACATGGACAGGTGACGTTTCACAGAGTGCTGGAGTAACTCAGCGGGTCAGGCAGCATCTGTGGAGAACATGGATAGGTGACGTTTGGGTTGAGACCCTTCTGAGAACAATGGGTTGATGCAGTGATTGTTGCTTTGCTAAGGGCCTGTCCCATTTGGTAATTTTTTCAGCGACTGCCGGCGTCATATCAGTGTCGCCAAATGATTTTGAACATTTCAAAATCCAGCGGCGACAAAAAAAATGTTGTGACACTTGAAAAAACACCGCGCGTCAATACGTCATCACGCCGCAAATTTTTCGGTGACCTGATACGTCAGTAAATGATGCCGGCAGTCGCCGAAAAAATTGGCAAGTGGGACAGGCCCTTTACAGCACAGCACAGACATGGTGTGCTCCTTCATAAGCTGCTGTGTAAGCCTCATGCACTCTCATAGATGTGAAACACTTGTGGCCAACAGATATAGGGGCTGTCCCAGTGCGGAAAACTAATTGGCGAGTTTAGAAGAGTTTAGGAGAGTTTGAAAAAATGTCATGTTGAAGACCTCCTTCGACTATGTTGAAGACTAGCTACGACTAACTTCGGGAAAATTGGACACCGAATAGTGGAGAGTGAAGACGACCTCCTTTGACCTTTCTTCGACTATATTGAAGAGTATCTACAACTACCTTCGACTACCCTTGATTACCTACGACTAACATGCCGACCTACTACGACCTACTTTGACTAAACCTACGAGTAAAAAAAAAATTGTTTTTTTCCATGGCGACCTTTTTTTACTCGCGGGCATTTTTCAACATGTTGAAAAAATACGCCACGACCTAGCTGAGGCCTCAAGTACACGGAGACCACTCTCAAGCATGAAGGAGAGTTACAAAGACCTCCTAGGACCTCGTGTCGACCATGCTGCGAGTACGAGTCAAGAGCAAACTCGCCAGAACTCGCGGATTAGGTCGCCCAAGTGCGACAGCCCCTATAGGTTCAACTCAGCAACAAGATATACACAAAATGCTGGAGTAACTCAGTGGGACAGGCACCATCTCTGGAGACAAGGAATGCGTGACGTTCAAGTCAAGACTCATCTTCAGACTGGATGGTTGGTTGGTTCTGCGGTCGAGAAATAAACGGAGGGCTCCAACCCAATGAAACTTTAAAGATTAGATTTCAGAGATGCAGCATGGCAACAATTGGCCACCAAGGCCGCGACGACCAGCGACCACCCCGTACACTAGCATTATTCTGTCCACAGGAGACACGTTACAATTACACCAAGCCAATTAACCTACAAGCCTGTACGTCTTTGAAATGTTGAAGGAAACTGGAGCACCCGGAGAAAACCAATGGAGGGAACGTAGAAACTCCATATAGACAGCACCCGTGGTCAGGATTGAACCCGGTTCACCTGCGCTGTAAGGCAGCAACTCTACCGCTGCGCCACCGTGCTGCCTGACTCTTAAGATCTCCACATTTTATTAGGCAATTGAAATATAGGTCTGACCGATGATTATTCCAAATGATTAAAGTAGCTTTTTCATAGGGGGAATAGAATTATTTAAGAAATCAATAATGTAAGTATTAATATTAAACATTATGTGCAAAAAAAGTACAATTAAAAAAAGTTGAGGTAATTCACAATACATTTCATAAGTTCATAATTTATGGGAGCAGAATTAGGCCATTCGGCCCATCAAGTCTACTCCGGCATTCAATCATGGCTGAACTATCTCTCCCCCCTCCAACCCCATTCTCCTTCCTTCTCCCCATAACCCCTGACACCCGTACTAATCAAAAATCAATCAATCTCCAAATTAATAATATCCATTGACTTGTCCTCCACATCCTTCTTTGGCAATAAAATCCACAGATTCACCACCATCTGACCAACTGCAGAACAAGGCGCTGTGGGAAAGAATGGCTAACAGTGCATTCATAATCTCGGGATGTCTCAAAACATTTCACAGGCAATTAAGTACTTTGGAAGAGTTGTAATGTTGGAAAATTTAGGCACAGTTACATCCTGTAGGGCAAAAGAAGAACGATCAGATAGTCTACCAGTGATGCTGCATTAATACACCTGGCAGCATACTTCATAAGTTCATTAGTGATGAGGAGAATTAGCCCTTCAAGTCTAGTCCACCATGGCTGATCTATCTCTCCCTCCTAACCCCATTCTCCTTCCTTCTCGCCACAGCCCCTCACACCCGAACTAATCAAGAATCTATCTCGGTCTTAAAAACATCCATTACTTTGGTTTAGTCATAGTATTAGCAACAAGAGATCCGGAGGGTTGATCAAGAGTTCTAGTCTCACCATGGCAACAGGAGAATTTAAATAAATAAATATGATTTTTTTTTTAAACCATCGTAATAATCGTAAGCGTCAACTACCAGATTGTCACAAAGAAATATCGCTTTGCTCAATGGAACTTTTAACTTTGGCAGGGTGGCGCAGCGGTAGAGTTGCTGCCTCACAGCGCCAGAGACCCGGGTTCGATCCTGACCACGGGTGCTGCCTGTATGGAGTTTGTACGTTTCTCCCCGTGACCTGCGTGGGTTTTCTCCGAGATCCTCAGTTCTTACCCACACTCTCCCACAAGACGTACAGGTTTGTTTGTAAGTGAATTGGTTTGCTGTAGCTGTATATTGTCCCTAGTGTGTGTAGGGTAGTGTTAGTGTGCGGGGATCGCTGGTCGGTGTGGAGTCGGTGGGCCGAAGGGGCTGTTTCCACGCTGTATCTCTAAACTAAACCAAACAAAACAAAGGGGGGCCTGGCGTGAGGGGACGAGAAAGGATGAGCACCTTTTGCAACGATGTTGGCGCCTTTGTGGCGACTCCTTTGCGTAGTTTGAACCCAAAAACAAATAATTTCCCTGCACCTAGCTCGGTACAAGTGATAATAAAGTGTCATCATCATCTGAAGTTCGAACAATGTACAAAACTTTCATGCACTGGTGTTAGGGTGACGCATTATTCTACTTTAATGCCAGAAAATCAGTTTAGAGATATAGCGCAGTAACAGGCCCTACGGCCCACCGGGTCCGCGCCGACCAGCGATCCCCGCACCATCCTGCACACACACTAGGGACAATTTATAACTATACCAAACCAATTAATCTACAAACCTGCACGTCTTTGGTGGGAGGAAACCGGAGCACCCGGAGAAAACCCCACGCAGGTCACGGGGAGAACGTATAATGTCCTTCCGAGGGTCTCCAATGACTGCTCTTTGGTTGTGGTAGATGGTTCAGTTGCGTGAAAACAGCTGGGAAGGAACTGACCCTGTATCTGGAGGTGTGCGTTTTCACAATTCTGTACCTTTTGCCCGACGGGAGAGGGGAGAAGAGGGAGTGGCCGGGGTGCGACTCGTCCTTGATGATGCTGCTGGCCTTGCCGAGGCAGCGTGAGGTGTAAATGGAGTCATTGGAGTCTATATGTGAAGTAGTGAATTAGTAAAGAGAAGCCAAGCCTCAGTCTGGTCATATTCTGATGAGTTATGTCTGGCTTTGCATTGCACACAAATTGTACACCCAATAACATGCAATGGAGTGCGTAAAGTACCCAATGCAATTTGGCATTTAATAAATTCTAATGGCCTCCTGGACAAGTTCTTTTCTGCTTTGCTTTGCAACCTGAGACAAGAATTATGACATATACAAAAGCAAGACGTGCAGCATAAACTCCCCTCATCCCTTCACATTCAATGCCGTAACTCACCTTTACAGGCACATAAAGGCAGTCGTACAGGAAATAACCATTAATGATATCACAATGAATAAAAGCTATGGTGGAAAAAGAATGACATTTTCAGCTCATAGTCCAATCTTTGCTTCGATGCTTATTGTTGAGTAACCATATTAAGGACTGAGCTGCCAACACTGAGATTCATATCCGGGATTTTTCCCCATGATAATCCATGAAAAAATAATTCCAGCTTTGGCCCGTTGTATCGACCTTCACAGTGTATTGGTTCAGTTCTGTTTAGTTTATTGTCACGTGTACCGAGGTACAGTGAAAAGCCTTTGTTGCGTGCTAACCAGTCAGCGGAAAGACAATACCTGATTACTATCGAGCCATTCACAGTGCGTAGATACATGATGAGGGAATAACGTTTAGTGCAAGGTAAAGCCAGTAAAGTCCGATCAAAGATATTCTGAGGGTCACCAATGAGGTAGATAGCAGTTCAGCACTGATGCTCTCTGGTTGTGATAGGATGGTTCAGTTGCCTGATAACAGCTGGGAAGAAACTGTCCTTGAAACTGGAGGTGTGCATTTTCGCACTTCTGTAACTTTTGCCTGATGGGAGAGGGGAGAAGAGGGAGTGACCAGGGTGTGACTCGTCCTTGATGATGCTGCTGGCCTTGCCGAGGCAGCGTGAGGTGTAGATGGAGTCAACGGAAGGGACCTCTGTCTTTTCATCTCTGGCCTCTGTCCAACCATCAGCTTACTCGAAACCCTCCCACACCTGTGTCCTACTACACCTGCCAGGTGTGTAGAATGTGTATGAAGGAACTGCAGATGCTGGTTTAAACCAAAGATAGATAAGGAAGTGTCAGGTGTGAAAACCGCACAAAGCGGATGAAGATCACGGAACATGTAGAATAGATCTTTGTTAATTGGGAGAAGGTAACAATAAAACATACAGTGATAAAATGTAGTCGGAGACAATAAGACTGGTGAGAGAACTGGGATGGGGGAGGGGATGGAGAGAGAGGGAAAGCAAGGGTTACTTGAAGTTAGAGAAGTCAATGTTCATACCGCTGGTGTGTAAGCTGCCCAAGCGTTACTGCTGATATGTAACCTTCAACAATATGGTAGCAGCTTGCAATGGCCACTCCCCCCTCACACACGTGAAAATTTCTTATTTTTGTCCCCACTGCACGACTTGTACAATTGCTCAATGACTTGGACTTTTCCCAAGTCTTCGACACCTATTAATATATGCTCCTAGAGCTCACTCCCCAAGTCTAGTTCAGTTAAAACACTGACTTAAGCACTGGACCAACGAAACTTTATTATTTTAGAATGTACACAGATTCCCCTATACGATACCTAAACCGCTGCAGGTTCGATCCTTGTCTCTGCCTGGCCAAGTCCTTTAGCCTCGTGCAAGCAGGCACACTCCAAAAGGTCACTCAGTCCCAAGCGCTCTTCCAGAAGATCGACACCCATCTAAAATGGAGACACCTTTTACAGGTCCACGAACCTTGAGGGGCCGAACTACATAGGGGGTGGTCTCTTTGCAGTACAATCAAACATATTAATTACGTCAATACATTATTGACAGTTCCCCAAACCAATTACAGAGTCTTCTATACATTGTTTCTCGACAGAGCTTCTGAAAGGAAGCGAACCAACTGAATAATGCAGCATTTACCCTGGAACACAAAACAATTCCTCCGAGACTTAACATTTTGACCAATCAACAAACAGCGGGGCAACTGTCTGGCTACATTATTTACACTATTTACAATCCACTTGCAGCGATCTAATCAAACCGATGCATTTAAGTTTCTTTTGCAGAGTTTTTATACATTTTATCAATGAGAAGGAACTTAGAAGAACACCTGGATCCTTCACCATCCTGCATATCAATCTAGGCCTAGACTGGCTGGCACCATCCACAGCCTGCTCATTTCAACTGACAAATGTTAAACAATTCTGACAAATGCAGGGATCCTCCATTTTATGATATCTTTAATTTGGTCAATGTTAACACACCAACATTTCAAAATGACATTAGTTAGTATAAACTATTTTGCTAAACAGTCTCCAGTGTTAATTAAAAAAGGTTGAACTCACCAATTTTGGAATGGTTCAACAAAGCGAGTCATGATGGATGTCAGCTCTTTGCGATCTGGAACAGATGATGAAATAACCTTCAATATACAAATGCCATTCACACCAAGTCAAGGCAAGTAGGATCACCCTGTACACTAACACCATCCCACACACAAACACTGGGGACAATTTACAATTAATTCCAAATCCAATTAATCTACCAACCTTTACGTCTTTGGAGTGTGGGAGTAAACTGGAGCACCAGCAGATGAATGTCAGCTCCTTGCGATCTGGGAGTGATGACGCAATAGGATCACGGTGGCGCAGCGGTAGAGTTGCTGCCTTACAACGGCAGAGGATCGGGTTCGATCCTGACTACAGCTGTTGTCCGTACAGAGCTTATACATTCTCCCCACGACCAGCGTGGCTTTTCTCCGGGTGCTCCGGTTTCCTCCCACACTCCAAAGACGTACAGGTTTGTAGGCCAATTGACTTTGGAGATCAAGGAAAAGGTTATCTTCTCCCAGCTAATTTTCCTTTGTCCTATTTTCACACCTTACACTTCCTTATCTATGTATCTCCGTCCCCCCCTGACATCAGTCTGAAGAAGGGTCTCGACCAGAAACGTCACCCATTCCTTCTCTCCAGAGATGTTGCCTGTCCCGCTGAGTTACTCCAGCATTTTATGTCTATCTTCGGTGTAAACCAGCACCTGCAGTTCCCTCCTACACATTGTTCTCTGATTATGTTTTTGCAGGAGTATCTCCTTTAACATATCCAAATTTTCTTTTTGCGGTCTTGTATAATTTGTGATTAATTTGTGTTTCGTTTAGTTTCGTTTAGAGATACTCCAGCATTCTGTGTCCAGCTTTATGTGTCTGCCTTCGGTTTATCTACAGTATAATCAGAGAACCATGTCCATGAGGTGGTCCATAATGTTCCATTGCTGAACCAATTTCAGGGTCCCACTGAGTTACTCCAGCATTTTGTGTCTATCTTCAGGGTTAATCAGGTCGGTTCAGAAACCCAAGCAAAGGTGAAGACCTTATTGAGGCTTATTTCAGTTTTTTACATTGTCAAAAGCTGTGTGTCGAATAAAAGCACCCCTGACGTGCTTTCTTTAAAAATCATCAGAATGCTCATCTGGTTCAAGCTCACCAGGAAGGCGGGTTCCGTCCTGGGGGTGGAGTTGGATTCATGGGAGGTTGGTCTTGGAGGGGAGGATGCTCCTCAAACTGCGGGGCATCCTGGACAATTCAGCTCGCCCCCTCCATGACACATGGGTAAACCTGAGGAGCACCTTCAGCAACAGACTGGTTCCACCAAGATGCAGCACAGAACGCCACAGGAGATGACGTTTTTTCCTGTGGCTATCAAACTGGACAACTCCTCCCCCTTCTCTCGTGGGGTACTCTCTCTCTCTCTCTCTCTCTCTCTCGCTCTCTCGCTCTCTCCTCCTCTCTCTCTCTCTCTCTCTCAAAAACTCTTCTCTCTCTCTCTCTCATCTCTCTCTCTCATCTCTCGTCTCTATCTCTCTCTCTCTCTCTCTCTCTCTCTCCTCCTCTCCTCTCTCTCTCTCTCTCTCTCTCTCTTCTCCACTCTCTCTACTCTCTCTCTCCTCTCGCTCTCTTCTCTCGTCTCCTCTCCTCTTCTCTTCTCTCTCACGGGGAATCTCTCTCTCTCTCTCTCTCTCTCCCTCTCCCTCTCCCTCTCCCTCTCTCTCTCTCTCTCGCTCTCTCTCTCTCGTATTTTGTGTTGGCAGATCAATTTCTCTCGTGGAATAAATAAAGTTGTATCATATCGTATCATATTTTGTTCAGTTCAGTTTAGTTTATTGTCACGTGTACTGAGTGAAAAGCTTTTTGTTGCGTGCTAACCAGTCAGCGGAAAGACAAAGCAGATTACAATCGAGGCATCCACAGTGTGCAGGTCTGAAGAAGGGTTTCGGCCCGAAACGTTGCCTATCTCCTTCGCTCCAGTGATGCTGCTGCACCCGCTGAGTTTCTCCAGCATTTTGTCTACCCTACATGATAAGGGACTAACGTTGTGTGCAAGGTATGCCCGTAACGTCTGATCACAGATAGCCCGTTTGTAGTTTACGAATGCTCTCCGGTTGCGATAGGATGCTTCAGTTGCAGTTACAGTGGAAAGCAATAAGAAGGGGAAGGAAGGACTGTCATAGAGTAATTCTTTATTTCATTTTCATTGTGTAGCCATTCCTACAAGTTAAACAATTAATGATAAAACATGTCCATTCCATAGCAATGTCCTATAAAAATGATTTCAAGGGCGAACAAATTTCAACCAATTATTTTCTCCGACAACAATATGATATTTATAAAGCACTTTGAAAATAGTCAAACGTCTCAAGGCACTTAATAGAATCAATATAGTCATCAAAACTTACAGCGTGGAAACAGGCCATTCGGCCCTACTTGCCCATTACATCAAATAATTGATATTGATCTACTTAAGGAAATATTGGCACTAGTAACGAAAGGCTTCGGTGACACGGTGGCGCAGCGGTAGAGTTGCTGCCTCACTGCACCAGAGACCCGGGGTTCAATCCTGACCACGGGTGTTGTCTGTACGGAGTTTGTACGTTCTCCCCGTGACCTGGCTGGGTTTTCTGCTGGTGCTCCAGTTTACCAGAACCGCACAAAGTATTCTAAAGATGGCCCAACAAAAGTCCCCTAGAGCTGTAACATGACTTCTGAATTTTTACGCAACAACCCATAAAGGCAAGCATACCATATGTCTTTTTAGTTTTAGAGCTACAGCACGGAAACAGGCCCTTCGGCCCACTGGGTCCACGCCGACCAGCGATCCCCACACACTAGCACTATCCTGGGCTTACTCCAGCATTTTCAAGAGAGAGTTCAAGAGGGCGGTCACGGTGGCGCAGCGGTTGAGTTGCCACCTTACAGCAAAGTGCAGCGCCGGAGACCCGGGTTCGATCCCGACCACAGGCGATATCTGTACGGAGTTTGTACGTTCTCCCTGTGATTTTCTCCGAGATCTTTGGTTTCCTCCCACATTCCAAAGACATGCAGGTTTGTAGGTTAATTGGCTTGATAAATGCAAAAATGGTGCAGTGTAAAACCGTCCAACTTCCAGTATAGTGCCCCGTGGAATCTTCGGAAGGTACAAGGAGTTACAGTAGATTTAGCTCTTTCAGCTAAAGAAATCGAGGGATATGGGGAGAAGGCAGGAACGGGGTACTGATTCTAGATGATCAGCCGTGATCATATTGAATGGCGGTGCTGGCTCGAAGAGCCGAATGACCTACTCCTGCACCTATTGTCTATTGTGTCTATCTTCAGTGTAAACCAGCATCTGCAGTTCCCTCCTACTCAATAAAGTTCCACAATGAACATTTTCATTGTGCAATGCCGTAGCATTTCATTGGAAACCTGAGCTCTGAACACAGTCAGGATTATTATGCCGATTGTTAGGCGTGTGGGTTGCATTCAGTACTAATAATACATAGCTCGGAAGCATAGAAAGGCATTGAGCATCCAACCGCATCTCAGCTTTCCAAGGGCAGCTTTTCACAATGCATAGATCTGCCTCGGCAAAACTCTAAAGGATCCTGCCTTCA
Organism: Okamejei kenojei; assembly: GCA_035221665.1. NCBI lineage: Eukaryota > Metazoa > Chordata > Chondrichthyes > Rajiformes > Rajidae > Okamejei > Okamejei kenojei. The sequence goes on from CM069163.1 coordinate 28,651,005, forward strand.
CAGGTCTCCGTCTTTATACTTCAACACTGACGCCTTTCACTTTAGTTCTGCTTAACGATACATCGCAGAAACAGGCCCTTCGTCCCGCACCGACCAACGATCCCCGCACATGAACACTACCCTACACATGCTAGGGACAATTTACAATTTTACCATGCCAATTAACCGACAAACCTGTTCGTCTTGTGGCTAAGGGGATCAGGGGGTCTGGAGAGAAGGCAGGTACGGGATATTGAGTTGGATGCTCAGCCATGATCATATTGGATGGCAGTGCAGGCTCGAAGGGCCGAATGGCCCACTCCTGCACCTATTTTCTATGTTTCTATGTCTTTGGAATTGTGGGAGGAAACCGAAGATCTCGGAGAAAACCCACGTAGGTCGGGGGGGGGGAGGGGGGGGGAACGTACAAACACCTTACAGACAAGCACCTGTAGCCGGGATCGAACCCGGGTCTCTGGCGCTGCAAGCTCTGTAAGGCAGCACAATTGTCCCTAGTGTGTGTAGGACAGTGGCAGTGTACGGGGATCGCCGGTCGGACTCGGTGGGTCCAAGCTCTAAACTGAACTAAAGTAAACCAAATTAGATCACTTCAGACACTGGGAGGAAGGAGTACATTTTTGAATGTTGAACGCGACATTAAGTGGAATTACTTTTCTGTCATTTTTCTGTAATAAGATCTCTTCCGAGCTTGCTGGAAAGCTTTGTGAGATACACCCTGTCACCATCGATGAGGGAGTCAGGTTGTGGAAGGAGAAGCATCAAAACTGCTGCTCCAGTAATTAAACTTCATGTTTCACAATGTCTCGTGTGGTTCTTCACTTGTGTGATTTACAGTGAAGGGGATATAATGCGATATTATTTACCATTGACTTTAGTCCCTCAGTGTGTACATTGAGTTTAACCCTAGCCAGACAGCTAATGACTTTGCCTCGCGGTTTTCATAGCGTCTGTTTGCATTTCTCTGATCTGCTCTGTAATATCGGCGCCTTCTTTGAGCAAATATTTCATCGACCACCGAGTTCCTTTTGCAATTTTGAGGGTCAAATTCCATTTGAGAAATTCCAAGAGACCATGTCGACATCCAATTTAAAACCCCGCTCTTCTTGACGGAACGGGCTCTGCGGAATGTACGACGGGCAAAGCTGCTAAAGCAGCATCTCTTGTCGAGTGCTCGAGTTGAATTATTGTTTACAAGCTCTCGGACTGAACTCACGGCCGTCAAATATCGGCCAAGAATGCACCCAGCCCTTGTCAAAGGAGTCGGCTCTGTTCAACTGAATGTTGTCAAATCCAATAGGGAACGTGCCTGGATAGTGAGGATGTGGGGAGGATGTTTCCACTAGTGGGAGAGTCTAGGACCAGGGGCCACAGCCTCAGAATAACAGAATGTACCTTTAGAAAGGAGAAGAGGAGGAATTTCTTTAGTCAGAGGGTGGTGAATCCGTACAATTCGTTGCCATAGACGACAATAGACAAAAGACAACAGACAATATGTGCAGGAGTAGGCCATTCGGCCCTTCGAGCCAACACCGCCATTCAATGTGATCATGGCTGATCATCCCCAATCAGTACCCCATTCCTGCCTTCTCCCCATATCCCCTGACTCCGCTCTCTTTAAGAGCCCTATCCAGCTCTCTCTTGAAAGTATCCAGAGAACCGGCCTCCACCGCCCTCCGAGGCAGAGAATTCCACGGACTCACAACTCTCTGTGAGAAAAAGTGTTTCCTCGTCTCCGTTCTTAATGGCCTACTCCTTATTCTTAAACTGTGGCCCCTGGTTCTGGACTCCCCCAACATCAGGAATATGTTTCCTGCCTTTAGCTTATCCAAACCCTTAACAATCTCATATGTTTCAATAAGATCCCCTCTCATCCTTCTAAACTCCAGAATGTACAAGCCCAGCTGTTCCATTTTCTCAGCATATGACAGTCCCGCCATCCCGGGAATTAACCTTGTTAACATACGCTGCACTCCCTGAATAGCAAGAATGTCCTTCCTCAAATTAAGGGACCAAAACTGCACACAATACTCCAGGTGTGGTCTCACTAGGGCACTGTACATCTGCAGAAGGACCTCTTTGCTCCTATACTCGACTCCTCTTGTTATAAAGGCCAACATGCCATTCGCTTTCTTCACTGCCTGCTGAACCTGCATGCTTACTTTCATAGACTGATGAACAGATCCCGTTGTGCTTCCCCTTTTCCCAACTTGACGCCATTTACTTGACAGTGGAGGCCAAGTCAATGTATATGTTTAAGGCAGAAATTGACAGATTCTTGATTAGTACAGGGGACAGGGGTTATGCGGCGAAGGCAGGAGAATGGGGTTGAGAGGGAGAGATAGATGAGCCATGATTGAATGGCTGGGTAGACGAAGAACTGACTGGCCTAATTCTGCTCCTATCACTAAAGAAAAAACAACACTGCTACATATGCACGGTGGCGCAGCGGTAGAGTTGCTGCCTTACAGCGCCAGAGACCCGGGTTCGATCCTGACTAGGGGTGCTGTCTGTACGGAGTTTGTACGTTCTCCCCGTGACCTGCATGGGGTTTTCCCCGGGTGCTCTGGTTTCCTCCCACACTCCAAAGACGTACAGGTTTGTAGGTTAGTTGGCTTCGGTACAAATTGTAAAGTTGTCCCTAGTGTGTAGGATAGTGCTAATGTACGGGGATCGCTGGTCGGCGCGGACTCGATGGGCCGAAGGGCCTGTTTCCGTCCTGCATCTCTGAACTAACTGAACTAAAATTCCAGACAACGATGTTGCTGTACACAACACTGTTCCTGGGCCATTATGTTTTAAGATGCAGTGTTATACATTTGACGAAAGAAATCTTCGTGCGTACTACAGATCAACATTTATACTTCTGATACACACCATTTAGTTGCGGCATCATTGGCATGAATATCCACTGTTTATTGACTATCTGAAAGACAATATTGGATTAAGCTTTATTTTAATACTAATCAGTTTACTTTAAGACGACCTGAATCAATCAGCATAATAAAGTAACCGTGCAGAACAGATTAATGTACTGGACTAGAACGTACGCTCATCTTGCAGTGGTAATGGCATCAAGAAGAACTAAAGATGTTTACTGAGCATTTGTAAAATATAACAGTTGGGGAGAAATTTGAGGACTTTTTGAGAAATGTTACAGCGTGGAAACAGAGCCTTCGACCCACCGCGTCCGCACCGAGCAGCGATCTCTGTACACTAACACTATCCTACACACGGTCGGGACAATGTGCAATTTACTGAAGCCAATTGACCTACAAAAACCCACACGTCTTTGGAGTGTGGGAGAAAACCGGAGCACCCGGAGAAAACCCACGTGGTTACGGGGAGAACGTACAAACTCCACACAGACAGCACCCGTAGCCAGGATCGAACCCGGGTCTCTGGTGCTGTACGGCGGCAACTCTACCGCTGCGCCGAGAGAGTTACGGATCAGGTGGAGCGGAGTACTAACACCTGTAACTCTCAATGAAGGGTCCAAAGATGCTGCCTGTCCCGCTGAGTACTCCAGCATTATGTGTCTATCTTCGGTGCAAACCAGCATCCAACAGATTTGTGGGTTCATTGTCTTGGTGTAAATGTAAAATAGTCCCTAGTGTGTGTACGATAGTGTTAATGTGCAGGGATCGCTGGTCGGTGCGGGCTCGGTGGGCCGTAGTGCCTGTTTCCACGCTGTATCTCTAAACCAAACTAAAAAGTGCTTTTAGAAGCCTTAGAAAGAAGAGTGATTTCCAATTACACCGTACCAATTCTAACCGGGCAGATCAGCCATGTCAGATGAGATTTTAGATCAGTTTGAGACGCACAGAGCTGACAAACTCCACACATTCTCGACTTGAATGAAGACGGTGTTAATGAGGTTAGTATCACACCACACACATAAGCAAGAAGAAGGCATCCGTTTAACAGTGCCATTAAACACTTGCTCATCTACATCAGTGTGACATGCTTGTTTACCAAAGTAGAAATTATTCAAAGCATCAACTGAAGATGGTTGTAAGGCATCGGAGAAGTACATTAACCTTATATAGTTTAGTTTAGTTTGGAGATACAGAGCGGAAACAGTCCCTTCGGCCCACCGAGTCCGCACCGACCCACACTCTAACGCTATGCTACACGCACAAGGGACAATTTACACTTATACCAAGTCAATTAACCTACAAACATGTAAAAAACTGTTGCCCTCAGGTTCCTGTTAAATCTTTCTCCCCTCGCCTTAGTATTAAGTATAAAAGTTGGGAGGTCATGTTGCAGTTATATAAGGACATGTTGGTCGCTGTGGGTAAGTTGAGCCGAAGGACCTGCTTCAACGATGGGTGCCTTAAAGGCCTTAAACCCATGTCCTCAGGTTCTTGATTCAAGTATGTGTCCGTTGCATGGAGTGCTGTTGTAAGGAGTGGAAGCCTAATGCTTGGAAGGAATTCAAAGGAGAGACCATTTTAGAATGGGTTCCTTCCACAGGCAGGACATCTCAGGGACTGTTTTGAACGGAGAACAGCTCCAGAAAATGCCAAAACCTTGAGGAGCAATTAGATAAGAGTGAGAGAGAATCATTAGATGGAATAAGCCTGCAAACCAGTTTTGATTACGCTGCTTGCCTTGCCGAGGCAGCGTGAGGTGTAGATGGAGTCAATGGAAGGGAGGTTGGTCTGTGTGATGGTCTGGGCTGCGTCCGCAATTCGCTGCAATTGCTTGCCTGACGGAATGAGGGCCACAACATGGTACAATAGACAATAGACTAATAGGTGCAGGAGGAGGCCATTTGGCCCTTCGAGCCAGCACCGCCGTTCGATATGATCATGGCTGATCATCCACAATCAGTACCCCTTTCCTGCCTTCTCCCCATATCCCCTGACTCCGCTATTTTTAAGAGCACTATCTACCTCTCTCTTGAAAGCATGCAGAGAACCTGCCTCCACCGCCCTCAGAAAAGGCAGAGAATTCCACAGACTCACAGAAAAAGTGTTTCCTCGTCTCCGTTGGTGGTACAGTGGTTGGTGGTCTGACCTCTCAGGTCCACAGTTCCACATTCTCCCCGTGAGGACATGCGTCTCCTCCCACATTCAACAGATAATGAATTGAATGGAACACTTTATTGTCACATGTGACAAGTCACAGTGAGATTCTTTGCTTCCGCACCCAAGGTATGTAAATAGTCACCACATGAAGGGCGGGGAAAAAGTTACAAACTCCCCCCTCCCTCATGGTGATCCCCTCACGCCGGGCCCTCCATTGTTCCTTCCATCAGCAGTAGTTTCCTCACTTTTTTGGAATTTAATTTATTACAAGCAATTGTACAAGGATAAGACGATTGACATAGCAGTCATACAATTATTATACAGCTTCATTTTTTAACCTTATAACCTAAATTTCTTTTTAAAAGAAAAATAAAAGGAGCTTCCTCACTGTATGTGGCCAGGGTGTGACTCGTCCTTGGTTATGCTGCTGGCTTTGCCGGGGCAGCATGCAGTGTAAACGGAGTCAGATGGAGAGTTTTAAGGCTCCCAGTTTGTTGGCATATTCTTATATTCACCATACAGTGCGAGTCAGATTGGTCAGTTACATCCCAAAATGATCACTTTTCCCCATATCCATCTACTTTTTTCTAACTCCACACACCTCCTGCGACGATGCACGTCCAGATGAGAGATAGGTTTAAGCCATGAGGTACTTCATATTTCATTAACAAAGCAGGAAAAAAAAAATCAATAATCCAATCTTGGGGTCCGCTGACATTTTTATGATGTGGTTGGCATGATTTAAGATGAGGCTGAACAGTCATCTGCAATGGTCCTGTGGGGCTCTAAGCAATCCAAATCCAATCCCATTTTCTCGCGGCATTAAGAAGTCTTTATACCTTTCTCTGCTTCAATTATTCATGGTGTTTTACCTGCCTCAACTCCTTCATGCGGCAAGGATTCCAAGCTTTAATGACTTTCACCTTGCAATGAATTTCAGCTCACCCCTGGTCACTTTTTTTAATTGCTCAAGAAGCCAGTGGTACGCACTTTACTGCATTAACCCATCAAAACGCTTCATAGTTTCAAGAGTACAGAACTGTCGATGCTCTGAAGGAGATTACAACAGAGCAGGGCGAGGATGCCACCCTGATTAGAGCAATTCATAATGTAGACATGGAACAAAACAGTACAGGAACAGACCCTTTGGCCCACAATGTCAATCCTCAGCCCATTACCTCGTAAATCATCTCAGCTGCACGCAAAGGCTCGTAGTCAAAGTATTCACTGCAAATTGCCCATTTAAGGGCCTGTCCCACTTGGCAATTTTTTTCGGCGACTGCCGGCATCATGTCAGTGTCGCCAAAAGATTTTGAACATTTCAAAATCCAGCGGCGACAAACAAAATGTTGCGACACTTGAAAAAACACCGCGCGTCATACGTCGTCACGCCGCGTCACGCCGCAAATTTTTCGGTGAACTGATACGTCAGTCAGCCGGCAGTTGCCAAAAAAATCCCCAAGTGGGACAGGCCCTGTACTTCCTTATTAAATCAGGGAAGGTAGCTCAACCGTGGATAACAAGGGAAATCAGGGATAGTATCAAAGCAAAAGATGAAGCGTACAAATTAGCCAGAAAAAGCAGCCTACCAGGGGACTGGGAGAAATTCAGAGACCAACAGAGGAGGACAAAGGGCTTAATTAGGAAAGGGGAAATGGATTATGAAAGAAAACTGGCAGGAAACATAAAAACTGACTGCAAAAGTTTTTATCGATATGTGAAGCGAAAAAGATTAGTTAAAACAAATGTAGGTCCCTTGCAGTCAGAAACGGGTTAATTGATCATGGGGAACAAGGACATGGCAGACCAATTAAATAACTACTTTGGTTCAGTCTTCACTAAGGAAGACATAAATAATTTGCCGGAAATAGCAGGGGATCGCGGGTCAAATGAGATGGAGGAACTGAGTGAAATCCCAGGTTAGCCGGAAAGTGGTGTTAGGTAAATTGAATGGATTAAAGGCCGATAAATCCCCAGGGCCAGATAGGCTGCATCCCAGGGTTCTTAAGGAAGTAGCCCCAGAAATAGCGGATGCCTTAGTGATAATTTTTCAAAACTCTTTAGATTCTGGAGTAGTTCCTGAGGATTGGAGGGTAGCTAAAGTAACCCCACTTTTTAAAAAGGGAGGGAGAGAGAAAATGGGGAATTACAGACCAGTTAGTCTAACATCGGTAGTGGGGAAACTGCTAGAGTCAGTTATTAAAGATGGGATAGCAGTACATTTGGAAAGTGGTGAAATCATTAGACAAAGTAAGCATGGATTTACAAAAGGTAAATCATGTCTGACGAATCTGATAGAATTTTTCGAGGATGTAACTAGCAGAGTGGATAAGGGAGAACCAGTGGATGTGTTATATCTAGACTTTCAGAAGGCTTTCGACAAGGTCCCACATAAGAGATTAGTATACAAACTTAACGCACACGGTATTGGGGGTTCAGTATTGATGTGGATTGAGAACTGGCTGGCAGACAGGAAGCAAAGGGTAGGAGTAAACGGGTCCTTTTCAGAATGGCAGGCAGCGACGAGTGGGGTACGGCAAGGCTCTGTGCTGGGACCCCAGCTATTTACAATATATATTAATGATTTGGACGAGGGAATTAAATGCAACATCTCGAAGTTTGCGGATGACACGAAGCTGGGGGGCAGTGTTAGCTGTGAGAAGGATGCTAGGAGGCTGCAAGATGACTTGGATAGACTGGGTGAGTGGGCAAATGCATGGCAGATGCAGTATAATGTGGATAAATGTGAGGTTATCCACTTTGGTGGCAAAAACAGGAAAGTAGACTATTATTTGAATGGTGACCGATTTAGGAAAGGGGGAGATGCAACGAGACCTGGGTGTCATGGTACACCAGTCATTGAAATTAGGCACGCAGGTGCAGCAGGCTGTGAAGAAAGCGAATGGTATGTTGGCATTCATAGCAAAAGGATTTGAGAACAAGAGCAGGGAGGTTCTACTGCAGTTGTACAGGGTCTTGGTGAGGCCACACCTGGAGTATTGCGTACAGTTTTGGTCTCCTAATCTGAGGAAAGGACATTCTTACCATAGAGGGCGTACAGAGAAGGTTCACCAGACTGATTCCTGGGATGGCACGACTTCCATATGAAGAAAGACTGGATAGACTCGGCTTACGAATTTAAAAGATTGAGGGGGGATCTCATAGAGACTTACAAAATTCTTAAGGTGTTGGACAGGCTAGATACTGGAAGATTGTTCCCGATGTTGGGGAAGTCCAGGACAAGGGGTCACAGTTTAAGGATAAGGGGGAAGTCTTTTAGGACCGAGGTGAGAAAATCGTTTTTCACACAGAGTGGTGAATCTGTGGAATTCTCTGCCACATAAGGTAGTTGAGGCCAGTTCGTTGGCCATATTTAAGAGGGAGTTGGATGTGGCCCTTGTGGCTGAAGGGATCAGGGGGTATGGAGAGAAGGCAGGTACAGGATACTGAGTTGGATGATCAGCCATGATCATATTGAATGGCGGTGCAGGCTCGAAGGGCCGAATGGCCTGCTCCTGCACCTAATTTCTATGTTTCTATGTTGCAGGAATTATCAATGTGTAGGAAGGAACTGCAGATGCTGGTGTAATCCGAAGATAGACACAAAAAGCTGGAGTAACTCAGCGGGTCAGACAGCATCTCTGGAGTGAAGGAATAGGTAACGTTTTGTGTCGAGACCCTTCGTCAGACCTGAACAAGGGTCTCGATCCAAAACGCATTAACTCAGATTGTCAAACTCTTGCACTGAACCTTATTCACGTTATTCCCTATGTTACGTATCTGTACACTGTGAATGGCTCGATTGTAATCATGTGTTGTCTTTCCGCTGACTGGTTAGCACGCAACAAAAGCCTTTCACTGTACATCGGTACACATGACTATAAACAAAACTAACCAACTATCTAACAAATATCTCTGAGTTATGCATAAACACAAGGAACTGCAGATGCTGGGATCTTGCATGGAATACAAAGGGTCGGAGTAACTCAGCAGGTCACTCAGCACCTCTGGAGGACATGTACAGACAATGTTTCGGGTCTTGAAATGTTGCATATCTATGTCCTCCATAGATGCTTCCTGACCCACCAAGTTACTCCAGCAGTTAGTATTCTATGTATTAAGCACAGATTACAATGCTTGTCACACACCAATAAATATGATGAAGTGAATAGTAACGATTAAGAATTCCAGGTAATATGAATGGAATTAATTGCTAGATTTTAATTACTATCTAATTTTAGTTTAGAGATAGCGGTGAAGTTTACAATCAGCTTCTTGCTTGTGGTGACACTGAGATCGGGAGGAAAGTAGCAAAAAGTATCCTTGGACATTCACCAGTGTGGATGCTAGTTCAAGTGTGGATCTGCACCAAACTACAGTGTCTCCTGCATCTATTAAAAAGGGGTGCAGGACCCAAACACGGAATGGCACCCTGGTGTGACTTGGTTGCTGGACCATTGTAATAAGAATACTTTCCCACCCATTCATGGTACAGGGCAGCACAGTAGAGCTGCTGCCTCACAGCGCCGGAGACCCGGGCTCGATCCTGACTACCGGTGCTGTCTGTACTGAGTTTTTACATTCTCCCCGTGACCTGCGAGGGTTTTCTCCGGGAGCTCCGGATTCCCCCCATACTCCAAAGACGGACAGGTTTGTAAGTGAATTGGCTTGTTATCAATGTAAAATTGTCCCGATGGTGTGTAGGGTGGTGTAACACAGAAACATAGAAAATAGGAGCAGGAGTAAGGCCATTCGGCCCCTCCAGCCACCACCGTCATTCAATACGGTCATGGCTGATCATCCAACATCAGTACCCAGTTCCTGCATTCTCCCAACATCCCTTGATTCTGTTAACCCTAAGAGCCAGATCTAGCTCTCTCTCGAAAACATCCGTTGTAAGTGTGCGTGGATCGCTGGTCAGCGCGGACTCGGTGGGCCGAAGGGCCCGTTTCTGCGCTGTATCTCTGAACATTAAACTTGAACTTGAATCAAACCATCAACAGTTAATAGATAACAAAAAGCTCCGCTGCAATAGGACTTTTGCAAATAGTCACGAGCACAACCACAATCGACAAGCGAAAGATGAATAGTAAACCTCTGACGGTTCTATTAAAAAACTATGTCAGAGCTCAACTTTTACAATGATAGAGAATGGCTCACACAAGAGCGTTAAAGTCTGCTTCATGCTGCTGAATGTTCTGCACAGTACTTCGCTGTCCATATTAAATGCGCTATAGCAAAACAAAAGACATTGAGGCCTGGAAGAAGAGCTCTCGCAAACTGAAGATGAACGCCCCAGATGCAGAACCTCAGCCGTACTCAACAGAACTCATTTGAGATGGACAATAACTTGTTTGTTGAACACGGCTGGGTACTGGAAGATCGAGCTGCATAATTGTCTGCAAAGTGATGGTGAAATTAAATGGAGAAGTGTTTTTTTTTTAAATGCTAACTGCTGATAATTCTCTCTCAATATACATTGACACCCACACATCCAGGGTCGTGATGGAACGCTGCAAACATTTACTTTAGTGTAGGCCAAAGCTAGACACAAAAGAACACAAGTCTAGTTTTTAAGTTTGAGAGATACAACAACACCGTTTCGTACCCACAGAGTCCGCACCGACCAGTGATCCGCACACGACCAGCGGACTTTCAGAAAGTCATTTGATAAGGTCCCCACGTAGGAGATTAGAGTGGGAAAAAAATTATGGCACATGGTAATTGGGGTTTAGAGTGCTGACATGGATAGAGAAGTGGTTGGCAGACAGGAAACAAACGGTGGGGATTAACGGGTCCCTTTCACAATGGCAGGCAGTGACTAGTGGTGTACCGCAAGGCTCGGTGCTGGGACCGCAGCTATTTACAATATACATCAATGATTTGGATGAAGGGATTCAAAGTAACATTAGCAAATTTGCAGATGACAAAAGCAGGGTGGCAGTGTGAACTGTGAGGAGGATGCTATGAGAATGCAGGGTGACTAGGACAGATTGGGGGAGCGGCAGATGCGTGGCAGATGAAGTTTAATGCGGATAAATGTGAGGTTATCCACCTTGGTAGCAAAAACAGGAAGGCAGATTACTATCTAAATGGCATCAAGCTGGGAAAAGGGGAATAACAACGGGATCTGGGGGTCCTTGTACATCAGTCTATGAAGGTAAGCATGCAGGTACAGCAGGCAGTGAAGAAAGCAAATGGCATGTTGGCCTTTATAACAAGAGGAATCAAATATAGGAGCAAAGTGGTCCTTCTGCAGTTGTACAGAGCCCTAGTGAGGCCACACCTGGAATATTGTGTGCAGTTTTGGTCCCCTAATTTGAGGAAGGACATTCTTGCTATTGAGGGAGTGCAGCGTAGGTTTACACGGTTAATTCCCGGGATGGCGGGACTGTCATAGGCTGAGAGAATGGAGCAGCTGGGCTTGCACACTCTGGAGTTTAGAAGGATGAGAGGGATCTTATTGAAACATATAAGATTGTTAAGGGCTTGGACACACTAGAGGCAGGAAACATGTTCCTGATGTTGGGGGAGTCCAGAACCAGAGGCCACAGTTTAAGAATAAGGAGTAAGCCATTTAGAACGGAGACGAGGAAACACTTTTTCTCACAGAGAGTGGTGAGTCTGTGGAACAAATGGACACAAAGTGCTGGAGTAATTGGGTGGTTCAGGCAGCATCTCTGGAAAACATGGATAAGTGATGTTTCAGGTCAGGACCCTTCTTCAGTGCCAACCTGAAACGTCACCTATCCATGTTCTCCAGGGATGCTGCCTGACCCGCTGAGTTACTCCAGAACTCTGTGTCTTTCCACAAAATGATTACTGCAACAAAGGAATTCTCCCAATGCCTTAACCAACAATACACTTTACTTTTGACTTTTAGAGTTTAGAGATACAGCGTTGAAACAGGCCCTTTGACCCACCGAGTCCCCACCGACCAGCGATCACCCCATACACTCTACCATCCTACACGCTAGGGACAATATACAATTGACAGAAGCCAATTAACCTACAGACCTGAAGGCTAAAGAAAGGTCTCGACCCAAAACGTCACCTATTCCTTCTCTCCCGGAGATGCTGCCTGTCCCGCTGAGTTAGTCCAGCACTTTGTGTCAAACTACTGGAGACATCTTTGGAGTGTGGGAGGAAGCCAGAGCTCCCTGCAAATGTGAACATGCACAGGGAGAACGTACAAATTCGGTGCAGACAAGCACTTGTAGTCAGGATCGAACCCGGGTCTCTGGCGCTGTACCACTGCGCCACCGTGCCGACCAAAACTATGCACCGAGATAAATTACCCGCTCATTCAGAGAATCGTTTTTGGTGGAACCTTCCCGATTATCTCTACTTCTGTACCTTAAAAACATGTTCTTGTTTCTGAAACAATTTGCAATGGCCAAAAGACGTGAAAGGAATTAGGCCAGATTCCACTTTGAACATAATACAAACTACAACAAAAACCCAATTATACATAGTACAATCAGAATTTCGAAACAAATAAATACAATTTAAAATTAAGAAACTTATCTCTCCTATCTCCTATTGCTAAAAACCCGCTGTTTAAACCCTCAAGTATAGACAAAGCATTTATACAATGGGAAAGAGCAGGAAATAAAACTTTGGGAGATTTGTATGATACAGGAAAACTATTATCATTTAAACAATTACAACTAAAATATAATCTGGGTAACAATCAGTATTTTAAATATTTCCAAATATGTGATTATCTGAAAAAACATGCACAAGAATTTCACAAAATGCCATTAGACTTACTAGATGAAGTAATGAATACAAAGGAGGAATCAGCAAATTTAATGTCATATATATATATAATATTATACTAAATGCAGTAATACCAACAACGGAAGGTATTAGAGGTGTGTGGGAAAACGAACTAAGCATAAAAATTTCCAATGAAAGATGGAAAGAGTACTTATTACATGTGCACAAATGCTCAATTAATGTGAGACACACTTTAAAACAATTTAAAATTTCACACAGATTATACTACTCAAACACTAAATTAAATAAATTTTTCCCTAACATTTCACCAATTTGTGATGAATGCCAGTGTCAAGAAGCTACTATAGCGCACTCATTCATCTTTTGTACAAAAATTCAAAGGTTTTCGATTGAAATCTTTGAAATTTTCACAAAACTGTTTAAAATAAAAATGACACCAAAGCCAGAATGGATTATTTTCGGAATAACAGAAGGTAGTTCGGAATTAAATGTGTATCAAAAGAATCTATTTGATTACGGCTTAATAATAGGAAAAAAGCTAATCTTAAAATTCAGGAAAAATGCTCCTATATTAAATATGTGGATTTCAACTATGTTTGAAACATGACATCTGGAAGATATGAGACTCCGCCTGGCAGGAAAACCAGATTGTTTCTATCAGACGTGGTCTGCATTTATAGAATTGCTACAAAGATAGGGTGCAGGAGGACCTCGGGCCTTGGTAGGGGGGGATGAAAAACTATCGAGTTGGTGGATTCCTTTTGCGTGATATATATAATATAGTAACTGGCTTTTTTTTCCTTTCTTTTCTCTTTCTTTGTCAATCTTTCTTTTTTCCTTTTCTTTTCTAGGGTCTATCTCTTAATCCCCTTTCTCTAATTCTTTGACCAAGGGTTTCTTCTCCCCTTTGGCACGCTCTTTCACTATCACAACTCTTTACCTACTTCACTCTCTTTCCTTCTATTATTTTTCTATAAAAGCCATAAAAGTATGGGGTACAATGATTGTAACAATATATATGTGATGTACATTGATGTATTTGCCTCTAATAAATAAAAATATAAAAAATTTAAAAAATAGCGTAGTCAGGGGATATGGGGAGAAGGCAGGAACGGGGTACTGATTGGGAATCATCAGCCATGATCACATTGAATGGCGGTGCTGGCTCGAAGGACCAATTTGCCTAATCCTGCACCCATTGTCTATTGTCTATTATCCCCGCACACTATCTCACACACACACACACACACACACACACACACACACACACACACACACACACACACACACACACACACACAACAATTTACAATTTTATCTAAGCCAATTAACCTACAAACCTGTACATCTTTGGAGTGTGGGAGGAAACCGGGGATCCCGGAGAAAACCCACGCGGTCACGGGAAGAACGTACAAACTCCGTACAGACAGCACCCGTAGTCAGGATCGAACCTGGGTCTCTGGCGCCGTGAGGCAGCAACTCTACCGCTGCGCCACTGTGCCGGCCAAATAAACTTTCATGTGGACTGCAAGGGTACATTTTCCTTTATTTTGCACCCGATGTTTCATAGTATCGCTTGTCAGAATTAGATAGCTAGAAAATCTTTGGTCTCTTTGTATAAATGTTAGGAATGTTCGCTGTTGGCATTACAATGGCTCTCTTTATCGGATTCTGCCTAATGTGGCACAGTGGCCATGGCCTTGAATTAACCTGGAACTCGAGCACAATTAGAAACCAATTTAAAATGGCCTTCCTACCACTGTGAATAGCTCACTTCAAATTAGTGTTGGTCTCCTGGTGGAGTATCTGACCTTTGTTGCCTTGAGAACTGCATGTGCACAAATATTGACTCAGCTTTTCAAATCGGAGTCGAGGTGCCGTCACTTATAAAAGATAGGATGAGACAGAAGTTCATAAGGTGCGCCGCAGAAAGCATTTTATCGGGACGCATCACAGCGTGGTTTGGGAACAGCTCCCCCCGCGATCGCAAGAAATTGAAGCGAATCGTGGACGCAGCCCGGACCATCACACAAACCAACCTCCCTTCCATTGACTCCATCTACACCTCACGCTGCCTCGGCAAGGATGAGTCTCACCCCGGCCACTCCCTCTTCTCCCCTCTCCCAACGGGGCAAAAGGTACAGGAGTGTGAAAACGCACACCTTCAGTTTCAGGGACAGTTTTGTCCCAGCTGTTATCAGGCAACTGAACCATCCTACCACAACCATATAGCAGACCTGAGCTACTATCTACCTCATCGGGAATCCTCGGGCTATCCTTGATCGGACTTTACTGGCTTTACCTTGCGCCTTATCATGTATCTATACACTGTGAATAGCTCGATTGTAATCCTGTATTGCCTTTCTGCCGACTGGTTAGCATGCAACTAAAGCATTTCACTGTACCTTGTTACATGTGACAATAAACTAAACTAAATTAAACTAACTTCATAAACAGTAGGAGCAGAATTAGGCCATTCGGCCCATCAAGTCTACTCCACCATTCATTCATGGCTGATCTATCTCTCCCTCTCAACCCCATTCTCCTGCCTTCTCCCCAGAATCCCTAACACCCGCACTAATCCTTAGAAATACCATTTTTAAAGGTTTCGGCCCGGAACGTTGCCTATTTCCTTCGATCCATAGATGCTGCCGCACCCGCTGAGTTTCTCCAGCACTTTTGTCTACCTTCGATTTTCCAGCATCTGCAGTTCCTTCTTAAAAATTAAATCTATCGCTGGCTCACTGGCAGGGAGCACAATCTAATGGTTAGGAAGGAACTGCAGATGCTGGTTTACTCCTTATTCTGCTCCTATCACTTATGAAATGATACTATTTTTTTTTTCAAAATGAAATGCGCTGCCTTTTGTGGCGAGGCTGACATTTGATCATTTTCACAGTTTGCCGTCGACTTCAGTGGCAGTAAATGTGCTGTTTAACGTCGCGGCTCGAGCCGAGCTTTTGGGAATCACTCAGTCAGACCCATTCAGAGATTATACGTGGAACAAAGCAGGATGTTGGGACATGATCGTTAACTACCTGCGGTTAGAGTGGTGTTCTCAGCAACTTGCAAGTGTGAGCTTCCTGGTCGAAATGAACTGCCTGTTGTCGCTGCATGGATTGTGGACGTGCTGTTCTCGCCAACACTTAATACGCCGCATATTTTCTCAGTGGGTTGCCTGGTCTTTATTTTCGTTTTGAACTGGGAAAACAGTATTTTCAGCTTTTTAACACAGATATATTCTCCCTACACCCTGCGCATGGACATCAGTGACATGCGCTTCCTCCGCTACTTCAACCTACCAGTGGCCACAGCCTCAGAATTGAAGGCACGTACCTTCAGAAGGAGATGAGGAGGAACTTCTTCAGTGGTTCAGAGGGTGGTGTGCCTGTGGAATTCATTGCCACAGAAGGCTGTGGAGGCCAAGTCAATGGATATAAGGCGGATATTGACAGGTTCTTGATTAGTACGGGTGTCAGGGGTTATGGGGAGAAGGCAGGAGAATGGGATTGAGAGGGAGAGATAGAACAGCCATGATTGAATGGCGAAGTAGACTTGATGGGCCGAATATATGAATATATATAAATAGATAAATATAATATGGATATATTACAACCCAGCGGTATGAACATTGACTTCTCTAACTTGCTTTCCCTCTCTCTCCATCCCTCCCCGATCCTGGTTATCCAACTAGTCTGCCTGTCCTGATTAAATGCTATCTTTATATGTCTCGGTATCACCTTCGCCTAGCTAACAATGAAACATTCTACATTTTCCTTGCACACTCATCCCCTTTGATCATTCATTCTCACACCTTACTCTTCCATATCTCTAGTCTCCATCTCCCTTGACTCTCAGTCTGAAGAAGGGTCTCGACCCGAAACGTCAAGAGATGCTGCCCGGCCCGCTGAGTTACTCCAGCATATTGTGTCTATATCTATCTATCTCTCTCTCTCTCTCTCTCTCTCTCTCTCTCTCTCTCTCTCTCTCTCTCTCTCTCTCTCTCTCTCTCTCTCTCTCTCTATATATATATATATATATATATATATATATATATGTTATATGTATATAATATATATATATATAATATATATATATATATACATATATAGATTATATATATCAGAATCAGAATCACACTTTATTCGCCAAGTTTGTTTTGCAACATACGAGGAATTTCAAATGTATATTCTTCCTCCTTTAATTCTAAACTGACTTGTTGTTGACTGGATGTAAGTAGTATGCTTATAGGCGCAGTACGCCTTGTGCTTACGGAAACAAATAACAGATATCCTTTATTGACTATCAAACAAAAGCAGTGGATGGTAAAAGGATGCATCGAATGCCTTATCAAATTGCCTGCTTACTTCCTAAAGGTACACTGACCATCATATTTACTGCAACCTTGAAGTTTTGCATTTGCATTGGAACAGTTTGAAGAGTTCATGCTTCACCACCATTGTAACTTGCCTGGCAAGGATCTATCATTTTAATTGCCATTGTTTAATTTCCTTGCTCAGGTGCCGTGATAGAAGGTAATGTGTTTTCTCAACTATAATAAGATTATATTCTTAAGTGATAGGAGCAGAATTAGGCCAATCGGCCCATCAAGTCTACTCCGCCATTCAATCGTGGCTGATCTATCTCTCCCTCTCAACCCCACTCTCCTGCCTTCTTCCCATAACCCCTGACACCTGTATTAATCAAGCATCTGTCAATCTCAAAAATACCAATTGACTTGGCCTCCACAGCCTACTATGGGAAAGAATCCCACAGATTCACCACCCTCTGACTAAAGAAATTCCTCCTCACCTTCCTCAAGGGACGTCCTTTAATTCTGAGGCTGTGGCTTCTGGTCCTAGACTCTCCCACTTGTGGAAACATCCTCTCCACATCCACTCTATCCAGGTCTTTCACTATTCGGTAAGTTTCTACGAGGTACCCCTTCATCCTTCTGCACTCCCGCGAGTACAGGCCCAGCGCCGTCAAACGCATGTAAAACATTTCTTCAACAATAAAACATGGGAAGCTTTGGCTCCATGGTTACGATCCTGTTTCCGAGTCCGTACCTCCTGGGTATGGACACCACTCTGGGATTTTACTGCATCCAGGCCAATAGTTAGAGAAAGCCGCATTCTAGGCGGCACGATGGCGCAGCAGTAGAGTTGCTGCCTCACAGCGCCAGAGATCCGGGTCCGATCCTAACTATGGGTGCTGTCTGTGCGGAGTTTCGTTCTCCCCGTGACCTGCGTGGGTTTTCTCCAGGTGTTCTGGTTTCCTCCCACTCTCCAAAGACATGCAGGTTTGTAGGTTGATTGGCTGTGGTAAAATTGCAAATTGTCTCTGGTGTGTGTGGGATGGTGTTAGTGTGCGGGGATCGCTGGACTCGGTGGGCTGAAGGTACTGTTTCTGTGCTGTATGTCTAAACAAAAAGAAAATTCACTGTGATCTGTCTTTGGTTAGCGGGGAATAAACTCTTTGTGTAAAACCCTTATGTACATGTAAACAAGCCATGAAATTATTAGAAACAAGGAACTGAAGATGCTTGTTGACACAAATGGACACAAAGTGCTGGAGTAATTGGGTGGTTCAGGCAGCATCTCTGGAAAACATGGATAAGTGATGTTTCAGGTCAGGACCCTTCTTCAGTGCCAACCCGAAACATCACCTATCCATGTTCTCCAGGGATGCTGCCTGACCCGCTGAGTTACTCCAGAACTCTGTGTCTTTCCACAAAATGATTACTGAACAAAGGAATTCTCCCAATGCCTTAACCAACAATACACTTTACTTTTGACTTTTAGAGTTTCGAGATACAGCGTTGAAACAGGCCCTTTGACCCACCGAGTCCCCACCGACCAGCGATCACCCCATACACTGTACCATCCTACATGCTAGGGACAATATACAATTGACAGAAGCCAATTAACATACAGATCTGAAGGCTAAAGAAAGGTCTCGACCCAAAACGTCACCTATTCCTTCTCTCCCGGAGATGCTGCCTGTCCCGCTGAGTTAGTCCAGCATTTTGTGTTAAACTACTGGAGACATCTTTGGAGTGTGGGAGGAAGCCAGAGCTCCCTGCAAATGTGAACATGCACGGGGAGAACGTACAAATTCGGTGCAGACAAGCACCCGTAGTCAGGATCGAACCCGGGTCTCTGGCGCTGTACCACTGCACCACCGTGCCGACCAAAACTATGCACCGAGATAAATTACCCGCTCAGTCAGAGAATCGTTTTTGGTGGAACTGTCCCGATTATCTCTGCTTCTGCACCTTAAAAACACGTTCTTGTTTCTGAAACAATTTGCAATGGCCAAAAGACGTGAAAGGAATTAGGCCAGATTCCACTTTGAACATAATTAGTGTTCTCCTGAAACAGCCTCAGTTTGCAGAATTAAATTTCCTGCTTAAAGTTTCACACTTATTATCATATCACCTGCAGCAAAGTTGTTGAAGAAAGCAGTGTAATTGCAGATTGTGTCACAAGGTGGTTGTTCAGTTATTTACTTTGCATCCAAAAACATCTGCAGGCATATTGTGTGTTGGCAACTGGGGGCAAAATGAGCTGCTGATAGACTGATCGAATAGTACAATCATTTGTGCTCATTTCTGCAACTCCAAGTAATTTAATTTTCAATTACTGAAGTTGTACTGCTGTTTTAGCTATGTATTCATATTAGAGTCACAGAGTGATGCAGTTTGGAAACAGGCCCTTCGGCCCAACTTGACCATGCCGGGTGCTCCGGTTTCCTCCCACATTCCAAAGACGTACAGGTTTGCAGGTTAATTGGCTTTGGTAAAAATTATAAATTGTCCCTCGTGTTCTGCGACAGTGCTAGTATACATGGTGCTGGTTGGCGAGGACTCGGTGGGCCGAAGGGCCTGTTTCCATGCTGTATTTCTAAACTGAACACTTCTATTATCCTTCATCTTTCTCACACCTTTTGTCTTTTCATTTCTGACCTTCATCCGGCCATCTGCCCGTAGAAATCCTCACCTCTATCCACCTATCGCTCGCCAGGCTTTGTCCTGCCCCTCCTCCCGTCTCGCTTTCTCTCCACCACCTCCGCTCCACAACAATCTGCCTGAGGAAAGGCCCCAACCCGAAACGTCACCTATCCACGACCGCCAGAGATGCTGCCTGACCCGCTGAGTTACTCCAGCATTTAGAAACATAGAACGCAAGTGCAGGAGTAGGCCATTCGGCCCTTCGAGCCGGCACCGCCGTTCAATATAATCATGGCTGATCATCCAGAATCAGTACCCTGTTCCCCCATATCCCTTGACTCCGTTAGACCTCAGAGGTAAATCAAACTCTGTCTTGAAAACACCCAGTGAATTGACCTCCACTGCCTTCTGTGGCAGAGAATTCCACAGATTCACAACTCTACTTGCAAAAGGCACGTTGTGTCTCTATTTGTAAACCAGCATCTGCAGTTCCTTGATTCTGCAACCTGTGTACCCGCACGCCTTTGGAAGGTGGGAGGAGACCCGCACCGTCACGGGAGAAGGTGCAAACTCCACACAGACAGCACCAGACAATCATAGAAATCCATTTAAGATTGACACAAAATGATGGAGTAACTCAGCGGGACAGGCAGCATCTCTGGAGAGAAGGAAGTGAAGAGGAAGAATAATGAATGAGTTTATTGGCCAAGTATTCACATACAAGAAATTTGCCTTGGTGCTCCGCCCGCAAGTGACAACATGACAGTTAGGAATGATACATAAAACATTAGATATTAAAAGTGGGTGACGTTTCGGGTCGAGACCCTTCTTCAGACTGAGAGTCGGGGAGAGGGAGACAGAGATGAGGAAGGGTAAGGTGTGAAAACGAGACATGTCAAGGAAAATGTAGAATAGATGACATGTGAAATATAAGTACTTATATTTAATCAAATAAATAAAGTACTTATGATTAATTTAATAAGATTATTAAGAGTTTGGACACGTCAGAGTCATGAAACATGTTCCCGGTGTTGGGGGAGTCCAGAACCAGGGGCCACAGTTTAAGAATAAGGAGTAAGCCATTTAGAACGGTGACGAGGAAACACTTTTTTTCACAGAGAGTGGTGAGTCTGTGGAATTCTCTGCTTCAGAGGGTGGTGGAGGCAGGTTCTCTCGATGCTTTCAAGAGAGAGCTAGATAGGGCTCTTAAAAATAGCAGAGTCAGGGGATATGGGGAGAAGGCAGAAACGGGGTACTGATTGGGGATGATCAGCCATGATCACATTGAATGGCGGTGCTGGCTCGAAGGGTCGAATGGCCTACTCCTGCACCTATTGTCTATTGTCTATTGTCTATTTCCCTTGAGCAGCTTACATCCCAGTGGTATGAACTTTAATTTATCTAACTTCAAGTTAACTCCTGCAACCCTTTCCTCTCCCTCTCCCCCCCCCCCCCCCCACCCACCCCACATTCCCACACCCTAGACGTCCTACCAGCCCTGTATCCCTCCCATTATCACACCTTCCCCAGCCAACAAGGGGGCATTGTGGGCTCCACCCTTCCTAAGGTTACCTCTTGACGGCCCTGATTGGTTTTGGCCTATTCTCGCCTCCAGTTTATCTCCCCTCCCCACCACCTCGACTTTCCGCCTGAGGAAGGGTTCCATCCCGAAACGTCACCTCTTCTCCTTCTCCAGCGATGCTGCCTGACCCGCTGAGTTACACCAGCGTTTTGTGTATAACTTCAAAGAAAAGACTAAATGGATGCAATCAACCCTTCCACAATGCACAGATTCTGGACAAAATGGTACAATATTTAGTGCAAAGATATAACATTCAAGTCCGAATAAAGGCAATCCAATTTGGTGGCACGGTGGCGCAGCGGTAGAGGTGCTGCCTCACAGCGCTGAACCCGGGTTCGATCCTGACACTGATTCAATTATCAAGAAATCTTATCTGCGCCTCTACTTCCTGATAAGATTACGGAGAGTCGGTGTGTCAAGGAGGACTCTCTCTAACTTCTACAGGTGCACAGTAGAGAGCTTGCTGACCGGTTGCATCGTGGCTTGGTTCGGCAACTTGAGCGCCCTGGAGAGGAAAAGACTACAAAAAGTAGTAAACACTGCCCAGTCCATCATCGGCTCTGACCTTCCTTCCATCGAGGGGATCTACCACAGTCGCTGCCTCAAAAAGGCTGGCAGCATCATCAAGGACCCACACCACCCTGGCCACACACTCATCTCCCTGCTACCTTCAGGTAGAAGGTACAGGAGCCTGAGAACTGCAACGACCCGGTTCAGGAATAGCTACTTCCCCACCGCCATCAGACTATTAAACCTGGCTCGGACAAAACTCTGAACATTAACACCCCATTATCTGTTTATTTGCACTTTATCAGTTTAATTATTCATGTGTGTATATATTTATATAATGGTATATGGACACACTGATCTGTTTTGTATTCATGCCTACTATGTTCTGTTGTGCTGAAGCAAAGCACGAAATTCATTGTCCTTTCAGGGACACATGACAATAAACTCATTTGACCTGACTTAACTTGACCATGGATGTTTTAGTTTCCTCCCACACTCCAAAGATGTACAGGTTTGTAGAGTCTGAAGAAGGGTCTCGACCCGAAACATCGCCTATCTCCTTCGCTCCTTAGATGCTGCTGCACCCGCTGAGTTTCTCCAGCCGTTTGTGTACCCTCGATTCTCCAGCATCTGCAGTTCCTTCTTTAACCGGTTTGTAGGTTAATTGGCTTGGTGGAAATGTGAAAATTGTCCCTAGCCGAGGACAGTGTTGGTGTGCGGGGATCGCTGGTCGGTACGGACGCGGTGGGCCGAAGGGCCTGCTTCTGCATTGTATCTCTAAACTAAACTAATCAGTGAGCTATGCGAATTATGCCAGTGTGGCGAGCCACCATCCTCTTGATTATTATCTTCTTTCCAACACTCATCCAGAAAGGTCTTCAATACTGTTCACACATCCCCCCACTAAAGTAAACTAATTAGACAGAACTGTGTAAAGGTTATCGACCTGAGAGATTAACTTTGATTCTCTCTCCAGAGATGTAGGCTGACCTGCTGAGTTTTTCCAGCATTTTGTATTTATTTTTTCACTGTGACTGTTGCAGGGCCTGTAATCAGTGAAACCTTCTGCTCCCCTTTTAAAATGCAAAATATTTGCTTTGTAAATTATATGAAAATATGTCAGAGCTAATTGGACACATTTACAACAGGCCTTGCGTCCGACCCCCTTACGGCCGTTCAAGGTCATGGCTGTCAGGTGAAAACAATCGCGGGTGTTTAACTTGTGGCGTAATGGCTTCGTTTACTGCTCGCCATCTGTTTCAATTCTCTCAATGCTATCATGTTGAATCACTACCTCAATAAACACAATTTGCCAAATCAATCAGGGTGTTAGTTTGGCCAGTGTTGCAACTGCCGAGAGCCATAGAGTGATACAGGCCCTTTGGCCCAACTTGCCCACACCGGCCAACATGCGCCATCTACACTAGTCCCACCTGCCCACGTTTGGTCCATATCCCTCCAAACCTGTCCTATCCATGTACCTGTCTAACTGATTCTTAAATGTTGGGATAGTCCCTGCCTCAACTATCTCCTGGGGTGGGAGATTGCAATCTTCACGTGGTCCGCCCTGTTTCGACTAATGCAATCAACTGGACGTGCACAAACGGAAGATCAAATAGAACAAGTTGTCCAACAACTTTAGGCTGTGCACGCCACACGCAAGAAGAAGAACTATCTCCTCTCCAGCTTGTTCCATACACCCACCACCCTTTGTGTGAAAAAGTTACCCCTCAGATTCCTATTAAATCTTTTACATCCCCGTAAACCTTTGCTGCATCCTTTCTGGCTTGACAACATCTGGCTACATTGATAATGACATCGTATAGCCAGAGATGGTACAGCAGCTGAAAATCGGCTTCATGTGACAAGAGAGAGATTCAAGGATGATTGTCTCTTATGTTGCCACAACCTTCCATTGTCCTGCTCAAAAAGGGTTTGATCATTACATTTTCCTAACTCTTGCTTCCCTCTCCCCTGACTCACAGTCTGAAGAAGGGTTCCGACCTGAAACGTCACCTATTTCTCTCCAGAGAAGCTCCCTGTCCCCCTGAGTTACTCCGGCATTTTGTGTCTATCTTCTGTGTAAACCAGCATCTACAATTCCTTCCTACACATTTTGTTTCCACAGGTTCACAAGTTACAGGAGTAGAGTTAGGCCATTCGGCCCATCGAGTCCACTCCATCATTTAATCATGACTGATCATTGCCTCCGAACCCCATTCTCCTGCCTGCTCCCCATAACCCCCGACACCCGTCTAATCAAGAATCTGTCAATCTCCGCCTTAAAAATGTCCATTGACTTGGTCTCCACTGCCGTCTGTGCCAATGAATTCCACAGATTCACCCCCTCTGACGAAAGATAATGATAAATTGAACAGAAAATAATTAAGGCAGGGCGGCGCAGTGGCACAGCAGTAGAGTTGCTTCCTTACAGCGCCAGAGACCTGGGTTCGATCCTGACTATGGGTGCTGTCTGTACGGACTTTGTGCGTTCTACCCGTGACCTGCGTGCGTTTCCCCGAGATCTTCGGCTCCCTCCCACACTCCAAAGACATACAGGCTTGTAGGCTAATTGGCTTGGTGTAAATGTAAAATTGTTCCTATTGTTTGTAGGATAGTGTTAGTGTGCGGGGATCGCTGGTCGGCGCGGACTATGTGGGCCAAAGAGCCTGTTTCCACGCTTTATTTCTAAACTAAACTAAACTAAATTAAAATGAGCATTGGCTGGTTTATTTTTTATCTTGTGCTCATTCATTGAGTGAGGACAGCAGTGTTGCCGTCTGATCAAACCAAGCCCAAGCTCTCTGTATTCATGAGCATTGCGGAACAATTTACGCACTGGTCCGTTCCCGTTAGATGAATAATTTACTTTCGCTTCCTGGCACGTTTCAATTTGTAACAGGAAGTGTGGAACATTGTTGTTTTTTATCCAAAATGGTCATTGTTTCGTTTTAGCTTTGTTTCGTTTGGAGATACAGCGCGGAAACAGACCCTTCGGCCCACCGGGTCCGCACCGGCCAGCGATCCTCGCACATTCACAATATCCTAGTCACACGAGGGATAATTTATACCAAGCCAATAAACCTGAAAAGGCTAGAGTAGTTTTTTCGGCAACTGTTGGCATCATTGACTGACGTATCAGGTCACTGAAAAAGTTGCGGCGCGGCGTGGCGTGACGCGGCGTGACGACGTATTGACGCACGGTGTTTCCTCAAGTGTCGCAACATTTTTTTGTCGCCGTTGGATTTTGAAATGTTCAAAATCTTTCGGCGACCCTGACACGTCAGTCAATGATGCCGACAGCCGGCGAAAAAATCGCCAAGTGCGACAGGCCCTTTAGTGTGCGGGGATCACCGGTCGACTCAGACACAGTGGGGGCGAAGGTCCTGTTTCTGCGCTGAATCTCTAAGCCGAACTACGTCTGGTGTAATGGACAGGAATGCTGGCCATACCCAGATGGCAATTCCTGTAGGATGGAAGCAAAAGTCAAGAGTGTTTTATTATCATATGTCCCAAAACATTACATTGATATTCTTACTTGCAGCAGCACAAAAGGTTTGTAACCACAGCACTCAAAAGCGTTTTGTCGAGCTGGAGTCAAAAGAACATTTTTAAAGCGTAGGGGGAATGGAAGGAAAAGGGGGAAACAAAACTATAAAATACTCAATAATAAAGTCAACATGTGGACATTTTGCTGGAATGATTCAGACAACTTGGGCACGGCAACAAAGATGAATTAGAATTACAGTAAGAGGGAAACAACGCTGATATAAGGTGCAAGGATGTAATAAACAGTAATGGCAGATGTTGGTTGTACCAACATTAACCTGGTGAACCTACGCTGCACTCCCTCAACAGCAAGAATGTCCTTCCTCAAATGAGGTGACCAAAACTGTGCTTAATACTCCAGGGGGTCTGACCAGGGCCCTGTACAACTGCAGTAGGACCTCCTTGCTCCTAAACTTAAATCCTCTCACTATGAAGGTCAGCATGCCATTAGCTTTCTTCACTGCCTGCTGTACCTGCATGCTTACTTTCAGTGACTGATGTACAAGCACACCCAGCCCCCCTTTTCCTAATCTGACACCATCCAGATAAAAAACTGCCTCCCTGTTCTTGCCACGAACGTGGATAACCTCACATGTATCTACACTATACTGCACCTGCCATGCATCTGTCCACTCACCCAACCTGTCCAAGTCACCCTGCAGCCTCAGAGCATCCTCTTCACAGCTCACACTGCCACCCAGCTTTGTGTCATGCACAAACCTGGAGATGTTACATTTAATTCCCTCGTCTAATTCATTAATATATATTGTAAATACTTGTGGGTAGACATAAAAAAGCTGGAGTTACTCAGAGGGTCAGGCAGCATCTCTGGAGAGAAGGAATTGGTGATGTTATGGGTCGAGACCCTCCTTCGGGTCCCAGCACTGGGCTTTGCGGCACCCCACTAGTCACTGCCTGCCATTCCGAAAAAAATTTCAGTTCTTGGCACCGTGTTAGAGGAAAGATATTGTCGAGCTTGAAAGGGTTCAGAGAAGATTTACAAGGATGTTGCCAGGACTAGAGGGTCTGACCTATAGGAAGAGGTTGAGTAGGCTGGGTCTCTATTCCTTGTAGTGCAGGAGGATGAGGGGTGATCTTAAAGAGGTTTATAAAATCATGAGAGGAATAAATCGGATAGATGTACAGTATCTCTTGCCCAGAGTGGGGGAATCGAGAATCGAGAATGTGTGCCGGCAAAATCGCGTAAGTGGGAAAAGCCCTTTAGGAACGGAAAATAATGGAGGGTGGTGCAGCGGAAGAGTTGCTGCCTCACAGCGCCAGAGTCCCGGGTTCGACCCCCACTACGGGTGCTGTCTGTACGGGGTTTGTACATTCTCCCTATGACCTGCGTGGGTTTTCCCCAGGTGCTCCGATTTCCTCCCACACTCCAAAGACATACAGGTCTGCAGGTTAATTGACTTGGTATAATTGTAAAATTGTCCCTAGTGTGTGTAGGGCAGTGTTAATGTGCGGGGATCGCGGGTCAGCACGGACTCGGTGGGCCGAAGGGCCTGCTTCTGTGCTGTATCTCTAATCTAAGCTAAGTAAAAAAATCTGTAGCAGCAGGAAAGTGATCCTGGGCATGCTTCACAGTTAACAGCAGAAGGTTGGTTGGGGGGGGAGGGGTGGGAGATGTTGGCCATCATCATTATCTTTAGCAATGAAAAGATTGAGTGCCCTCAGTTATGTGCTGAGAGAATTAAATATCCTGCACTCACATCAAACAGTCAATCTGGTGGAATTGATTTCAGCTGCGAATGAAAGTTAATCATTATCAGAATCTTAAATTGGAGCATGTTGGAGACATAGACCGAAGTAATCAGCCAACTGCTTCTCACATCAGCAGCACTTGCGTACAAAATCAGTGCCCTGCCAGGACCGACCGGGCATTGATTTTCTGTCGGGCTCTCTGCATTCCCAGCTATAAATCTGCACGGCACGGTGGCGCAGTGGTAGAGGTGCTGCGTGGGGTTTTCTCCGGGTGCTCCGGTTTCCTCCCACACTCCAAAAACGCACAGGTTTGTAGGTTAATTGACTTTGGTAAAGATTGTAAACTGTCCCTCGTGTGTAGTGTGTAGTGTGCGGGGATCGTTGGTCGGCACAGACTTGGTGGGCCAAAGAGCCTGTTTCTGCGTTGTACCGCTAAAAAAACACAGCCCAGGCAAAGTCGTTACCTCAGTAAAACTATTGAAATCTGTCTGAAATCGGTGCTTGGGCCTTATTTCTGCAGATTCTGGATTCATTCCATGCCTCCACCATGTTGCTTTGCCCGTAATAACTACCCCCTCCCCAGGAACCTTCCCCTGCAACCACAGAAGATGCAACACTGTCCTTATAGCTCCTCCCTCGACTCTGTCCAGGGACCACGACATTCCTTTCAGGTTAGGCAGAGGTTCACTTGCACCTCCTCCAACCTCATCTACTGTATCCGTTGTTCAAGATGTGGACTCTTATACATCGGCGAGGCCAAACGCAGACTGGGCGATCGTTTCGCGGAACACCTTCCCTCAGCCCGCCTGAACCAACCTGATCTCCCGGTTGCTGGACATTTTCATTCTCCTTCCCATTCCCACACAGATCTTTCTGTCCTCGGGCTCCTCCATTGTCAGAGTGAGGCTAAAGGCAAATTGGAGGAACAGCATCTCATATTTTGCTTGAGCAGCTCACAGCCCAGTGATATGAATATTGATTTATTGATCCCGTTGTTGGCAAACATTTTCACTCCCCTTCCCATTCCCACACTGACCGCTCTGTCCTGGGCCTCCCCCAGTAAAGGCCCAGTACGGGACAGGCAGCATCTCTGGAGAGAAGGAATGGGTGACTTTTCGGGTTGAGACCCTTCTTCTAAAGACCTTTGTGTCCATCTGCCTTCTCTTGTGCTGGGCTACATCTTAAGCTATCTTTCTAAGTTTGGTTTTGACAATACATTGACTTGTGGTTCCTCCATGCTGGCTCAGCAGGAGCTGTCTGTTTTATGCTTTCATCTATACCCTGAGCTTCACAACTCTCATAGCTACCCTTGCCGCCCCAGTAGGCACTACAGTGACAGAGTACATACATCTTCCAATCGATATAATGATTTACAGCAAATGTCTGCTTGAATTGTGGCGAAGATAGAAATTCGTACTGAGCAAGCACTTGTGATTTATTAATCTCAGTGAACTATGGAGTTCATGGAAGTCAGGTATGTCTCTACTCTTCCCATAGCCCATTATTGGCTGTAACAACAATGCCACCCTCTGTGCACTGATGTAGCTGCTGTATGTTTAGATTAGTTTAATTTAGTTTGGAGATACAGTGGCTTGCAAAAGTATTCATACCCCTTGAACTTTTCCACATTTTGTCACGTTACAACCACAAACGTAAATGTATTTTAATGGGATTTTATGTGATAGACCAACACAAAGTGGTGCATAATTGTGAAGTAGAAGGAAAATGATACATGGTTTCCAAATTTTATTACAAATAAAAAACTGAAAAGTGTGGAATGCAAAAGTATTCAGCCCCCTGAGTCAATACTTTGTAGAACCACCTTTCGCTGCAATTACAGCTGCAAGTCTTTTGGGGGATGTCTCTACCAGCTTTGCACATCTAGAGACTGAAATTTTTGCCCATTCTTCTTTGCAAAATAGCTCAAGCTCAGTCAGATTGGATGGAGAACGTCTGTGAACAGCAATTTTCAAGTCATGCCAGATATTCTCAATTGGATTTAGGTCTGGACTTTGACTGGGCCATTCTAACACATGAATATTCTTTGATCTAAACCATTCCATTGTAGCTCTGGCTGTATGTTTAGGGTTGTTGTCCTGCTGGAAGGTGAACCTCCACCCCAGTCTCTAGTCTTTTGCAGACTCTAACAGGTTTTCTTCCAAGATTGCCCTGTATTTGGCTCCATCCATCTTCCCATGAGCAGCTTCCCTGTCCCTGCTGAAGAAAAGCATCCCCACAGCATGATGCTGTCACCACCATGTTTCACAGTGGGGATGGTGTGTTCA
The DNA here is from genome assembly GCA_035221665.1 of Okamejei kenojei. NCBI lineage: Eukaryota > Metazoa > Chordata > Chondrichthyes > Rajiformes > Rajidae > Okamejei > Okamejei kenojei. Next base: position 28,680,369 of record CM069163.1, read on the forward strand.
GGGTGATGTGCAGTGTTAGTTTTCCGCCACACATTGCATTTTGCATTTAGGCCAAAAACTTCAATTTTGGTCTCATCAGACCAGAGCACCTTCCTCCACATGTTTGCTATGTCCCCCACATGGCTTGTGGCAAACTGCAAACGCGACTTCTTATGGCTTTGTTTCAACAATGGCTTTCTTCTTGCCACTCTTCCATAAAGGCCTGATTTGTGGAGTGCACGACTAATAGTTGTCCTGTGGACAGATTCTCCCACCTGTGCTGTGGATCTCTGCAGCTCCTCCAGAGTTACCATGGGCCTCTTGGCTGCTTCTCTGATCAATGCTCTCCTTGCCCGGCCTGTCAGTTTAGGTGGACGGCCATGTCTTGGTAGGTTTGCAGTTGTGGCATACTCTTTCCATTTTCAGATGATGGATTGAACAGTGCTCCGTGAGATGTTCAAAGCTTCGGATATTTTTTTATAACCTAACCCTGCTTTAAACTTCTCCACAACTTTATCCCTGACCTGTCTGGTGTGTTCCTTGGGCTTCTTGATGCTGTTTGTTCACTAATGTTCTCTAACAAACCTCTGAGGCCTTCACAGAACAGCTGTATTTATACTGAGATTAGATTACACACAAGTGGAGTCTATTTACTAATTAGGTGACTTCTGAAGGCAATTGGTTGCACTGGATTTTATTTAGGGGTATCAGAGTAAAGGGGGCTGAATACTTTTGCACGCCACACTTTTCAGCTTTTTATTTGTGTTGTGAGGTAAATGAAACTTTCACTACTTGTAATTTACTTAACTTTATTTAAGCTTTAAGCAACTTATTTCTTTAATACATTACTCAGAAACGTCTGGCAAACAAGGCTGATTCCGCAGGCCTTTCCCGCCTGAAATACTTTGCACGTGCGCACACTCCGGGAATGTCGTGCGCATGCGCACACTCTAGAAGAACCCCGCACATGCGCCCACTTCATTCTCCCTCCTATTTCTAAGTTGAGACGGTCAGGAGGTTTAATTCATCTTGATGACCGTCGCAGAACTGGAGCTTCAGGAGGTAATGGCGTTTCAATAGCTGGTGGTAGATATATTGCTTGGTCATCAACTTCACTCATATTGTTATTTAGAATTACAATTTTAGAATTTCTTATAGAAGTTTCCATAGGGGATGCTGGAGGTGTTGGAGGAAGTTCTCGATTAGTGTTATCAAGAAGTGACGGAGCTGATGGAGAAGACGGACATGGTGCAAGGTCACGAAGTGAGACAGTTGACTGGCGTCCATCCTGATACTTGATAGTTGCATAAGATGGGTTGACATCAGTCAGTTCAACTTCATCAACAAAAGGCTCGTTCTTATTTGATCGGACATAACGACGAAGCAACACGGTCCCAGGGCTAGTCAACCATGATGGCAGAGAAGTACCACTAGAAGAACGCCGTTTGAAGTTAAAGAACCGCTCATGTGGAGTAGTATTGGTAGCAGTTGACAGTAGAGATCTGATGTAGTGTAATGCATCTGGTAGAACACATTCCCAATGCTGATCTGGTATGTCATTTGACTTTAAAGCCAGTTTCACTGCTTTCCAAATGATTCCGTTATACCTCTCAACCTGACCATTTCCAATAGGATGATATGGTGTTGTTTTACTTGTTGCAATTCCTCTCTTAGAAAGGTAGTCCTTTAAATCTTTCGACATGAATGAGGTGCCCCTATCAGAATGTATGTAACTTGGAAATCCACAGAAAGAAAACAGTTGATCTAAACATTTGATAACCATAGCAGCTGACATATTTGGACAAGGAAAAACAAATGGGAACCTCGAATATTCGTCAACTAAGGTAAGTATATAAACATTTCGAGAGGAGGATGGTAAAGGCCCTTTGAAGTCAATACTCAAACGTTCCATAGGTTGAGTAGCTTTGATCAATCTTCCTTCTTCGGGACGGAAGAACCTTGGCTTCAATTCAGCACAGATTCTACATGACGCACACGCCATCTTCACATCTTCTGTAGAGAAAGGTAAGTTTTTGGAACGAACATAGTGTAATAAACAAGTGACTCCAGGATGACACAGCCCATTGTGAAGATCAGTGAGTGCAGAAGAATGAACAGAGGCACAAAATGCTCGAGTTAATTATCCTTAGTTCCTCATTATCCTTACCAGGGCGGTACTCAATTGAATAACTATATGCAGATAATTCAATCCTCCATTCATGAATTTTACTGTTCTTAATCTTCGTTTGTTTTCGATTATCCAGCATAAAATCTGTTATCAAAGTGAAGTGCTGGCGAGCAAGGAAATGACTCCATTTTCTCACTGCTTCAATAATTGCTGTAGCTTCCTTTTCGACAGGTGGGTAGTGCAATTCACTACCTTGGAGAGTACGAGACATGAAAGCCACTGGTCGTCCTCCTTGATTTAACGTTGCTGATACTGCTAAATCAGAGGCATCACATTCAACAACAGAGGGGAGATCCTCGTCAATGGCGTGTAATGTCGCAGATTCCAATTGTTTCTTTAAAGAAGTAAAAGCACCAATTGCTGTGGAGTCAAGGGGGAAAGATTTTGCTCTAATCAAAGGCTGAATTTTGTCAGAGAAATATGGTATCCATTTTGCATCATATGCAAACATCCCAAGGACCCTTCGTAGAGAGTTTAATGTAACTGGAACAGGTATTTCTTGGAGTGGGCAGAGTCTTTCTGGATCAGGCTTGATTATATCATTTCCAACCCAATAACCAACAATGTTAATTGATGACACTGATGTTATTGACTTAGCCTCATTTGATGTTAGATTTTTAGAATGTACAACATCTAAAAACCATTGTACATTTTCATCATGTTCAGCTTGGTCTTTTCCTGCAATAGTTATATTATCAAGATAAGGGAAAGTATCTTTAAGGTTTTCCTGTTCAACAAGTTTGTCCATCTCTCTCTGAAAAACAGCCACGCCATTAGTTACACCAAAAGGAACTCTGCAGTAGTGATATAATTTCCCATTTGCTTCAAACGCAGTGTGTTTCTTCTCTGATTCCTTCAAAGGAATTTGGTAGTAAGCACTTTTTAAGTCAAAAGTAGAAAATATCTTATACTTAGCTAATGTATTGATAATCTCTTCTATTCGAGGTAGTGGATATGCATCAAGCTCCGTGAACTGGTTTATAGTTTGAGAGTAATCAATGCAGAGTCTTTTCCTATGTCTCTCCAAGGGGTCCTTAACCACAACAACTTGTGCCCTCCAAGGGGAAGAGCTGGGTTCTATGATACCTTCTCGTAAAAGATTAGTTACTTCTGTGTTGATAAAGTTCCTATCATCTTTACTAAAGTGTCTTGATTTTGTAGCAATTGGCTTGCACTTGGAGGATAAATTAGTGAATAATGAAGGACATTCAACAGATGCAGCAGAAACACCACACAATACTGGTGGCTTTGACAATACAAGGTAAGGCATAGATCTTTCATACATTATTTGAAGTGATCTGTGCAGTTTCTGGAAATCCTGACCTAGAATTATATCGCTACACACATTTTTCAAAATACCTAGACATACAGATTTATAGCTAGTTTTGTTCAGAATAAAGTCTACAATACAAGATCCTATAATTTGAGTGTTGAGAGTTGTCAGAGCCATCGAGATTTCCTTATTTGAAGGAATTATGGTTAGATTTAGACGAGACACAACTTGTTCACTTATAAAATGCCAGAATCAAGTAATACATTAAGTGTACAGCCATTAATGGGTACCATTGTAGCTGCATGAGACAAGCTCTGAGGAAATGCAGCTGTAATTGCACATAAAGAAGGCGTCTACATGGCAGCAGTCACAATTTTTGTAGTTGCTTTGGACTTGCGTACTCTAGAATAATGTCCCTTCTTGCCACAACTATTACAAGTTGCCTCTCGAGCAGGGCATATCTCTCTCTTATGTATATTACCCCCGCAAAAGTAACAGTTCCTTTTTGAATAATTATATGCTGTAGCAAGGGCCCCTTTATCCGTAGAGATTGTTTCGCTTTTCTCCATATTTGTACTTGGGTGAAATTCGTTAGTAGTGGTTGCAGCAGAATACACATTAGATGAGCCATAAGCATCTGAATGTTTCTGAGCCAAGTCCAAAGAGTAAGCTTGATTGTAAGCTGACTGTAAATCCAAGGTTTTGTGTTCTAATAGTCTCTGTCATATTAAAAGCGATGCCAAACCATTGATAAAAGAGTCTCGAATAACTTCCCTGTCGATATTGATCAGCCGTAACTGCTTTGAAGGCACAGTCTTTACTAAGTCTTTGAAGTTCTTGTAAAAATTCATCAAGTGACTCACCAGGTTTTTGTTTCCGAGTAGCAAGGAGGTGTCGAGCGAATATCACGTTGGGTGTCTTAACGAAGAGTCTGCTTAGTACATCAATAGCAGAATCATAAGTTGTACATTCCTCTATGTACTCGTATACATCAGAAGAGACGAAGCATATTAATGTCTTAAGACTATCTGGTGCATCGTTGCCACACTCCTCAAAGAAGTTATTTAGTATACGAAGCCAGTGCTTCCAAATCTTTGCAGCAGCAGGTGAGTTGGGATCCAGATCCAAGCGTTGGGGTTTCAATAGTTTCTCCATCCCAAGTCGGACTGTTTGACTTGTAAGATAAGTTGCTTAAATTATTGTGAGGTAAATGAAACTTTCACTACTTGTAATTTACTTAACTTTATTTAAGCTTTAAGCAACTTATTTATTTAATACATTACTCAGAAACGTCTGGCTAACATGGCTGATTCCGCAGGCCTTTCCCGCCCGAAATACTTTGCACATGCGCACACTCCGGGAATGTCCTGCGCATGCGCACACTCTAGAAGAACCCCGCACATGCGCCCACTTCATTCTCCCCTCCTATTTATAAGTTGAGACGGTCAGGAGGTTTAATACATCTTGATGACCGTCGCAGCACTGGAGCTTCAGGAGGTAATGGCGTTTCAATAGCTGGTGGTAGATATATTGCTTGGTCATCAACTTCACTCATATTGTTATTTAGATTTACAATTTTAGAATTTCTTATAGAAGTTTCCATAGGGGATGCTGGAAGTGTTGGAGGAAGTTCTCGATTAGTGTTATCAAGAAGTGATGGAGCTGATGGAGAAGACGGACATGGTGCAAGGTCACGAAGTGAGACAGTTGACTGGCGTCCATCCTGATACTTGATAGTTGCGTAAGATGGGTTGACATCAGTCAGTTCAACTTCATCAACAAAAGGCTCGTTCTTATTTGATCGGACATAACGACGAAGCAACACTTCATTTTGTAAAAAAATTTGAATACCATGTATCATTTTCCTTCCACTTCACAATTATGCACCACTTTGTGTTGGTCTATCACATAAAATCCCAATAAAATACATTTACGTTTGTGGTTGTAGCGTGACAAAATGTGGAAAAGTTCAAGGGGTATGAAAACTTTTGCAAGCCACTGTACAGCGTGGAAACGGGCCTTTCAGCCCACCAGGTCCGCGCTGACCAGCAATTACCCGTGCACTAGTTCTATCTGACACACCAGGGACAATTTACAGAAGCCAACCTGCAGGTCTTTGCAATGTGGGAGGAAACCGGTGCACCCGGAGAGAACCCACGTGGTCACATTCATTGTCACGGATGGCTGTGGAGGCCAAGTCAATGGATATTTGACAATGGATATGGTGGAATTTGACAGATTATTGATTAGTACGGGTGTCAGAGGTTATGGGTAGAAGGCAGGAGAATGGCGTTGAAAGGGAAAGATAGATCGGACATGATTGAATGGCACAGTAGACTCGATGGGCTGGATTACTTAATTCTGCTCTTGGAATTGATTACCTTTTTTTAGAGATATAATGCAGAAACAGGCCCTTCGGCACACTGAGTCCGCGTCAACCAGCAGGTGACCAAGAGAATGTACAAATTCTGTACAGGCAGCACCCGTATTCAGGACCAAACCCGGGTCTCTGGCACTGCAAGGCACCAACTCTACCGCTGCGCCACATTGCCGCACATCTGTGGCAGCTGCTGCTGCTGCTCTTCCCTCTTCTGCTCGCTCGCTAAAGTAAGTATGCTTTTAAGTAAGTAAGTTTATTGGCCAAGTATTCACATACAAGGAATTTGCCTTGGTGCTCCGCCCACAAGTAACAACATGACACACAGTGACAGTTACGAATGACTCAGAAAACACTAAACATTAATAATAATAAAACATTAATTATAAAACACCATAGATCAAGCATGTGAACCAACAAATACCAGATCAAAGGGAGGCTACAGATTTTTGGCTGTTGAGTAGAGCAACTACTCGTGGATAAAAACTGTTTTTATGTCTGGCTGTGGCGGGTTTGACAGTCCGGAGTCGCCTTCCAGAGGAAAGTGATTCAAAGAGTTTGTGGCCAGGGTGAGAGGGGTCGGAGATGATCTTGCCCGCTCGCTTCCTGGCCCTTGCAGTGTACAGTTCGTCGATGGAGGGAAGGAGTCAATAACCTTCTCTAAGTGCCTGCATGGTCTGCTACCTGCTCTTGTATAAATATGGGGGTTGATAGGGAAAGATAGATCAGCCATGATTGAATGGCGGAGTAGACTAGATGGGCCTAATTGAACTCCAATTAACAACTTGAGTTGTTGGCAGCAGCCTGAGGTAGTTGGAGTTCCCACTGAGCTCCTTGCGGCAGTCGCTAATCGATTGTCCTACTTCATCTCTCCCTGTCAGCTGGGGTTCTGCCAGGTTAAAGTAGACCAGAACATCTAGCTGCCAACAACGGACAATCACAGCCCACAAACATGCATTAGGATGGTCTCCAAGACGGAAAAAATATCCTTACTCAGAACTCTCAGCAACAGCGCAATTACAGCCAATTGCCCAAATTCTGTTCTGCAGCTGCTTGGCATATGTTCTCAAAGTGAATGAGAACTGATTAACTTGATGTCTATGCCGCTGATGGTATCCAACTTCAGACAGATGGTAGCCAACTTCAGAAGAATAAGGGGTAAGCAATTTAGAACGGAGATGAGGAAACACTTTTTCCACACAGAGAGTTGTGAGTCTGTGGAATTCTCTGCCTCAGTGGGCAGTGGAGGACGGTTGTATGATTACTTTCAAGAGTGAGCTCTTGAAGTTAACGGAGTCAGGGGATATGGGGAGAAGGCAGGAACGGGGTACTGATTGGGGATGATCAGCCATGATCACATTGAATGGCGGTGCTGGCTTGAAGGGTCGAATGGCCTACTCCTGCACCTATTGTCTGTTGTCTTCACTGTTAGACTTGCATGCATTGATTTCTACGACTAGATTTAGCGCAGAAACTGGCTCTTCAGCCAACCAAGTCCGCACCTAGGCTACACACTAGGGACAATTTGCTATTATTACCAAAGCCAATTAACAGACAAACACGTGTGTCTTTGGAGCGCAGGAGGAAAGGGGAGTGCCACGGAGAAAACCCACGCCGGTCACGGGGAGAACGTACAAACTCCATACAGACAGTGCCCGTAGTCAGGATTGAACTTGGCTCTCTGGCACTGAGAGGCAGCAACTCTACCGCTGCGCCACTGTGCCCCCTAAGGGTTGATCAAATGTTCTGGTCAAATAGCTTGAACAAAAGCTCAGCAGGTTCTGCAGAGAAACTTTTCTGCACCACCGTCTGGACATTTTTTGGTCCATTATCTTTGCTGTATTTAATGTTTTCATCCTTTTGCTGAGATCGCACAAAATTCAGCAGTTTTTATTTATAACATTTCCTCCTGCAATGCTTTTTTTTAAAAATTCGGTTGTTTATCCATATCCAATCTTTCCTTTGTCTAATATATCGTTTTTTTTTAATAGCATTAGTTTCTTTTAACTAAGAGGCTCATGGTGGCGCAGTGGTAAAGTTGCTGCCGCACAGCGCCAGAGACCCGGGTTCGATCCTGACTACAATAGACAATAGGTGCAGGAGTAGGCCATTCGGCCCTTCGAGCCAGCACCGCCATTCAATGTGATCATGGCTGATCATCCCCAATCAGTACCCCGTTCCTGCCTTCTCCCCATATCCCCTGACTCTGCTATCTTTAAGAGCCCTATCTAGCTCTGTCTTGAAAGCATCCAGAGAACCGGCCTCCACCGCCCTCTGAGGCAGAGAATTCCACAGACTCACAACTCTCTGTGAGAAAAAGTGTTTCCTCGTCTCCGTTCTAAATGGCTTACTCCTTATTCTTAAACTGTGGCCCCTGGTTCTGGACTCCCCCAACATCGGGAACATGTTTCCTGCCTCCAGCGTGTCCAAACCCTTAGCTGTCTTATATGTTTCAATAAGATTCCCTCTCATCCTTCTAAACTACTGGTGTTGTCAGTATGGAGTTTGTCTGTTTTCCCTGTGACACACGTGGGTTTTCTCCGAGATCTCCGTATTTTCTTCCCACACTCTACAGGTTTGTAGGTTAATTGGCTTGGTATAAATATAAATTGTCCCTAGTGCGTGTAGGATAGTGGTAATGTGCGGGGATCGCTGGTTGGCGCGGATTCGGTGGGCCAAAGGCCCTGTTTCCGCACTGTATCTCTGAACTAAAGTAACAAATGTTGATCAGCAAAGTAACTTGCACAATATTTGCTTCTCCTCTGCACCCCAAAGCCAATCAGGCAAGTCCTATTAGACTTTAGACTTTAGGGGTACAGCGCGGAAACAGGCACTTCAGCCCACTGAGTCCGCGCCGACCACCCCGTACACTAACACTATCCCACGCACACACACACACACACACACACACACACACACACACACACACACACACACACACACACACACACACACACACACACACACACACGGGACAATTTAAATTTTACCAAAGCCAATTAAACTAATCACCTGCACGTCGTCTGCAGTTGTATAGGGCTGTGGTGAGACCACATCTGGAGTATTGTGTCCAGTTTTGGTCTCCTAATTTGAGGAAGGACATCCTTGTGATTGAGGCAGTGCAGCGTAGGTTCACGAGATTGATCCCTGGGATGGCGGGACTGTCATATGAGGAAAGATTGAAAAGACTAGGCTTATGTTCACTGGAGTTTAGAAGGATGAGGGGGAATCTTATAGAAACATATAAAAATTATAAAAAGGACTGGACAAGCTAGATGCAGGAAAACATTTCCCCAATGTTGGGCGAGTCCAGAACCAGGGGCCACAGTCTTAGAATAAAAGGGAAGCCATTTAAGACTGAGGTGAGAAAAAACGTTTTCACCCAGAGAGTTGTGAATTTGTGGAACTCCCTGATACAGAGGGCAGTGGAGGCCAAATCACTGGATGGATTTAAGAGAGAGTTAGATAGAGCTCTAGAGGCTAGTGGAGTCAAGGGATATGGGGAGAAGGCAGGCACGGGTTATTGATTGGGGACGATCAGCCATGATCACAATGAATGGCGGTGCTGGCTCGAAGGGCCGAATGGCCTCCTCCTGCACCTATTTTCTATGTTTCTATGTTTCTATGTCTTTGGAGTGTGGAAGTAAGCCCGAGTTCCCGGAGAAAATCAATGTGGTCACGGGGTGAATGTACAAACTCCTTACAGACTGCACCCGTGGTCAGGATTGATCCGGGGCCTCTGGCGCTGTGAGGCAGCAACACTACCGCTGCGCCACCGCACCACCAACATGTGAAGAAAAAAAATCCTGGTAAATCCCTACTAAAATAAATCCTGTAGTAAAATAGTGTTTATCAGCCATATTTCACCCCAATATTCAATCAACAGCTTGCGATTTGATCATCTACATGCTTACTTTTCCTTAATGTCTTCTTGGATCCATTTCATCTTTGCAAGATACATTTATTATAATGGCTCAAATGATGAGATTGTGAGTGTATATCAAAAGGGAAATCTATAAATTAAATGGTAATTTTATATTTCTTCTTATGATTGTAAAATAATTGTTACAAATAATAAAATCAAGCAGAATCTAGCTGTAAAGCTACAGCACGTATAATATTCAATCATTCTGATTCGTATCTGGTGCGTATGATAAATAAACGCTTTTGAATCTTGAGTGCCCAAAAATGATTGGCATACAGCATGTTAATCTGCTTTCACAATAGAAAGTGCTGGAGTAACTCCACAAGTCAGGCAGCATCTCTGGAGGACTTGTGCAGTTAGATAGTATTGTCAACGTTTCGGGCCGAAACCCTTCGTCTGAAGAAGGGTTTCGGCCCGAAACGTTGCCTATTTCCTTCGCTCCATAGAAGCTACTGCACCCGCTGAGTTTCTCCAGCACTTTTGTCTACCTTCGATTTTTCCAGCATCTGCCATTCCTTCTTAAACAGATAGTATTGTCACGTGTACCGAGGTACAGTGAAAAGCTTTTGTTGCGTGCTATCCAGTCAGCGGAAAGACAATACATGATTACAATCGAGCCGTTCACAGTGGACAGGTACATGATGAGGGAATAATGTTTAGTGCAAGGTAAAGCCTGATCAAAGATAGTCCGATGGTCACCAATGAGGTAGATGGTAGTTTAGCACTGCTCTCTGGTTGTCGTAGGATGGTTCAGTTGCCTGAGAACAGCTGGGAAGAAACTGTCCCTGATCTTCCAGGTAATCTTCAAGGTGACTGATCTTCCACCTTGGTCATTCCCCGGATGTGTGAAAAATTGCTCGCTCAAAGATATACCCTTGCCCCGGCCTGTCTTTGTCTGGTCAACTAATGCTGGAGTAACTCTGCGGGGCTGGCAGTAACGCTCCAGCAAAGGAACAGGAGACCCTTCGTCAGACTGGGAGTTTTGGGAGAGGGAAACTAGACGTATGAAAAGGTACAGAGAGCAAATGAATGAAACGTATGAAAAGAACAAATCAAAGCCAGCCAGATGATCAAGGAGAGGTGGAGCCCACAATGGTCCATTGTTGGCTGTGGAGAACAATGAAACTGAACAGGATTTCAGCGAAACTAGTCGCACGACTAGGGTGGGGGAAGGACGGACAGGTGATAATGAGTGGATAGGGTGGCACAGCGGTGGAGTTGCGGCCCCGGAGACCCGGGTTCGATCCCGACTACGGGAGCTGCCTGTACGGAGTTTGTACGTTCTCCCCGTGACCTGCGTGGGTTTTTCTCCGAGATCTTCGGTTTCATCCCGCACTCCAAAGACGTGCAGGTTTGTAGGTTAATTGGCTTGGTGTAAGTGTAACATTGCCCCTAGTTTGTGGGGATCACTGGTCGGCGAGGACTCGGTGGGCCGAAGGGCCTGTTTCCACACTGTATCTCTAAACGTTAAACTAAAACATTTTTATTTTCAATGAAGGCTGCAGTGTGCATGCAGGAAGCAGTGGTTGCCACGGAGACTGGACCCAAGGAAACAAACTCCATGAGCCCAATTACTGCACATGTAACTTTATGAACTTACAAATTGCTTTGAATATTTTAGATACTTTTCAGAACTTCTTTAATAAAATATCTCATTTTTAATTTGTCAACTAAATTAAACACGATTAGAAATACTTGGTATTCTTATTTTCAAATCTTTGACCTTTGTTCCTATTATACCATTTAAATACAAATCTTTATCCAGTTTCTTCATTAATCTACTGAAATCCATGGCACAGCAGTCTAGCAGAATTTCTTCTGCATCGCAATCGGTAGGAAAGCATACAGGGAAGATTCACGAGGATGTTGCCAGGACTCGAGGGTCTGAGCTGTAGGGAGAGGTTGAGCAGCCTGGGGCTCTATTCCTTGGAGCGCAGGAGGATGAGGGGTGATCTTATAGAGGTATATAAAATCATGAGAGGAATAGATTGGGTAGATGCACAGAGTCTCTTGCGCAGAGTAGGGGAATCAAGGATCAAGGGACATAGGTTTCGATCAGACTGAAGAAGGGTCTTGACCCGACACGTCACCCTCTTCAGAGATGCTGCCCGTCCCGCTGAGTTTCTCCAGCATTTTGTGTCTGTCTAAAGGTTTGTAAACAGCTTTAGGGAAAGATGGCGGTAACTAGGGAAATTGATGAGGGTAAAGCAGTGGATGTTGTCTATATGGATTTCAGTAAGGCCTTTGACAAGGTTCCCCATGGAAGGTTGGTTCAGAAGGTTCAATCTTTGGGTGTTAATGGCGGAGTAGCAAGATGGATTCAACAGTGGCTGAATGGGAGATGTCAGAGAGTAATGGTGGATGGCTGTTTGTCAGGTTGGAAGCCGGTGACCAGTGGGGTGCCTCAGGGATCTGTGTTGGGTCCACTGTTGTTTGTCATGTGCATCAATGATCTGGATGATGGGGGTGGAAAATTGGATAAGTAAGTATGCAGATGATACTAAGATAGGTGTATTGTGGATAATGAAGTAGATTCTCAAAGTCTACAGAGAGATTTGGGCCATTTGTAAAAGTGGGCTGAAAGATGGCAGATGGAGTTTAATGCTGATAAGTGTGAAGTGCTACATCTTGGCAGGACAAATCAAAATAGGACGTACATGGTGAATGGTAGGGAATTGAGGAATGCTGTGGAACAGAGGGATCTAGGAATAACTGTGCATAGTTCCCTGAAGGTGGAATCGCATGTAGATAGGGTGGTAAAGAAAGCCTTTGGTGTGCTGGCCTTTATAAATCAGAGCATTGAATATAGGAGTAGGGAAGTAATGTTAAAATTGTACAAGGCATTGGTAAGACCAATTCTGGAGTATGGTGTACAATTTTGGTCGCCTAGTTATAGGAAGGATGTCAACAAAATAGAGAGAGTACAGAGGAGATTTACTAGAATGTTGCCAGAGTTCCAGCAACTATGTTACAGAGAAAGGTTGAACAAGTTAGGTCTTTATTCTTTGGAGCGCAGAAGGTTAAGGGGGGACTTGATTGAGGTCTTTAAAATGATGAAAGGGATAGACAGAGTTGACGTGGATAAGCTTTTCCCATTGAGGGTAAGGAAGATTCAAACAAGAGGACATGACATGAGAATTAAGGGACAGAAGTTTAGGGGTAACATGAGGGGGAACTTCTTTACTCAGAGGGTGGTGGCTGTGTGGAATGAGCTTCCAGCAGAGGTGGTGGAGGCAGGATCGATTTTAACATTTAAAAGTAAAGTGGATAGGTATATGGACGTGAAGGGAATGGAGGGGTATGGTCTGAGTGCAGGTAGATGGGACTAGGGGAAAACAAATGGTCGGCACGGACTGGAAGGGCCGAGAGGGCCTGTTTCCGTGCTGTAATTGTTATATGGTTATATGGTTATGGCAGTGAGTCAAACTGGCAAAGCAGTGCAGATGAACAAGGATGAGGTTTCCCTCCGAGGTATCGACCATGACATCAAGCACGTGTTTAAGAAGGAACTGCAGATGCTGGAAAATCGAAGGTAGACAAAAGTGCTGGAGAAACTCAGTGGGTGCAGCAGCATCTATGGAGCGAAGGAAAAAGGCAACTTTTCGGGCTGAAGCGCTTCTTCAGACTGAAGAAGGGTTTCGGCCCGAAACATTGCCTATTTCATGACATCAGGTTTATCAAATCCAGCACTTAGTTTTAAGATACAGCGTGGAAACAGGCCCTTCGTACCACCGAGTCCACACCGACAAGCAATCCCTGCTCACTAACACTATCCTACACACGCAAGGGACAATTTACAATTTTTACCAAAGCCAAATTATCCTACAAACCTGTTCGCCTTTTGAGCGTGGGAGGAAGCCAGAGCACCCGGAGAAAACCCACGTGGTCACGGGGAAACGTACAAACTGCCTACAGACAGAACCCGTAGTTGGGAACGAACTCGGGTCTCCAGCGCTGTGATCGCTGTAAGGCAACAGCTCTACCGCTGCGCCAACATGACTAACTTATTTACACTTGTAACTAACACTTGTAGTTCACATTAACAACCTTGATCATCAACTTTACTCAATAACTCAGATGAAGAAAGTGTATTGTTTGGAACAGTGCGTCACAAATTAAAGTTTTACGTTGAGTTTTTTTCCAGGCCTCAAAGACCCAATCAGTCCAAAGGTCAAACTGCACAGAAACAGGCCCTTCGGCCCAGCGTTCCCATGGCAACCAAGATATCCCCATCTACACTAGTCCCACCTGCCTGCATTTGGTCCATAATCCTCTAAACCTTTCTGATTCATGTACCTGTCCATAATATTGAAAGTGGTGAGTATCTTACTTCCACAACTCCGGAAAAGGGAACTCAAATTTAAGAAAAAAACATGTTTCTTGGTAATTCTGAAAGGAAGATTTCACTGCGTACAACACGTCATGTTATCTCTCCGAGATGCTTTAAAAGCTGAATTGATTGAAAGTTAGTGACCCTGGCTATGTAGATAAATGATTTTCTTTCCATTACGGTGGCAATCACTGAAAGATTGCTTGTGATTTTCTCGAGAAAGATGACCTATTCCATCAATTATTTTCTGTTTGTTCACGGAATGGTTCCAGCATTAAATAACCAGTCCAGAATCCTTTTTTTATTTCATAATAAACGATCCAACAAATTAGTTTCATCGTCGACCGTTAAGATGAACTATCAAAATGATTGGAATCTGTGGCAGCACAAATGAACCCTGTTACACAAACCTCCGCCAGAGTCCTGAACTGCTTGAAGACAGGATTTAAGTTGGATTATTGCATCGGTTCTGAGGCAAGTGTGTACGATGGAAAATAAAAAACTAAAAAGCAAATTAATCTTTAACTCTTAACTTTAGCTAAAAATTAAAATTGAAGCTGTACATTGTAATTGTATTATGTCATATGCCACTGGTTATATTTTTGTACACTGCTTCTGATAAATAAAAATGTAAAAAAAAATAAAATAAAATAAAGCAAATTAATCAGAGGGTGGGTGGGTATAAATGTGGCTTTGTAGCAATAGCACTATGGTAATACGATGGCGCAGCGGTAGAGTTGCTGCCTCACAGCGCCAGAGACCTGAGTTCGATCCTGACCACGGGCGCTGTCTATACGGAGTTTGTACGCTCTCCCCATAACCTGCGTGGGTTTTCTCTGGGACGCCCGGCTTCCCCCCACACTCCAACGTCGAACAGGTTTGCTGGTTAACTGGCTTTGGTAAAATTGCAAATTGTCCCCAGTGTGTGTAGGATAGTGTTAGTGCGTGGGGTGGTCGGCCCGGACTCAGTGGTCTGAAGTGCCTCTATAGTCTAATCGGACTTGCCTAAAATATAATATTTTTTAATTTCTTATGTGATAATAAGCTTTCACCGGGTGGGGGAGACAGTTTAGTCGCCAACTATCCGACCATGGAGTAGGTAGCACGGGATTACATGGTACCCGTAACGGGGGAGAACTCCCCCTGACCTGGACTCCCCCACTCTAGTTCTACTGTCCTCCTGATTAAATATTACTGATTGTCACCTTCCCCTCAGCTAACAATAAACCATGCTACATTTTGTTGATCACCATCCGCTTTGATCTGTCATTTTCACACCTTACCCTTCCATATCTCTAGTCCCCCTCTCCCCCACCTCTCAGTCTGAAGATGGGTCTCACCTCGAAACGTCACCAATTCCTTCTCTCCAGAGACGCCGCCTGACCCGCTGAGTTACTCCAGCATTTTGTGTCAATCCTGCCTCCATGCTGTTTGCAGGTGAGATTCGTGTAGTCTGGCCTCCTTAAGTCAGGTCGGGAGCAATAACACTGACACTGTGAATCAGACATAGTTTACAGCGACAGGCAGAGTCAGAGTCAGAGAACGACTGGAATCTCTTTAACCGGCTCATAATGGCAATAGCAACTATTCCATCCAGACAGGTTGCCTCTCAGTCCCCAGTTCCCTCAGGCTCGACGAGTTTAACGTCGGGGTCTCTCAGCAGTGCAATGTTCAATCACCAGCGCTATCACTACCTGCCACATGCTTGGCGTCACTTGCCCTGGAGAAAATTCGCTTTGCAGCAAGATGGACCTGCCCGATTTGCTGCTGATGGATTCAGCGTTACGCCAAGCATCCTGCAAAGAATACCAGGGCCATCATGTCCGCGACAACATCTCGCAGGCAGCCCCCACCTTTCCCAATTATCACTGCTACGTTGTATGTAAGTCATGATGTTTGTTATTGAAAATAGCTTTTGTCGCAGTAGGAAAATTAACTTTAATTCAGTTGAGTAGAGATGCAGTGGGGAAACAGGCCCTTCGGCCCACCGGGTCCGTGCTGACCAGCGATCACCCTGTACATTAACACTATCCGACACACACTAGGGACAAATGTACATTTATACCAAGCCAATTAACCTACAAACCTGCACGTCTTGGGAGTGTGGGAGGAAACCGGAGCTCCCGGGGAAAACCCACGCAGGTCACGGGTACAAACACTGTACAGAGTTGTGTCAGCAGCGCCACCGTGATGCATTTACTTACTACGGGGGTTGCGTATTCATGCTGACGTGCCGCTAAAGGAGCGTCTGAAGAAGGGCCTCTCAACCCGAAAGGTCCGTTATCCATGTTCTTCAAAGATGCTGCCTGACCCACTGAGTTACTCCACCACTCCAGTGTCATTTCTAGCTGATCATCGGGGACTATCGCAACGTTTAAGAAACATTTAGAAAGGTACATGGACAGGACAGGTTTAGAGGGTTATGGGCCAAACGCAGGTAGGTGGGACTAGTGTAGATGGGACATGTTGGATGGTGTGGGCAAGTTGGGCCGAAGGGCCTGTTTACACACTCTGTGACTCCTGATTTGATCTCCTTTACCTCAGCGAGATTAAGTGTAGACCATTTTGCTGATCACTTTAGTTCAGTTTAGAGATGCAGCGCGGAAACAGGCCAATTAACCTACTAACCTGTACGTCTTTGGAGTGTGGAAAGAAACTGGAGATCTCGGGGAAAACCCACGGGGTGAACGTACAAACAGACAGCACCCGTAGTCAGGATCGAACCCGGGTAAGGCAGCAACTCCACCGCTGCGTCGCCATGCCGTGTGGTCTCGTCTTTGTTCAATGCTACTTCTAGCATACTTGTCTTGTAGAAATGGGATCCCCGCTATGTAGTTCCATTTGCCTGATTGAATATCTGTGGCTAAGCTGATGCTTTCGACTAAGCATGGAGACCACATCAGCACATTAATAAAGTGAAACATTGGCCTCCCAGAGGGATAATTCCAGCAACATATTTTTTAAAGTCTCCAACATTAATGACTATTATGTTTAAAGAAGGTGACTCGACCAAAAACATAATTCAGAGTGGGACCTACATTGAACAAGTAAAAATATATAGAGTCGACATCCAGAATACCAGAATTTATCCATGCCACTGAGAGCACCTCTGCTACTCAAGCTAATGTCTATTCTATGCTGGAAACCAGGTTTATTAATTAGATTAATCTACAGATGTGCCGCAGAAGGCATTGCATCGGTACGCATCGCAGCACGGTTTGGGAACAGCTCCACCCAAGACCGCAAGAAATTGCAGAGAATTGCGGACGCAGCCCAGACCATCAGGCAAACCAACCTCCCTTCCATTGACTCCATCTAACCTCACGCTGCCTCGGCAAGGCCAGCAGCATCATCAAGGACCAGTCGCACCCCGGCCACTCCCTCTTCTCCCCTCCCCCATCAGGCAAACGGAATCCAAGCGCGAAAACGCACACCTCCGGATTCAGGGACGGCTTCTTCCCAGCAGGTATCAGGCTATCTCCTACCACAACTACTCAGCAGTCCTGATCTACTATCTACTTAATTGGAGTTCTTCAGACTATCAATAATCGGACTTTACCCGGCACTGAACGTTATTCCCTTTATTGTGTATCTGTACACTGTGGATGGCTCGATTGTAATCATGTAGATTTCAGAGAATCTAGTTTAGTTTATTGACAGTTTAGTTTATTGTCACGTGTACCGAGGTACAGTGAAAAGCTTTTTTGCGTGCTAACCAGTCGGCAGAAAGACAATACATGATCACAATCGAGCCATTCACAGTGTAGAGACACATGATAAGGGAATAATGTTTAGTGCTAGGTAAAGCCAGTAAAGTCCGATCAAAGAGAGTCCAACAGTCACCAGTGAGGTAGACAGTAGTTCAGGACCGCTCTCTGCTTGTGGTAGGATGGGTCAATTGCCTGATAAATGCTGGGAAGAAACTGTCCCTGAATCTGGAGGTGTGCGTTTTCACAGTTCTGTAAATTTTGCCCGATTGGAGAGGGGAGAAGAGGGAGTGGCCGGGTTGAGACTCGTCCTTGATGATGCTGCTGGCCTTGCCGAGGCAGCGCGAGGTGTAGATGAAGTCAATGGAAGGGAGGTTGGTTTGTGTGACGGTCTGGGCTGTGTCCACGATTGGCTGCAACTTCTTACGGTCTCGAGTGGACAAGTTGATACTGACATGTTCATGCAGACAGGACGTTCAAGATGGGAAATATTTAATTGAATCTGACAGATTATTAAAGTGACGCCATAACCAAACAGGGCTCTTAGATTATACCATCATTCACACAGAGATGAGCTGTTATTTTATCACAGTCAGATGGACAAATAAAATTCTATTAAAAACCCAATAATTTCCAATCTTTGAAATCACGAGATGAAACGTTGCTGTTAAATGATTCTTTTGTTGTACAACATTAATTTATGATCCAATCAATTGGTTTCTTTCACATACAACTGGTATTTTGTAGATATATCGTCTTATATGGAAAGCAAGCGACATTGTGGGGGATTGTTGGAACAAGATTTGTCATATATTGAAACTGAAGAACCATTTTTTAAATTTGAGTGCATAAATTTGAATCGATTCTCTATTTGATTTGCTTTTCCCTGCTTTGTGAATGATGGTTGGAAAGAGAGCAGTCCTGGGCTAGTATTTACCTCACTGGAGGCCCTTGGCCCATCTTTGATAGGACTTTATCTTGCACTCAACGTTGGTTACATTATTCCCTTTATAATGTATCTGTACACTGTGGAGGAAAGAGCTGCAGTTGCTGGGTTTACACCGAAGATTGACACAAAATGCTGGAGTTATGGCCCTGTCCCACTTGGGTAACTTTTTTAGGCGATTACAGGCGACTGTCGAAATCTGTTCAACATGTTGAAATATTTTCGGCGACAGTGGCGACAATTTGGGCTGTCGTAGGTTGTCGCCAGGGTGTCACCAGGCAACGTAGGTTGTCGCCGGTGCTGACTTTGGCGAATTCCATTGTCCTCGTCACTGGCAGTCGCCTCAAAAATCGCCTAAGTTGGCCAGGCCCATAACTCAGCTGGACAGGCAGCATCTCTGGATGGAAGGAATGGGTGACATTTTGGGTCGAGTCCCTTTTTTTCAGACTGAGAGTCAATAGACAATAGACAATAGACATAGGTGCAGGAGTAGGCCATTCGGCCCTTCGAGCCAGCACCGCCATTTAATGTGATCATGGCTGATCATCCCCAATCAGTACCCCGTTCCTGCCTTCTCCCCATGTCCCCTGACTCCGCTATTTTTAAGAGCCCTATCTAGCTCTCTCTTGAAAACATCCAGAGAACCTGCCTCCACCGCCCTCTGAGGGGAGAGGGAGATACAGAGATATAAGGAAGGGTAAAGTGTGTGAGAACGAGACATCAAAAGATGTGCAGTTCAAGCAAAATGCAGAATAGATCATAGTTAGATTTCGATCATGCATTACAATCTAGACAGTCTGGATAGCACGCAATAAAAGTTCTTCACTGTACCTCAGTACACATGACAATAAACTACACTCAACTCAACATGCACAACTTTTAACTTAACAGTGGGAATAATTGATTGAAAACTGCTGGGCAAAGATGCATCCCCACATAATTCACAAAACCATGAGAATTTTCCTCTTTGATAACAGCTAAGTGAATGCTGATATATATCCCATCCAACGTTCTTTTCGTGTTAAGACAACAAACATATAAGATTGTTAAGGATTTGGACACACTAGAGGCAGGAAACATGTTCCCGATGTTGGGGGAGTCCAGAACCAGGGGCCACACACAGTTTAAGAATTAGGGGTAAGCCATTTAGAACAGAGAGTGGCGAGTCTGTGGAATTCTCTGCCTCCGAGGGCGGTGGAGGCCGGTTCTCTGGATGCTTTCAAGAGAGAGCTAGATAGGGCTCTTAAAAATAGCGGAGTCAGGGGATATGGGGAGAAGGCAGGAACAAGGTACTGATTGGGGATGATCAGCCATGATCACATTGAATGGCGGTGCTGGCTCGAAATGCCAAATGGCCTACTCCTGCACCTATTGTCTATTGTCTATTGTCTATTGTCGAATTGGCTTTGAACAGTCTCCTGTGACACTGCCTGAGAGAACTTCATCTCGTTTAATTCCACTGAATCAACCTTCAGCTCCCATGTTAATTAGACAGTTATTTCAATACAACAACTGACCCAGATTTCTCATTGCTTCTATTTTCTTCCATTTCTCTCAGTTCTGTGATCTCCTCATCAATGCATAGAGTTACCCTGGTCTCCCACGTCTTTTACTGCCCTAGAGATTCTATCAGCAGCTGGACAGAATGGGGCGTGTTACCTGATTATGTTAGCCAGTTTTGCTGATCAGGTTAATACATTCGGTTAACTTATATCAGAGATTTTGAAGAGCGCATCCCAAATAGTTATTTCCACGGATTGGATTGACCCGTTTCCAGCCCATTCTACTTTAGACTTTAGAGATACAGCGTGGAAACAGGCCCTTCAGCCCACTGAGTCCGTGCCGACCAGCGATCACCCTGCACGCTAACACTATCCTACACTCACTGGGGACAATTTACAATTTTACCAAAGCCAGTTAACCTGCAAACCTGTACGTCTTTGGAGTGCGGGAGGAAACCGGAGCACCCGGCGAAAACCCACACGGTCCTGTGAAGCCTATTCTACTAAGCATTACACATTGTGTGCAATAGAATATAGTAGCCCTGGGATCTCACACCGCTGTCATGCAAGAACCTCGCCCCACTATCAACACAGGTAGAGTTGCTGCCCCACAGGGCCAGAGACCCCGGTTGAAGCCTGACTACGGGTGCTGTTTGTACAGAGTTTTACGCTCTCCCTGCGGCTACGTGGGTTTTCTCCAGGTGCCCTGGTTTCCTCCCACATTCCAAAGACATGCCAGTTTTTGTTGGTAAATTGGCCCTGGTGTGTAAGAAAGTGGGGAAACATGGAACTAGTGTGCGGGTCTGCTTCCGCACTGTATCTCAAACTGAACACTTCGCTGCACCTCTCCCCAACACACAAAAACAAAGCACAAACCATCACGTCAACTAATTCCTTCACACATTACAATTTCTAGGTCAGCATTTCCAGTATATTAGTTTGGTGACAATTGGTAGAATAGTTATTAATTTGCACAGCAGGTGGAGATTAAAAACACTGGTCGTTTGCTCTTAAATGCTTGTTTATTTAGAGCAATGCAGTCCAGTCAGTACGGAGCCGCAGAATTAAATCTGGCTTAATTTAGAAATACAACACGGAAACAGGCCCTTCGGCCCACTGAGACCACACCGACCAGTGATCCCCGCACATTAACACTATCCTACACACACTAGGGACAATTTGCAATTATACCAAGCCAATTAGCCTACAAACCTGTACGTCTTTGGAGTGTGGGTTGGAAACCGAAGATCTCGTAGAAAGCCCACGCAGGTCACGGGAAGAACGTACAAACTCCGTACAGACAGCGCCCGTAGTCAGGATCGAACCCGTGTCTCTGGCGCTGTGAGGGCAGCACCTTTACCACTGCGCCACCGTGCCGCCCATTCTCCCGGCTATGATGCCTGGCTCTTAAATCCCACCAGGATTTAACATTTTATTTCTCTCATAAAATAACCCCCCGATAAATACTACAAAAGGAGAAACAGATTAACTCAGCGGGTCGGGCAGTATCTCTGGAGGACATGGATAGGCAACATTTTTGGTCGGGATGCTTCTTCAGACACCAGACCTCACACAAATCGTCACCTATCCATGTTCTCCAGATATTCTACCAAGTGTGACTTAGTGATTCTAAAATCACAACGCAAAGATCAGATTGAATAGGCACAAAATACTGGAGTAACAGCAGGTCAGGCAGCGTCCTTGGAGAACATGGATAGGTGATGTTTTGGGTCAGAATACTTCTGAAATCAGACTGAAGAAGGGTCATGACCAGAAAGCCTCGCCTATCCATATTGCCTGACCTTCTGAGTTACTACAGCACTTTGTGCCTTTTAAACAAAAAACATCTGCAATTCTTTGTTTCTGCCCTTTAAGATACTATTTGACTAGGGGGGTTAAGCAGAGAGCTGAAGATACTGCTGGATGGCAAAAATAAGTCACCCTGGTATTTAGGGAATTCCTGAACAAGGAAGAATGTGCAAGGCTTACACAGCGTGGAGACAGCCTCTTCAGCCCAACCTGCCCACACTTTAGTCAGAGGGCGGTGAATCAGTGGAATTCTTTGCCACAGTAGGCTGTGAAGGCCGTCAGTGGATATTATTAAGGCAGAGATAGATAGATTTTTGATTAGTACGGGCGTCAGAGGTTATGGGGAGAAGGCAGGAGAATGGGGTTAGGAGGGAGAGATAGATCAGCCATGATTGAATGGTGGAGTAGACTTGATGGGCCGAATGGCCTAATTCTACTTCTATCACTTATGACCTTTTGACACCAACCAAAATACCCTATCTACACTAGTCCCACCGGTCTGCATTTGGCCCATTTCCATCTAAACTTGCACTATCCATGTACCTGTCCAAACATATATTTTTTAATGTCTCGATAGTCCCAGCCTCAACTACCTCCTCTGGCAGCTCGTTCCATACACCCACCACCCTTTGTGTAAAGAAAGTTGTCCCTCAAGTGTAATCTTTTTCCTCTCACCTGAGACCTGTGTCCTCAAACTCTTGCTTCCCCTAGTCTGATTTCATTTTTACTTCAGAGATACAGAGCAGAAACAGGCCCTTCAGCCCACCGACTCCACGACGACCAGCGATCCACCCTGTTTAGTAGCACTATCCCACACACACTAGGGAAAATTTACCAAAGCCAATTAACCTACAAACCTGTACGCTTTTGGAATATGGGAGGAAACCAGAGGAAACCAGAGAAAACCCACTTGGTCACGGGGAGAACGTACAAACTCCGTACAGACAGCACCCGTAGTCAGGATCGAACCTGGGTCTCTGGCGCTGTGAGGGAGCAACTCTACCGCTGCGCCACCGTGCCATCCCGTACCTCTAAGTGCACACGTCGGCTATCTTGGTAGCACAACTGAACTAAACCTAACCTGAAGCTAAATTAAACAAAACTGAAACTAAACGTTGGTTCTGTTCAGTTACCTTATCCATTCCTCATGATCTCATACACCTTGAGAACATCCAAACCAAAATCCTGCCTCTGCTCCTACGGTTGACTCGAACTTGGGCACATACGCACACAACACTGCCATTTGAGATCGAAGTCACTGTGGCAAGAGCGTTCACACACCTGGCATTCACACACCTGGCATTCACACACCTGGCATTCACACACCTGGCGTTCACACACCTGGCATTCACACACCTGGCGTTCACACACCTGGCGTTCACACACCTGGCGTTCACACACTTGGCTGGCACAGCAGTAACCTGTAACCCTGTTCACAGCCATGGAATGAAAGTCACAGAGGCTTGCTCTTCAAAGAGAGATAATTCCAATCTAATCCCTTTAGCCAAAGCCCAGTCAGTGGTGCAAGCAAGGTGCCAGCGACAACACCTTCTGCCAGATCTGTCGATACCAGAAGGGATTGAAATATTATCCTCGTCTCTGACAAGTGGCAGCAGATCAAGGAGCTTCATGTAGAGTTGCTGCCTTACAGTGCCAAAGACCCGGGTTCGATCCTGACCACGGGTGCTGTCTGTATGGAGTTAGTAACTGTATGGGTTTTCTCCGGGTGCTCCGGTTTCCTCCCATATTCCAAAGACGTACAGGTTTGTAGGTTAATTGGCTTCAGTAAATTTGTATATTCTCCCTAGTGTGTGTGGGATAGTGCTACTAAACAGGGTGGATCGCTGGTCGGCATGGATTTGGTGTGCTGAAGGGCCTGTGTCTGCTCTGTATCTCTAAAGTAAAAGCTAGCTTTTATTTTGAGGGGATGTAATGCTGAGACTCTCAAGGGCTGGTCAGGCCCCATTTGGAATATTCTCAGCAATTTTGGGCACCAGATCTGAGGAAGGATGTGCTGGCTCTGGAGAGGGTCCAGATGAGGTTTACAAGAACGATCCCAGGAACGATTGGGTTAAAATATGATGAGCGTTTGTCGGCACTGGACCTGTGCTCGCTGGAGTTTAGAAGAATGAGGGAGGACCTCATTGAAACGTACAGAACAGTGAAAGACTTGCATAGAGTGGATGTGGAGAGGATGTTTCTATTAATGGGAGAGTCTAGGATTAAAGGTCATAGCCTCAGAATTAAAGGACGTTATTTTAGGAAGGAGATGAGAAATCACTTTAGTCAGAGGGTGGTGAATCTGTGGAATTCTTTGCCAAAGAAGGCTATGGAGGCCGTCAGTGGATATTTTTAAGATAGATTCTTGATTAGTACAGGTGTTAGAGGTTACGGGGAGAAGGCAGGAGAATGGGGTTGGGAGGGGGAAATAGATCAGCCATGATTAAATGGCGGAGTAGATTTGATGGGCTGAATGGCCTAATTCTACTCCCTTTGAATACAGTGGTATGAATATTGATTTGTCTAACTTCCAGAAACCCTTGCATCCCCTCTCTCTCTGTCCTTCCCCCACCCAAGTCTTTGTACTAATTTCCAATCTCATTGTGACTTGTCACATGTGACAAGAAAGTATTCATAGAAAAATAGAAACATAGAAAATAGGTGCAGGAGGAGGCCATTCAGCCCTTCGAGCCTGCACCGCCATTCATTCATTCGTTGTCTTGTTGAGTCTCATTATCTGTAAAGATTGTTTTGCATATCTTTCATTCATTTGTTCTTTATCTCTATGTCCCTCGTTTCCCTCTCCCCTGACTCTCAGTCTGAAGGAGGATCTCGACCCGAAACGTCACCCATTCCTTCTCTCCAGAGATGCTGCCTGTCCCGCTGAGTTACTCCAGCATTTTTGTGTCTATCTTGAGGGCAAGTTAACTTGCGTTTCATTACATGTTTGAAGTAATATATTTTTAATTATTTAACAGTGTTTTAGCTTTTTAGCTCTATATTTAAATTAAAATGGATCATTAATAATTTTCACAATACCTTTTTGGCTTATTTCATTTTTAAGTTTTTGGATGCCTCAGAATGTCAGGGATGTATGAGCGGCCTGAAGATAGACACAAACCAACTTTGCAATTCGACGGCACGGTGGCGTAGCGGTAGAGTTGCCGCCTTACAGCGCCTACAACACCAAAGACCTAGGTTCGATCCCGACCACGGGTGCTTGTCCGTACGGAGTTTGTCCGTTCTCCCCGTGCCTTCGTGGATTTTCTCCGGGTGCTCCGGTTTCCTCCCACACTCCAAAGACGTTCAAGGTTTGTAGGTTAATAAGCCTGGTGTAAAAATGTAAAAATTATCCCTCGTGCGTGTAGGATAGTGTTAGCGTGCGGGCATCGCTGGTCGGCACGGACTCGGTGGGCAAAAAGGGCCTGTTTCTGCGCTGTATCTGTGCATCTCTAAAACTAATATATTACATTATTTTAGGTTTTTAGTTCTTTTTTTAATGTATCATTAATAATGTTCAAAATACCGTCTGGCGTAAATGATATTGATATCAAAGTTTTTGGATGCCGCTCAATGTCAGGGAATCCTAAGCTTTGGGAAGAAAGACAAGGTGGACAAAATTGCTGAGAAACTCAGCGGGTCAGGCAGCATCTACGGAGCGAAGGAATAGGTGACGTTTCCGGTCGAGACCCTTCTTATAATGATGTGGGGGTGGGGGGGGGGGGCGGGAAGAAGAAAGGAAGAAAGACAAACTAGGTTTGCAGACGGGGGGGGGGGTTATTAAATAAGACACTTAGATTTTTCCGTTTGAAAGGAAAAAATTGCCCCATCCATTCTACCATAAGATGACCTTTTCCATTGTCAAAATGAATGTGAAGTTTCCAACTATTATTTGCCTGACACTCTTTCAAGGTTTATGTACAAAAAAACAGAAAAATCACTGGCTGAAGAAAATCTTAACTTCACAAAAGCGTAGATGTGGTATGAGTCATGCATCTGACAGTTGCAAACAATATCAGACAAAGAGCATGCTGTTCACCACTGGTACTTTAATTCCCTGCAAATCATTCTGTGGATTCTGTGTGAAGGCTAGCGTTGGACAGTCAAGATAATCTATCATGTTCTGTGTCAGTAATAATGGATATCTGTAATACTGAAGGAAGCTTGTAATGTTATTGATTAGCTCAGGAAAGCCACATCACACCTGGGACCAGTCGGACCAGCGATCCCCCCACACTAACACTAACATTATCACTATCCTATACACACTAGCGACGATTTTACATTTATACCAAGCCAACTAGCTTACAAACCTTTGGAGTGTGGGAGGAAAAGCAAAGATCTCGGAGAAAACCCACGTAGGTCATGGGGAGAACTTACAAATTCTGTACAGACAGCACCCGTAGTCAGGATTGAACCGGGGTACCCCACCTCCACTTCAGTCTGAAGAAGGGTCTTGACACGGAATGTCATCTATTCCTTCGTGCCATAGATGCTGCCTCACCCGCTGAGTTTCTCCAGCATTTTTGTCTACGTCAGGTTCCTATTATATCTTTCCCCCTTCACCTTAAACCTATCTCCTCTGGTTCTTGATTCCCCCACTCGTGTAGATGGGGTATCTTGGGCAGCAGAGGCAAGCTGGGCCAAATGGCTTGTTTCCATGCTGTTTGACTCTATGAATCTATTTACTGAAACTTAGTATACATGCAGTACCTGGATAGAGTCATGGAGTCATAGAGTGATACATGCCCACACCGGCCCAACTTGCCCACACCGGCCAACAAGTCCCAGATTTAAGAGAGAGTTAGATAGAGTTCTAGGGTCTAGTGGAATCAAGGGATATGGGGCGAAGGCAGGCACGGGTTATTGATTGGGGACGATCAGCCATGATCACAATGAATGGCGGTGCTGGCTCGGGGGGCCGAATGGCCTCCTCCTGCATCTATTTTCTATGTAACTCTATGTATCTCTACACTAGTCACACCTGCCCACGTTTGGTCCATACTCCTCCAAAGTGTCCTATCCATGTACCTAGACGGGTACATGGATACTGTGCAGATCACTGTAGATCTGTGCGTCTCGCCGATCTACAGCTCTCATGATTATATGCACCCCAAAAAATGACCTGATGAAGAATGTTGGAGCAGATATCTTTGCCAGTTGTCCCACGTATTGATTGCAGTGCAGAAGGCAGCATGCAGAGAAACTTGATCAACGACAGCGAACATTATATTAGACCTGAAGAAATCCATCAGTCGCTGCTAACGATGAAAGGCGATGGATCCACGGATGTTACGTTGGGATGTGCGCAAACGCTGACGTGATGCATATCCCTGAAACATACAGAACCAAGACAAGCTAAAATCTCAAATATGGACACATCTGTCTTAGTCAATGTATATATGTTTCCAGGCATCAAATCTCTATGTTTGATGCCCCGATTGTAGATGTATTTTAATCTTTGAAGCATCCTCTTGATTATTTTTGAGCAACGTTTGTAGTTCATACACGTGCGCCAATGATTTTCAATCCATGGGTCAAGCGTCTCACTCACATGTTTGCACTCACCTTGATTATCTATCAGTGCGCTTCATTCAATCAGCTTGATTTGGGAATAGCCCCGTCCAAGACCGCATGAGAATTGTGGACGCAGCCCAGACCACATCACACAAACCAACCTCCCTTCCATCAGTCTGAAGAAGGGTTTCGGCCCAAAACGTTCCCTATTTCCTTCGCTCCATAGATGCTGCCGCACCCGCCGAGCTTCTCCAGCAAGGCCAGCAGCATAATCAAGGACGAGTTACAACCTGACCACTCCCTCGTCTCCCCTCTCCCATCGGGTAAAAGGTACAGAAGTGTGAAAACGTACACCTCCAGATTCAGAGACAGTTTCTTCCCAGCAGTAATCAGGCAATTGAACCATCCTACCGCAACCAGAGAGCAGTCCTGAACTACTATCTGTAAATAAGCTCTTCCAAGCTTCTCGCCAGTCTAGTTCAATCAATAAAACACTGATTCAAGCACTGGAACAACTAAACTTTATTTTTGGATAGAACAACAAATTCCCCTATATGATACCTAAACCACCACGGGTTCGATCCTAGAATCTGCCTGGCCAAGCCCTTCAGCCTCATGCAAGCAGAAACACTCCAAAAGGACATGCAGTCCCAAGCGCTCTTCCAGAAGATCAACAAAGGACCTCGTGGGGGCTGCCTTTTATAGTTCGAACCTTGCGGGGCCGAACTACCGAGGGGTGGTATCTTTACAATCCAATCAAACATATTAATTACAACAATACATTATTGACAGTTACACAGACCAATAACAGAATCTCCCTTACATTGTTGCAGGCGAAGCTTCTAGAGGAAGCTAACTTAACTTGAATAATGCAACATTTATCCTGGAATTCAAACAAACCTGCCAGGGGCTCAACACTTTGGCCAATCAACAACCAGCAGAGTAACTGTCTGGCAACATTATTTACAATATGTACACTTAGTTTGCATTAATCCAATCCGCCTCGTGCATTTTACACCTCGCTGGAGGTCCTCTGCAGAAATCCCATTAATTTTATCGATTGAAGCTGCAACACTGATCTGGGCCCTAGACCTACTGGCACCATTCAGAAGCTTGTCTTATTTCTGCAAAGCACATCAGACTTGACCAAAATGGCCTAAAAATACATGAGTCCTTACTAAATTTCGGTGCTATGACTGCTCTGTTTTAGCCAGGATGAACATATCTACCTCATTGGTGACCCTCGGACTATCCTTGATCAAACTTTACTGGCTGCATCTTGCACTAAACGTTATTCACGTTATTCCCTTCATCAAGTATCTGTACGCTGTGGACGGCTCGATTGTAATCACGTATAGTCTTTTGTTTACTTCACGCAATGAAAGCTTTTCGATGTACCTCAGTACACGTGGCGGTAAACTAATGAACGGACCAGCTTTTCACGGTGAAGTACAATAACAGGTAGCTATCTAATGGCAATAATATGGAGAAAAACATGACAACTATTTGCTCGTCATAATTAGAACACAGTGCTTGATCTTATATCTCCTTCTTGCACACAACAATAACCTCTTTTGATACAAGCGTTTCAAATTGGCTCGATGGGAAAGGATGCACAAAAATAGACAATGATTGTTAAAGTTGACAAATAGTTCAAAGCTTGGTTAATTGGTACACGTGTCGACAATTGGGACGTTTGCCTGCTGGAAGTTGTGCAGGAAGACAGATTGTAAAAATAAGACCATCTCACTAAAGCTTATCTTGCGCCTGTTGGCGTTACGCCTCCCACTGAGTAGTGTTGGGACTCAATAACATGTCCATGTTCTCTTTCACACTCGATTTTTCTGGAGAAGAACAGTTATACAAAGCACACAACGTTCCATTAAATCCCGAGCAATGAGAATACCTGTTCCTTCTCTCCAGAGATGTTGCCTGACCCGCTGAGTTACTCCAGCATTCTGTGCCTTTCATCGGTGCAAACCAGCATCTGCAGTGCCTTCCTGCACAAATGAAAGTTCCAATCAGTTTGGAAGTTAAGATAGAGACAGGAGGAACTGCAGATGAGTCAAACACAAAGTGCTGGAGTAACTCAAATGGTTTGGCGGCATAAGTTCATAAGTGATAGGAGCAGAATTAGCCCATTCGGCCCATCAAATCTACCCCGCCATCCAATCATGGCTGAGCTATCTCTCCCTCTTAACCACATTCTCCTGCCTTCTCCCTATAACCCCTGACACCCATAATAATCAAGAATCTATCCATCTCTGCCTTAAAAATATCCATTGACTTGGCCTCCACATCCCTCTGTGGCAATGATAAATCCCTCTTCATCTCCTTCCTAAACAAATGTCCTTTCATTCTGAAGCTGTGACCTCTGGTCCTAGATTCTCCCACCAGTGGAAATGTCTTCTCCACATCCACTCTATCCAGGCCTTTCACTATTCGGTAAGTTTCAATAAATCCTTCTAAACTCCAGCGAGTACAGGCCCAGTGCCATCAAACACTCATCATATGTCAACCCCTCATTCCTGGGATAATTCTTGTAAATGTCCTCTGGACCCTCTCCAAAGCCAGCAAATCCTTCCACTGATATGGTGCCCAAAATTACTCATAATACTCTAAATGCGATCTGACCGACGCCTCACAGAGCCTCAGCCCTGTTTTTGTATTCTAGTCCTCTCAAAATAAATGCTAGCGTTGCGTTTGCTTTCCTTGCTCCCGATTTGACTTGAAGATGAACTTGTTGGGAATCCTGCACCAGCACTACCAAGTCCCTTTGCACCTCCGTTGTCTGGATTCTCACTCCATTCAGCATCTCCGAAGGAAATAGATGCGCGATATCGCAGACGTGAAGAAGGGTCCCGACTTTAAAAACGAGACCTCCCTTTGCCCTCCAGAGACGTTGCCCGACCCGTTGGGGTTACTCCAGCACTTGGAAATTGGAGTTAGTTGCAGGAGGATGCCTGGTGACGCGCAGAAAATGCAGAGCTCACCAGCAATACCCGCATCCTGAAGATCAAATTGGCCAGAATCGAGGCCCCCGACCAGAACACAAGGGAAGGACTTGAACTTTATTTCGCCTTCCATCACAGTGAGGAATGTGTAGGAGTCACTGTGGTGGATGCTCATGTTAAAATGTGGTTTTGAGTGATCCGTTGCTTTTAATTGTATGACTGACCTGGCCAATGAAATTCCTCGTATGTTGCAAAGCATACCTGGTGAATAAAATCTGATTCTGATATTGATTCTGAAGAACACACTCTCCGGCAACGGATTGTTGCACCGAATGTGTTATTTCCCCACAAATGGGCAAAATAATGTGCATTGTATAAAGTGCTGAAGGAATGATTGCTTTCTCATTGTGAAAGATAAATGGAATTGCAGCAGTCCACTTTGCCATTCCATTTGTTGACATAGTTGTGGAGGAGGTTTTCTTCTGTCTGTTTAGATCACTGAACATTATTGATCCTTCCCTGCTATGTTCTCCTCCTTCGATCTGGCCGGCTGCTTGGACTGCTTTGCCCGACCATTGATCATCGAGCTGGGAATAGCAGCCTCCTCCTGCATGTGCATGTTCATTCCGCTCGCCCACATTCACTTCGCCCACGTAGCCTAGTTTTTAGTTTTAGAGGTACGGAGCGAAAAAAACCGGGCCCCTTCGGCTCACCGAGTCCGCGCCGACCAGCGATCCCCGCGCACGTCAACATCATCCTACACACGCTAGGGACAATTTACAATTTTATGCCAAGCCAATTAACCTATAACACCCGCACGCCTTTGGATTTGCGGGAGGAAACCGGAGATCTCGGAGTAAACCCACGCAGGTCACGGGGAGAACGTACAAACTCCGAACAGACAGCACCCCGTAGTCGGGATCGAACCCGGGTCTCTGGCGCTGTGAGGCAGGAACCCCAGCACTGCACCACCGTGCTGGAGCATAACCCTTACATGGGTCGGGTGGTGAGTGCATGTGTGTGGCTTTAAATCAATAATGATTTAACCACCATCCACCCACGTGCAACGTGCATTGTGAATTCATCCTTCGGTTTATTGAAAGCGAAAGCTGGAAAATAAAGTTCCTTTTTTTTAAAAGACACAAAGGGTGGTGGGTGTATGGAATGAGCTGCTGGAGGAGGTAGTTCAGGCAGCTTCCAGCAAAACATTTTAAATACATTAGGTCAGGTACACATATAAGAGGGGACCAGAATGATATGGACCAAACGCAGGCAGGTGGGACTGCTGGAGGTGGCTCTATCATTCACATGCCACAGACAAGTCATCATAGTCAGAGTCATGCAATGTGGAAACAGGCCATTCGGCCCAACTTGCCCGTGCCGACCAAGGTGCCCTGTCTCCATTAGTTTCACCAACCTGCGTTTGGCCTGTATCTTTCTGAACCTCCCTTTCCCATCTCGTTCTGAAGATGTGAAAAGTGTTATTATACCTTCATACGTGATGGGAGCAGAATTAGACCATTCGGTCCATCAAGTCTACTCTGACGTTCAATCATGGTTGATCTACCTTTCCCTCTCAACCCCATTCTCCTGCCTTCTCCCCGTAACCCGTGACACCCATACTAATGAAGAATCCATACTGATCAATGCACGATATTATTAGAAGTCCTCTTTTTGCAAGCTGCAGCAAAAGACCCTCACTAAAAGCATGGATGATGTAACATTTCATATCATTTTGTACTAAAAGAAAATGAACAGGTACATTTCCAACCAAACTGATGATTTATAACATGTGGATGCTGAAAGAGTACCATAATGTAGTTAATTCATGAGGAGTGTAATCAATTAATAATCCTTTAGGAGTCTGCGTGATCAGTGCAAAATGCAAAACGGGTACTTTAGGCCCAGATAATGAATATGTAGAGCACACACAATAGACAGAGTCGTTGCTCTCCTTTAGAAAAAACAATGTGATGTATTACACACCTGTATGTTAGGGAGAGCAGCCTGGAGGCAGCGTACACTGGCATTCAAGGGAAGCATGAAGCAGAACTCAAGGCCAAGCCTGCACCATTCTCACAAAGGGAAATGCTATGTTGTCATTGGGTTACGATACGATAGACAATAGGTGCAGGAGTAGACCATTCGGCCCTTCGAGCCAGCACCGCCATTCAACGTGATCATGGCTGATCATCCACAATCAGTGACCCGTTCCTGCCTTCTCCCCATATCCCCTGACTCCGCTATTTTTAAGAGCTCTATCTAGCTCTCTCTTGAACGTATCCAGAGAACCGGCCTCCACCGCCCTCTGAGGCAGAGAATTCCACAGACTCACCACTCTCTGCGAGAAAAAGTGTTTCTTCGTCTCTGTTCTAAATGGCTTACTCCTTATTCTTAAAGAATTTTATTTATACGATAGAAATTGATCTGACAACAGTCATAAAACACAAAATACATGAAACACCACATCGCAGCACCAGAGACTCGGGTTTGACCCTGCGTGATGTCTGCACGGAGTTTGTACGTTGTCCCCTTGACCTGCGTGGGTTTTCTCCGGGTGCTCCAGGCTTCCTCCCACACTCCAACGACGTGCGGGTTTGTAGGTTAATTGGCTTCTGCAAATTGCCTCAAGGTATGTAGGATGTGAAACTGGGATAACATAGAACTGGGCGGCATGGTGGTGCAGCGGTAGAGTTGCTGCCTCACAGCGCTTGGAGCACCAGGTTCCCGGGTTCAATCCTGACTCTGGGTACTGTATGGAGATTTTCCCCATGATCTGCCTGGGTTTTCTCCAAGAACTTTGGTTTCCTAACACACTCCAAAGACCAACAGGTTTGTAGGTTAATTGGCTTGTTACATAAATGTTAAAAAAATTGTGGCTCACGAGCGTAGGATAGTGTTAATGTGCAGGGATCGCCGGCCAGCGCCAAAAGGACTGGATACCAAAATTAAATTAAACTGGTGTGATTGGGTGATCGTTGGTCGGTGTGGGCTCGATGGGCCGAAGGGTATGTTTCCACACTTTACCTCTCAACCAAACTAAATGAGAAGGAAGGGTTGAGCTCTTGAACTGGATGTGTGTGTCATGTCTACTGAATATACTGATGAAGGAGGCACAAAGAAGACACTGAGTTGTAGTGTTATTATAGTGAATGCGTTAGCTGCCTGTCTTGCTAACAAGCGAATTACAAAGAGTGCAGAGATGTGGAAGTAAATTAAACTGGCTGCAAAGCATTTCCCGTGAAATAAAAGAGAGTGGTTTATGGAGCGTGAGACCTCAGAGTTCACTTAAGATAGACACAAAATGCTGGAGTAACTCAGCGGGACAGGCAGCATCTCTGGAGAGGAGGATTTCGGTCTCGACCCGAAACGTCACCCATTCCTTCTCTCCAGAGATGCTGCCTGTCCCGCTGAGTTACTCCAACATTTTGTGTCTATCTTAGGATTAAACCAGCATCTACAGTTCATTCGTACACAGTGTTCACTTATGTGTACACCAGATGTGTAGACGATATCTCATCTACACTAGTCCAACCAGCCTGCGTTTGGCCCATATCCCTCTAAACCTATCCTATCCATGTACCCGTCTAATACGACGTGATAGTACTGTATGGCAGATAGTATTGCAAGATTAGTTATGGGTGATAGGTTCACTTGCCCTCCTCCAGCTTCAGGTGAGGCAGAGGTTCACTTGCATCTCCTCCAACCTCATCCACTGTACCCACCATTCCAGATGTGGACACCTGTATATCTGCGAGACCATGCGCAGGCTCGACGATCATTTCGCTGAACACCTCCGCTCAGTCGGCCTAAACCTACCTGATCTCCCACTTGCTCAACGCTTTAACTCCCCCTCCCATTCCCACACTGACCTTTCTGTCCTGGGCCTCCTTCATTGTCAGAGTGAGGCCCAGCGCAAATGGAGGAACAGCACCTCATATTTCGCTTGGGTAGTTTACACCCCAGCCGTATGAACATTGACTTCTCTAACTTCAAGTAACCCTTACTTTCCCTCTCTCTCCATCCCCTCTCCCTTCCCAGTTCTCCCACCAGTCTTACTGTCCCTGACTACATTTTATATCTGTTGTATCTTCTCCCAACTAACAATGATCTTTTCTAAATTTTCCTTGATCTCCATTCCCTTTGATAGGCACAAAAAGCTGGAGTAACTCAGCGGGACAGGCAGCATCTCTGGAATGGGTGACGTTTCGGGTCGAGACCCTTCTTTATCCATTCCTTTTGTCCTGGTTTCACACCTTACACTTCCTTATCTCTGTCCCGCCCACTACCCTGACATCAGGCTGAAGAAGTCTCGAGCCGAAACGTCACCCATTCCTTCTCTCCAGAGATGCTGCCTGTCCGGCTGAGTCACTCCAGCATTGTGTGTCTAACAAAGGGAATGGAGTGCGATGAGGGATAGATAGATAAAATGCTTGTTTTATTCTTAAAAATGTCCAATATGGCATTTGAAAAGCATCAATGAGAAAAGCAGGGGTAATTAACATTATAACTGGTTCTCCCATGTAGAAAGAACCAGGACAGTGCCATGAACATAAACAAATACCTCTATAATTGACTAACACAGTGATAATTCCTTTAACGATATCATTGACTGACCATTAGATCAGCTGACATTTCTATTCTTTAACTGGATGCAAAGCCCAAAAATGATACGTGTAGGAAGGAACTGCAGATGCTAGTTTACACCGCAGATAGACCGAAGATAGGTCTTAAGGGCCTGTCCCACCTGGGCGTCTTTTGCACGCGTCCGCACGCGCCGTGACGCGTAAATGGCGCCCAAATAACGCCCAAGTGGGACAGGCCCTTTAAGGTCATAATAAGGAATAAGAATAGAATTAGGCCCATCGAGTCTACTCCGCCATTCAATCATGGCTGATCTATCTCTCCCTCCAAACCCCATTCTCCTGCCTTCTCCCTGTAACCTCTGGCACCTGTACTAATCAAGGCGGCATGATTGCGCAGTGGTAGAGTTGCTGCCTCACAGCGCTTGCAACACTGGAGACCCTGGTTCGATCCCGACTACGGGTGCTGTCTGTATGGAGTTTGTATGTTGTCCCCGTGACCGCGTGGGTTTTCTCCGAGATCCTCCCACACTCCAAAGACATACAAGAATGTAGGTAAATTGGCTTGGTGTTTGTGTAAATTGTCCCCAGTGTGTGTAGGAAAGTGTTAATTCGCAGGTATCGCTGGTTGGTGCGGACTCGGTGTGCCGAGTCTACGCTGTGTCTCTAATCAATACGACACTAATAGAATCAAAAGGCTGGAGTAACTCAGCGGGACAGGCGCATCTCTGGAGAGAAGGAATGGGTGATGTTTTGGGATGAGACCCTTTTTCAGACTGAGATTCAGGGGAGAGGGAATCTAGAGATTTGGAAGGGTTAGGTGTGAAATTGACAGATCAAAGCAGACGATGATCAAGGAAATGTAGAATGGTGCATTGTTAGCTGAGGGGAAGGTGACAACGAGACCAACAATCAGTAATATTTAATCAGGAGGACAGTAGAAGAGGGAGGGACAGACAGAGAAGGAAAGTAAAGGGCCTGTCCCACTTAGGCGACTGCCGGCGACTAAACTATTGCCGGTGGCCACCGGGGTGTCGCCTGTATGGTCGTGAGTCGTCTCCTCAGTCGCCCAAAGAGTCGTCGCGTCTTTCTGGTCGCTGCTGGATTTTGAAATGTTCAAAACATTTCGGCGACAGTCGGCGACCGTGGGCTTGTCGTACTTGACTTCTCCTGACGTAGGTGCTGTCGTAGGTTGTCGCTGCTGCTGACTTTGGTGAATTCCATTGTCCTAGTCGCCGGCAGTCGCCTAAAAAAATCGCCCAAGTGGGACAAGCCCATTAGTCGAGTCGCTGGTTTTTCAGCGACCCGCTACGACAATGACAGTCGCCGGCAGTCACCTACAAAAATTGCCTAGTGGGACAGGCCCTTAAGGGTTACTTGAAGTTAGAGAAATCAATTTTCATACTGCTGGGTTGTAAGCCGCCCAAGCGAAATATGAGGCCCCGTTCCTCCTGACAAAGATAATTTGAAAATTATTTCTACTCTAGAAACTGCCTGCGCAAGTGTCAAGCTTGACAGATAATTCTTGGTGAAAGACTAAGAGACATCTATGTCAGAATGTTTTTCAATTTAGAAGAAGTTGTCTTAATTGACACAATCAGCAATTTCAGCTTAAAAACTGGGCCACGATAAACACACCTGTGAAGAATTATTTTGGCGTTCGGCATGTCACACCGGATCTCAAAGTACTCATTTGTCCGACCTTCAATTCCACTAAACAGAATGGTTTTTTTTACAAGCGATTTTGCAGATTTATAGATTGTCCAAACATCAGAGAAAATGGCACAATGTAGAATGTGCTAGTTTATTGTTTAAACAAGATGTGGGGGCTGGCAAAGGCAAAGCACTTTTCATAAATTCATAGGTTAGTTTAGAGATACAGCGTGAAAACAAGCCCTTTGGCCCATCGAGTCCGCGCTGACAAGTGGTCACCCCGTACACTACTTATATCCTGCACACACTAGGGAGAATTTACAGATTTACAGAAGTTAATTTAACCCAGACACCTGCACGTCTTTGTAGTGTGGGGGAAAACCGGAGTGTCCGGAGAAAACCCACGCAGGTCACGGGGAGAAGGTGCAAACTCCACGCAGACAGCACCCGTAGTCAGGATTGAACCCGGGTCTCTAGCGCTGTGAGGCAGCAACTCTACCGCTGCACCAACGTGCTTAGTGGGTAGTGCAAACCACACTTTATAGTTAGCCGAGGGAACAAAACGGTTCTTAGTTCTTAATTCTGAACATCTGAGCTTTTAAGCTCCTGCATGTTCTTCCAGATACTCGTTCAGGATATTCTCTACTCTATTCTTTTCCTGCTCTAAATGTCATTCACGTTATTCCCTCTATAATGTATCTACACTGTGGATGGCTCGATTGTAATCATGTATTGTCTTTCCGCTGACTGAATGTAGAATGGATTGTTATTAGTTTGGAGAAGTTAAGAACGAAGCATTCAGAGATATAATGTAGTCGGAGGCAGTCAGACTGGTGGGAGAACTAGGAAGGGGGAGGGGGTGGAGAGAGGGGGAAAGCAAGGGTTACTAGTTAGAGAAGTCAATGTTCATACCAGTGGGCTGTGAGCTTCCCAAGTGAAATATGAGGTGCTGTTCCTCCAATTGGCGCTGGGCCTCACTCTGACAATGGAGGAGGCCCAGGACAGAAAGGTCAGTGTGGGAATGGGAGGGGGAGCTAAAGTGCTGAGCAACCAGGAGATCAGGTAGGTTTAAGGGCCTGTCCCACTTTCACGACTTAATTCAAAACCTCTGCCGAGTTTAAAGGACGTAAAAAAAAAAATCAAGATCGTGGTAATAATTTAGTGGATTTAAGCGAGAGTTGGATAGAACTCTATGGGCTAGTGGAGTCAAGGGATATGGGGAGAAGGCAGGCACGGATTATTGATAGCGGACGATCAGCCATGATCACAATGAATGGCGGTGCTGGCTCGAAGGGCCGAATGGCCTCCTCCTGCACCTATTTTCTGTTTCTATGTTTCTATGTAATCTACGAACACCTACGACCTTCCACAACTATGTTCACAAACTCCTACGAACTCCTACGAGTATGTCTACGAATTCCCACGACTATTTCGATGCCTTCCTTACGAGTAAAAAGTCGCAATTTCTTTCATCCCGACCATTTTTTTACTCGTGGACATTTTTTATCGGGCTGGAAAAAACGTCCCGACTTACCTGATGCCACGAGTACCTACTGCTGGCATAACGGGCAGCTACGATATATCTACGACCTCCTACGGCCTCCTACGGACTCGTTACGAACATTCTGCGAGTTTGAATCAAGGGGAAAACTCGGGAGAATTTGTGAATTACCTCGTGAAAGTGGGACAGGCCCTTTAGGCAGACTGAGCGGAGGTGTTCAGCGAAACATCACACACGTTGAATTACTCCAGCACTTAGTGTCTATCTTAGACCCACATATGTTGGATAAAACTTATAGCAAAGTGGAAAATGAAACATTCTGTCAGGAAGGACACGAAGATGCTAAATAGCTCGATCATAAATTGGTGCAGGGATGTAGAGAGCAGTATATATTTATGCACACAACTTTGGAAATGGCAGAGTAGGTAAGAACGTGGTTAATAAATCATACAGAAGACAGGGATGCATAAATAGAGGTAATAGAGTGCGAAAGCAGGGAGGTCAAGTTGATCCTTCATAAAGCAGAGGTGAGGTCACAATGAGAATGCTGTTTTTAATTCAGTCACCAGACGTTACAAACGATGTGAAGAAGATATTTAGGATGGCACAGTGGCATAGCTGGTCCACCTGCTGCCTCACAGAGACCCGGGTTCGATCCCGACAACGGGCGCTGTCCGTACGGAGTTTGTACATTCTCCCTGTGACCCGCGTGGGTTTTCCACACGATCTTCGGTCTCCTCCCACACGCCACAAAGACGTGCAGCTTTGTAGGTTAATTGGCTTTGGTGTAAATGTAAATTGTCCCCAGGGTGTACGTTCTCCTTGTGACCCTGTGGGTTTTCTCCGGGTGCTCCGGTTTTCTCCCACATACCAAAGGTGTAGAGGCTTGTAGCTTAATTGTTTTCTGCAATTTGGCCTTAATGGTTAGGACAGAACTAGAGTATGGGGGCATTGCTGGGGTCAAAGGGCCTGTTTCCACGCTGTCCTTCTAAACTAAAACCAAGTCACAACTGGAATGTTTTAAATTCTAGTCGCCACTCTTTACGAAGAATGTGCAGAGGCTGCATAAGATATTCACCTTTTTTATTCAGGGGCGACAGAGTGACACAGCAAGTAGAGGTGCTGCCTCACAGCGCCAGAGACCCAGGTTCGATCCTGACCTTGAGTGCAATCTTTATAGAGTTTGCACATTCGCCCTGTGACGGCGTAGGTTTCCTCAAACATCCTAAAGACCTCTGGGTTTGCAGGTTAATTGGCATCTGTAAAATTGGCCCAAATGCGTTGGGAGTGGCTGAGAAAGTGGGATAACATTGAACAGGTGATTGACTCAGTCAGCCAAAAGCCTGTTTCCATTCTGTTTCTCCAACTTAAACTAAAAACTAAATCTGGATAGTTCAAGGGATGAGAAAACATCAGTTCTGAGAAAAGGCTTGAAAATCCATATCTTCTTACTTGAAAACTTCAGATTTTAGAGATACAGCACGGAAACAGGCCCTTCGGCCCACCAAGGCCATGCCAACCCGCAGTCACCCCGTACACTAACACTATCCCACATACTAGGAACAATTTTATCAAAGCCATACGACGTATAAACCTTTACGTCTTCGGAGTGTGGGAGGAAACCTGAGCACCCGGAGAAAACCCACGCGGGTCACGGGGAGAGCGTACAAACTCCAGACAGGCAGCACCCGTAGCTGGGATCGAACCCAGGTCTCTGGGGCCTGAGCCACTTAAACGATTTTTTTGGCGACTGCCGACGACTGCCATAGGCGTAGCAGGTCGCTGAAAAACCGGCGACAGGACCCCCCCCACGACAATGTCTACGACAATGTCTACAACAACCTACCACCTAGTCGACATCCAGCTACCGACAACCGGCGACCCTTGAGGACGTCCACCTACCACCACACCTACGTCCACCAGCGACAAGCTGCGACAGGGTAAGACAATCCAGTCGCCGGTATCAGTCCACGTAGGTTGACTAGGTAGTGGCCAATGGAACTCACCAAAGTCAGCACCGGCGCCAACCTACGTCAAGCCAACTGTCGCTGAAAAGTTTTGAACATTTCAAATTCCAGCAGCGACCAGAAAAACGCTACGATTCTTTGGGGGACTGAGGAGACGACTCACGACTATACAGGTGACACCCCGGCGACCATGTGGAGCCTGTAGTCGCCTAAAACAGCATCTAAGTGGGACAGGGTCATAAGGCAGCAACTCTACCGCTGCGCCACTGTGACACACCAAGACCTTGACTCTTCTAGACCAGAATGAGCTTCACGCGTGTGATGATGTTATGATTCGGGGAGAAACAAAAATTCTGGAGAAACTCAGCCGATGAGGCAGCATCTATGGAGCTAAGGAAATAGGCGGCGTTTCGGGTCGAGACCCTTCTTCAGACTGATCTGGGCGGGGGTGGGGGGTCGGGAAGAAGAAAGGAAGGGGCGGAGACTGTGGGCTGTGGGAGAGCTGGGAAGGGGTTGGGAAAGAGGGAGAAAGCAAAGACTACCTGAAATTGGAGAAGCCAATGTTCATACCGCTGGGGTGTAAACTGTTCCAAGCGAAATATGAGGTGCTGCTCCTCCAATTTACAGTGGGTCTCACTCTGGCCACGGAGGAGGCCCAGGACAGCAACGTCAGATTCGGAATGGGAGGGGGAGCTGAGTTACAGAAATCAGGGTCATAATGGTTCGGCGCGGGGACTTGACTGAGGCCTGAATATCTGAATGGATGAAGAAATACATATAATAAACCATGAATGTATCTCCAAGAATGGATTATTTAGTAATATTTTAATCTCCATCAAACTTTTCACATTTTCTTTTCTATTTTCTACTCTTTTTCTCTATCTTTCTATCTTTAATTAGGGAAAAAAAGTATAGAAACATATTATATAAATTTTTAATATTAGTATGAATACACCTATTATTAGTTGTATGAAAAGATTATAGATGTCTTAAATGTAATTATATAAAATTGTGCATTTTTCAACTATATAATAATTTTGAAATATAAGTTAATAATAATACAAACATTCTTAATATTATGAAAATATTATGAATATCATAGAAGTTTGGTTAAGATTGGGTATTATGTAGTTATATTAGGGGGGATTTGTATTTGGTAATTAGAAGAATATCTATGGTATGAGAAGTGTGAGTATATTGCTTATTTTAGGAATATACTACATACACTCCCAATTATACAAAATAAATAACCAGGAAATGTATAATGGATAACATTACAATTAACACAAACAGTATTAATTGATAATCAATATTATATAATTTTGTATATTATATAATTTTCACTGCCGTATAAGAGTGTATTCGGTATATATTGTTTCTGCAATAAAAAAATTTATAAAAAAAAAAAAAAAAAAAAAATGAGTTACAGAAATCACACAGATAAGAGGTCCAGATTTTATTTGAGGGACAAATAAAATGCAAGGCACTGTCAATGGAAGGCCATTTCTGAAAGGAAAGCAAATTGCATGACAAATAATGCAAGTCCTCGATAAATCTAAACTCAATCCGGATAGATTGCTAATTGGATCCTGACTGGAACAAAATGAAGGGCCTAAACAAGTTTTTGTTATAAGGCACTTATGATTTAATTAAGACCTCAGGTGGTTCATCACACATAAGGCAGAGGGGCTTATTTTTTTCAAAAAAGCAGCCTTTTTTAATTAAAATTTATAGCACATCTGTGCAAAAATCTCTGAGGTAACTTATAAATAGATGATTCAAGGTGGCATCAGTCTGATTACCATGGCAATATAGATTAAATCGTCACCATAGTCATGCAAGAGAGATATTGACAGGGTACATCAGCCACACTTGGTAAAATGCTAGCAAATACTCCGTCTCAGTCACAGCCTACCCCATGTCAGAGTTAGACTCTTGAAAGCATCCAGAGAACCGGCCTCCACCGCCTTCTGAGGCAGAGAATTCCACAGATTCACAACAATCTGAGAAAAAAAAAATTCTCCTCATCTCCATTCTAAATGGCCTACCCCTTATTCTTAAACTGTGGCCCCTGGTAGTGGACTCCCCCAACATCGGGAACATGTTTCCTGCCTCAAGCGTGTCCAATCCCTTAATACTCTTATATGTTTCAATTAGATCCCCTCTCAGCCTTCTAAATTCCAGAGTATGCAAGCCCAGTCGCTCCATTCTTTCAACATATGACAGTCCTGCCATCCCAGGAATTAACCTGGTGAACCTATGTTGCACTCCCTCAATAGCAAGAATGTCCTTCCTCAAATTTGGAGACGAATACTGCACACAATACTCCAGGTCCGGTCTCATTAGGGCCCTGTACAACTGCAGAAGGACCTCTTTGCTCCTATACTCAACTCCTCTTGTTATGAAGGCCAACATGCCATTCGCTTTCTTCACTACCTACTGTACCTGCATGCCTACATTCAGTGACTGATGAACAAGGACCTCCAGATCCCATTG
Source organism: Okamejei kenojei (assembly GCA_035221665.1). Taxonomy (NCBI): domain Eukaryota; kingdom Metazoa; phylum Chordata; class Chondrichthyes; order Rajiformes; family Rajidae; genus Okamejei; species Okamejei kenojei. The sequence goes on from CM069163.1 coordinate 28,723,076, forward strand.
TACTTCCCCTTTTCCCAATTTGACACAATTTAGATAGTAATCTGCCTTCCTGTTCTTGCCACCAGTGGATAACTTCACATTTATCCACATTAAACTTCATCTGCCACGCATCTGCCCTCATCCAACCTGATCAAGTCACCCTGCATCCTCATAGCATCCTCCTCACAGTTCACACTGCTATCTGCAAATTTTCTAATGTTACTCTTAATCCCTTCATCTAAATCATTGATGTATATTGTAAATAGCTGCGGTCCCAGCACTGGCCTTGCGACACCCTACTAATCACTGCCTGCCATTCTGAAAGGAACCCGTTAATCCCTACTCTTTGTTTCCTGTCTGCCAACCAATTTTTTATCCATGTCAGTACCTTACCCCAATACCATGTGCTCTAATATTTCCCACTAATCTCCTATGTGGGACCTTATCAAGTGTCTTCTGAAAGTCCAGGTACACTACATCCACTGGTTCCTTGGTGTGGAATGTGGCCTAGACGAGATTCATAGAATCATAAGAGTTACTCCAGCATTTTGTGTCTATCTTCGGTTTAAACCCTCACCTGCAGATCCTTCCTACACAATCTTCATACCACTGGGTTGCAGGTTAACAGTGACTGGGTTGCAGGTTAACAGTGATTTAAATTCAATTGAATCCTCCACCATTTGTGACTCTGGCTGCGAAGCCGACTTGTGGCTTAGCTCTTGTTCTCTGTTCTGTCAAGTGCAAGCTACGCGCTAATCTCAGCCTGTAACTGCATTGTGGTTCCCCATTCCTATTGTGTTATTTACATGATCAGATCCTCTTACTGCAGGGGATAATGTCTCTGAGCTGCAAATGCGTAATTCAGCCAAAAGACTGCCTTCTTAATTTCTCTTCCCCTCCATTATACCCCCCTTTATCATCGCATCCCCACTATTTAGCAGGGGCGTGGGGGCAAAGAAGGGACTAACAATATTTCAGTGTTTAAGAAGGAACTGCAGATGCTGGAAAATAGAAGGTGGACAAAGATGCTGGAGAAACTCAGCGGGTGAGGCAGCATCTATGGAGCGAAGGAAATAGGTGACGTTTCGGGTCGAGACCTTTCAAATGTCTGGGTACTTTTGTAACTTTGTTGGTGCCTTGAGATAAAAGCAAAGATTTTAACTGTAACTTCATGGTGCATGTGACAATAACATGTGTAGGAAGGAACTGCAGATGCTGGTTTAAATGGAAGATAGGCACAAAATGCTGGAGTAGCTCAGCGCGTCAGGCAACATCTCTGGAGAGAAGGAATAGGTGACATTTCAGGTCGCGGCCCTTCTTCAGACCTATCTATCTACCTAGCATGGAAGGGAGAGGTTTAAGGTGATGAATAGGAGAGGGGGGATTCTTTTTCTTAAATTCAGAAGGTTGTTGGAATATCGAATGCACATTGGTTTAGTTTAGTTTAGAGATACAGCGCGGAAACAGGCCCTTCAGCCCACCGAGTCCGCACCGACCAGCGATCCCCGCACATTAACGATATTCTACAATCAGAAGGAATGCTTTACAATATTTTTTACCAAAGTCAATCAGCCTACTGACCTGCATGTCTGTGGTAGAAAACCGGAGCACCCGGAGACAACCCACGCAGGTCGCAGGGAGAACATACAAACTGCGTACAGACAGCACCCATGGTCAGGATCGAACCTGGGTCTCTGGCGCTGAAAGGCAGTAACTCTACCGCTGCGCCACCGTGCCCCCTAATCTTTAACCTTCCATCATATCTGCGAGACAACAAATATCTATCGTAACGTCTCGCAAAAGTGAAACTTATGCATTCTTGCAGACTTTAAATGTAGGCAATAAAACCAGCAAATATTTAGAAGCAAGTAATAGGCATCTCCAGACTTCAATATCGCCTCCGATTTATGGTAGATTTGAAAGTAACGAGTGATTACTTTGAAAGATAATGGGGATATTATTCATTCCAGAATCTGTGCATCACACATTTATAAGACGATGCAATTTGCTGCATCCACTCTTTTGTTTACCGTTAATCAAACAAATGTTTTCGGCAAATTTTGCAATCAATTCAGTGAAGTTGATTGCTAAAGTTACATTGGAACAACAAGTAAATTTTCCAGCTCTTAGAGATGAGCTGCTGAATCCCCGACTGCATAGCATCCAGCAATAGCGTTTAGTTTACAGATGCAGTGAGGAAACAGGCCCTTTGGCCAACCGAGTCCGCGACAACCAGTGATCAGCCGTATGCTAGTTTGATCCTACACACAGTAGTGACAATTTATAGAGGCCAATTAGCCAACAAACCTGCACGTCTTTGGAACGCGGGAGGGAACCGGAGCACCCGGAGAAAACCCACGCAGGTTACGAGGACAGGTACAAACTCCGTACTGTCAGCGCCCGTAGTCAGCATCTCTACCGCTGCGCCACCGTGCACTGTGGCCAACTCAAACTGCTGTAAATCATGAGTGGCAAGTTAAGATCCGATGTCAATACCTCCTCACAGATTATATATAACGCAACAGGTCAGGCAGCATCTCTGGAGAGAAGGAACAGGCGACGTTTCGAGTCGAGACCCTTCTTCAGACTGTGAGTCAGGGGAAAGGGAAGCGAGAGGTATATAGTCAAGAGTCAACAGTGCTATATTGTCGTATGTCCCAAAACGGAACAATGAATCTCTTACAGTATTTGCAGTACCACAACAGATGTGTAAATATAATACAGGTCCACCACTGATTTTCCGACACCCTTGGTTCTAGAATCTTGCCGTATTATCCGTTTTGCCGAAACTGTTGTGTGCACGGCCTTGGGGTGGGGGGAGTCAGGGGGCATTCTCAGTTACACCCCAGCTGTTATCAGGCAACTGAACCACCCTACCACAACCAGAGAGCAGTGCTGAACTATTAACTACCTCAATGATTCACAAGTTCACTAGTTATAGGTGTAGAATTAGGCCATTCGGCCCATCGCATCTGCTCTGCCATTCAATTATGACTGATCTCCGCCTCCTAATCCCATTCTCCTGCCTTCTCCCCATAACCGTTGACACCCGTTTTAATCAAGAATTTGTCTATCCCTGCCCGTGACTTGGCCTCCACAGCCGTCTGTGGCAATGAGTTCCACAGATTAAATGTAGACACAAAATGCTGGAGCAACTCAGCGGGTGAGGCAGCATCTCTGGAGAGAAGGAATGGGTGACGTTTCGGGTCGAGATGTCTGAAGAACGGTCTCGACCCAAAACGTCACCCATTCCTTCTCTCCAGAGATGCTGCCTGTCCCACTGAGTTACTCCAGCATTTTGTGTCTACCTTCGATTTTAACCAGCATCTGCAGTTCTTTCTTACACATTTAGTTCCACAGATTAACTATCCTCTGACTAAAGAAGTTCCACCTCACCTCCTTTCTAAAAGAGCGCCCTTTAATTCTGAGGCTGTGACCTCTGGTCCTAGACTCTCCCACCAGTGGAAACATTGGAGACCCACGGACTATCCTTGATCGGACTGTGCTGGCTTTACCTTGCACTAAACGTCATTCCCTTATCATGTATCTATACACTGTAAATGGCTCGATTGTAATCACGTATTGTCTTCCCGCTGACTGGTTAGCACGCAACAAAAAACTGTTCACTGTACCTCGGTACACGTGACAATAAACTAAACCGAGCAAAACTATAAGAGCTTACGAATGGACTCTGCTAATTTACGAGAACATTGAATTTGCCTTGCAATCAGACCTTTCAAGATCTCGTTAAATACCAGGTCTGGCTCGAGGAGCTAAGTGCTACACCTATTCGTAATTTGTCAGATGTATGCTTTATTAATTAGTTATTTTAAAGACAAGGATTTTGATGAATGGTTCTTTCTGCAGAAACACCATCCGGTCATTATCACAGAAGATTTGCTGAATGCAAATGAACTGCCACATTAATACGGTGACTCCACTTCCTAAATACATTATTGCCTGTGAAGCGATTCACCTCATCCTGCAGACAAGAAGAGGAACCGTATTATAGCGAGCAGGAAAGAACTGCAGATGTGGGTTGAAGTCAAAGATAGGCACAAAATGCTGGAGTAACTCAGCGGGGCCGGCTACAAGTAGCTTCAAATATCCCTTGCTTTCCCTCTCTCTCCATCCCCTCCCCTTCCCAGTTTTCCCACCAGTGTTACTGTCTCCGACTACATTCTAGCTCTGTACCGCCCACTCCCCTGACATCAGTCTGAAGAAGGGTCTCAACCCGAACCGTCACCCTTGCCTTCTCTCCAGAGATGCTGCCTGTCCCGCTGAGTTACTCCAGCATTTTGTGTCTATCTTCGTATTATGGTGAAAACCTTTTCTCCTTCTTTAACCAACGCTTTACGCAATACCGCGCAAGGTTCTTTTATGAAGTTTCGATAGTTGAGTGTCTCTCCTGTGCTGAAGAATCCCATGGGCACGGTGATGGGGGTGAAGGTAAGATGCGAGTCATCCAGAACTTGAATATTTCGTTATGTTTCTCTATATTGAATTTGCAGGTTGAAATATTTCGCTGCCGAGCTGGGGGTTTTCTCCCCAGGGATGTGGGGAAGAAGGAAACATACCAATTTAGCTGGTATTAATTTTACCGAGAAATATTGCATGGAAACAGGCCCTTTGGTCCACCAAGTTGACGCCGATCACCCATTCACAACCTGTCCCTCATTCTCATCCACTCTCACGCACAACAGTGCCAAATTACAGTGGCCAATTAACTTACTTATGTCCCTGTCCCACTTAGGCAATTTTTTCAGCGACTACAGGCGACTAGGCTGTCGCCGCATGGTCGCGGGGTGACGCCTGTATGGTCGTGAGGAGTTTCAAGTCGCCTAAAGAGTCGTAACGTTTTTCTGGTCGCTGCTGGATTTCGAAATGTTCAAAACTTTTTGGCGACTGTGGGCTTGACGTAGCTTGTCTTCTCCTGACGTAGGTGCTGTCATAGATTGTCGCCAGGGTGACGCAGGTTGTCGCCGGGTGACGTTGGTTGTCGCCGGGTGCTGACTTCGGTGAATTCCATTGGCGACTACCTACGTCAACCTACGTCAACCGGCCACAGATACCGGCGACTGAATTGTCTTCAGTTCAGGGTTCTCGTGCAAGGCTCGCCCTATATTGGGAAAAAGGTGGTGAATTTGTGGAATTCATTGGCGGCCAAGTCAATGGATATTTTTAAGGCTGAGATTGGCAGATTCTATATGAATGATAGAGTGCTACAGTGTGGAAACAGGCCCAACTTGCCCACACTGGGCAACATGTCCCAGCTACACTAGTCCCATCTGCCTGCATTTGGCCCGTAGCCCTCCAAAACCTGTCCTTTCCATGTACCAAAGATAGACACAGAATGCTGTAGTATTTAAAGCTCGTCTAACTCCTGCACCTTTGAACACCAGTTAACAGGTAATTTGGTGTATTGTGAGGTTATGTTCACAAGTCCACTTTTGTCCCAATCTGAACTGCAATGTCAGGAAGGACTTTAATCGAAATCCATTATTTTCTTAAGTGCATCTCTGATTTGCCAGGAAACTCTATGCGATGTTTCTAGAATGCTGATATTTAATGTATAAACCATGCATCACTAATGTTGCTCCTAACTAATGGCATTATGTCACACAGAATGTCAGAACGTTTTATTGCTCTGTGACGCTATGCAGAGCCGTGATTTATTTTCCTAGCTGATACTTTCAATTTCTCCAGTTTTTTTTTCCCAATTCTACAGTAATGGGAAGGAGTTGCTTGTTGTTGAGAGCTCTGCTCGCTCCGCAGTAGCGTTGCTGCCTTACAGCGCTGACAGCGCCAGAGACCCAAGTTCAATCCTGACCAAGGATATCTGTCCGTACGGAGTTTGTACGTTCTCCCCGTGAGTTAGATATAGCTCTCCAGGCTAAACGAGGGATATGGGGAGAAAGCAGGAAAAGGGTTACTGATTTTGGATGATCAGCCATGATCATATTTAATGGAAATGCTGGCTCGAAGGGCTGAATGGCCTACTCCTGCACTGATTTTCTATGTTTCTATTTTTCTATGGTTCTATGTGACCTGCGTGGGTTTTCTCCAAGAACTGGTTTCCTCCCACCCTCCAAAGATGTACAGGTTTGTAGACAGAGTAAGAAGGAACTGCACTTAACCAAAGATAGATACAAAAAGCTGGAGTAACTCAGCGGGACAGGCAGCATCTCTGGAGAGAAGGAATTGGTGACATTACCCGAAACATCACCCATTCCTTCTCTCCAGAGAAGCTGCCTGTCCCGTTGAGTTTCTCCAGGTTATTGTGTCTAACTTCTGGTTTGTAAGTTAATTGGCTTGATATAATTGTAAAAAATGTCCCTACTGTATGCAGGTTAGTGTTAATCTGCGGGGATTGCTGGTTGGGGCGGACTCAGTGGGCCGAAGGGCCTGTTTCCGCGCTGTATCTCTAAACTAAACTAAACTCTTTGTCCTACTTCTCATGGAGACGTCAGCTGTGTGCAGGGGCAATTCATACAATTTCCAGTGCGTTTACCAAAAGATGCATTGAAGTTGTCACCTGTTTTTCCTAATCACCTCATGGATCCAACGTACAAGGTGTAATAATTCCATTAAAGCAATATGAATGTCTAATGTGCACATAATTCACAAAACATTTAATGCAAGCTGTCATCATAGGCAGAATGCAGCCCTGTCTCTGATTCTGTGGTGTTATCTAAATGGTCTCTCCACTACTCATCTCAAAGTCCTGAATGCCTCCAGGTATAAGAGGACTACTGCCTGGAGAGTTGCAATAGTTTTTAGTTTAGTTTAGAACTACAGCGCGGAAACATGCCCTTCGACCCACCGAGTCCGCATCGACCAGTGATCCCCGCACACTAACACTCCCCTAAACACATTAGGGATAATTTGTAATTATACCAAGTCAATTAACCTACAAACCTGCACGTCTTTGGAGTGTGGGAGGAACCCGGAGATCCTGGAGAAAACCCACTTGGGTCACAGGGAGAACGTACAGACTCTGTACAGATGGCACCTGTAGTCAGGATCGAACCCTGGACAGGTTATGGATGTGGAGAGGATGTGTCCACTAGTGGAAGAGTCTAGGACCAGAGGTCATAGCCTCCAAATTAAAGGACGTTCCTTTAGAAAGGCGATGATAAGGAGTTTGCTTGTGTCAGAGGGAGATGAATGTGTGGCATTAATTGCCACGGAAATCAGTGGAGGCCAAGCCAATGGATATTTTTTTTTATGGCAGAGTTGGATATCTTTAGAGTTGACTATCTAATAGTCAAATTCTTGATTAGTACTGGTGTTATGGGGAGAAGGCAGGAGAATGGGGTTAAGAGGAAAAGATAGATCAACCATGATTGAATGGTGGAGTAGACTTGATAGGCCTAATGGCCCAATTCTGTTCCTATCACTTCTGAATTTATGAACCCGGATCTCTGGCACGGTGAGGCAGCCACTCTCCCGCTGCACCACAGTGCTGCCCAATACCATTGGCAAAATTCAGTAACTCATTTTTGCACCTGAAGCTTGGGGATTGAAATTGTTCTAATGAAAGAGTAAATCTATAAAAGATACACCACTTTAAATATCACTGAGTCCTGCCATACCTACTGCCTTGAGACTGCATTTACAAAATTCAATCTGGCCATGCCATCTGATTTATGGTACTGTTCATGTTTAAAATTCACAATATTTTAAATGAATAGCTATTGTTGTGATAGACATCTTCAACTTTTTCCTTGTTTGAGCTTCCTTCTCGGCTGCCAGGGATGGGAAAGGCGAAAAAGTAAAATGTTGGAACCAGGAACTGCAGATGCTGGTTTACAAACAAAAAAAGGGCGTAAATTGCTGGAGTAACTTAGTGGGTCAGGCAGCAACTTTGGAGTAAATGATGGTTTTGGTCCGGAGGTGGGGAGGGGAAAGGCGGGCGGTGGGAAGATGCAAGATAGGAGGGGCAGGACAAACACACAATATGCTTGGAGATGACTTGTTACATATACAGTATGATCTGATTTAATCGGTTTGCATACAAACAAAGGTGTTTCACTGTACCTCAGTACATGCACCAATAATAAACCACTGTCATTGCAAACAATAATACTCTCTCTCAAACCTTTTAGTCTATTTGTCAGCCACAGAGTCACAGAGTTTTATACCCCTGTCCCACTTAGGAAACCCGAACAGAAACCTCTGGAGACTCTGCGCCCCACCCTAGGTTTCCGTGCGGTTCCCGGAGGTTCCAGGAGGTTTTTGTCCTCCGGCAACCACCTTCAACTAGCATCGCAACCGGCTTCGACTAAAAAATTACCGATTTTTAAAACGGAAACCATTTTCGACCATTAGGGAGACTGACAAAAACAATTGGGAACCTCCGGGAACAGCACGGAAACCTTGGGTGGGGCGCAAAGTCTCAGAGGTTTCCTAAGTGGGACAGGGGCATTAGAGTCACAGAGTCACAGAGGCTTAGTGTCACAGAGTCACAGTCACAGTCACAGAGTCATGGTGATACAGTTTGGAAACAGGCCCTTCGGCCCAACTTGCCCACACCGACCCACATGTCCCATCTATACTAGTCCCACCTGCCTGCGTTTGGCCCACATTCCTCTAAGCCCACCCTATCGATGTTCCTGTCTAAGTGTTTCTTAAATATTGCAATAGTCCCTGCCTCAACTACCTCCTCTGGCAGCTCGTTCCATACACCCACCACCCTTTGTGTGAAAAGATTACCCCCTCATACTCCTATTAAATCATTCCTCCCTCACCTTAAACCAATGTCCTCTGGCCCTCGATTCCCCTGCTCTGGGCAAGAGACTCTGTGATTCATTCAAAGTATTTGAATTGTCCAAAAGACCTGATATAACAACAAATAAATTGCAGAAGAATGTCAGTTTAGAAAGAAAATTAGAGAATTAAATAAAAGAACACTTTACAAAATACGTTTGATCGAAAAAATCTCAAATCTCAGGAAGGAAGTGCAGATGCTGGTTTAAACCGAAGATAGACACAAAATGCTGGAGTAACTCAGCGGGGCAGGCAGCATCTCTGGAGAGAAGGAATGGGTGATGTTTCGAGTCAAGAACTTTCTTCCGGCTGAAGGTTTTGGGAAAGGGAAACAAGAGATATAGTCAAGAGTGTTTTATTGCTGTGTGTCCCAGATAGAAAATGACATTCTTATTTGCAGCAGCATAACAGAATATGTAAACATAGTACACTGCAAACAATTTAATAAACAAGCAAAATGTTCAATGTGTGGATTCACCTTCGCTCAGTCCACCTGGACCTACCTGATCTTATGGTTGCCAAACACTTTAATTCCCCTTCCCATTCCCACACTGCCCTTTTCTGTCATAGGCCTCCTCCACTGTCAGAGTGAGGCTCAACGCAAATTGGAGAAACATCACCTCATATTTCGATGGGCAGCTTACATCCCAATGGTAAAGATATTGATTTCTCTAACTTCAAGTAACCCTTGCATTCCTTCTCTCTCCATCCCCCCCCCCCCACCCAACATCTTGTTCTCACCTAGCAAACAGTTAACAATGGCCTGTTTCCTTTATCATCGTTACTTTTTTGCATATCTTTCATTAATTTGTTCTATATCTCTCTACATCACTGTCTAGGTCTCTCATTTCCCTTTTCCCCAGATTCTCAGTCTGAAGGAAGGTTGCGACCCAAAACGTCACCCATTCCTTCTCTCCGGAGATGCTGCCTGTCCTGCTGAGTTACTCCAGTAATTTGTGTCTAAATTCAGTGCGTGTATATATACATACACATACTCACACACCCATACACACACATATATATATACTGTATATACAGTGTGTAGGAAAGAACTGCAGATGCTGCGTGGCAGCTGCGGGTCACCTGCAGTCCGTCTGTTTTTTTCTTTTTTTTTTGTCCTTTGATGTCTGTTTTTAAATCGATTGGCTGGTTTGTGTGGGTGGGCGGGGGGTCATAGGGTGGGAGAACGGTTTTAGTCTATCCTTCGCGATCTTGTCGTTTGTCCCCCGTTCCCCCGTCCATCTCCGGCTTGAGGCATAATGGCGGAGATGGAGCTGCCTCGGAGCTGTGGCGAGCGTTCGGAGAGCTCGGGTTCCAGCCGGCGGGCGGCGGCCCGGCTTGGCGTCCAGCGTTCGGAGCTCCGGTGTTCCAGCGGCTTGGCCGGCTTCGGGGGGCGCTCCAGCGTTGCTCCAGCGGGTGGTTCTGCAAAGCAGCGCATTGGCGGCTCCGGCGGCTCAGAGGTTGTTCCAGACTGTATTCCTATTCGGCGCTCCGGCTGGATCTCATTGTCAGCAGCGGCCGGCATTGGCGCTCCGGGCGGCTCTCCAGAGGGTGACCCGGCGGCGGGCCCGTCTTACATACCCGGCGGCGGCCCGGCTTCGGCGCTCCAAAATCGGCCGGCTTCGGCGGCTCGCATATTGGCTCCAAGCGGCCCGGCCTTCGGCTCCGGCGCGGCTCCGTGCATCCTCTCCGGATGGCTCCAGCCAGCCGCTGCATTGGCTTAGCGGTAAGGGCTCTCCAGCAGGTGCTTCGGCTCTCCGGCGGGCTCCAGCGGCGTTCTAAGAGCTATCCCTTCCCCAGTGGTCGAATACCTGATAGCTGTGCGTGGTGTTCGGCGTTTATGGCGGCGGGCGGCGGCGGGGGATTGGCTCGGCCGCGGGCTGGTGGAATACATATATACATACAGAGGGGGAACAGTAGGGGAAATGACCAAGACCTTATTTTGCCTTCCATGAGGAGGTTGCTGGTGATCATGTGGTGGGATGTTAAATTAGTGTTTATTGTGTGTTTTGTTTTAATTTATTACTGCATGTTTAGAATGCAAGGTAACAACGTTACAAAGGTCTGATTGACAAGTAAAGGAATATCACCTGACACTGATGCTGGTTTTTATCGATCGAAAATTGGCAGAATATAATGGGTGAATAGGATAAGACTGTATATTATATATAATATATACACACACACACTCATTGACACATACACCTCCTATATTATTCCACAATCTATATACTATGATATCTATTAATATATTTATGATCAACACTCACACACTATATATATATATATATATTATAAAAAAACAAAATACTTTATTAAAATTGTGTTCTAATATCCCTATATATCATCCCCTTATCTATACTATATTATAGTACATATATACACACACACACACATAATAATCATTTACACCATATATATAGATCCAAAGTCTATTAATTTGTTCTATATCCCTCTATATCACCCTCTTATCTATAATAGATATATTTTATATATATATATATTATATTATATATATATTATTTATTAATATGTGTGTGTGGTGTTGTCTGTGTGTTAGAGCGTTTTTCTGTGTATCAAATATTATATATATATATATATATATTTATATATTATCTTATCTACTGTTTATAATATATATATATATATATATATATATATAGAGCATATATGAGGGATATAGAACAAATTAATGACGATTTGGATTTCTTGCGATTCGTTCATTCTATACTTCTCAAATCTGTACCGAGTTTTGTGTTCAATTTCTGAAAGCAAAAATGGGGGGGGGGGGGCACAATTGCAGTTTCCAAATTGAACAGCAGTAGTCTTGATAGCATTGCAGGTTTGAAGGAACATTGTCATTATCACCGCAGTAATGTCCCCTCACCACTTCATCTTATCTAAAAATCAGAAGCTAATCAGCTTTGGTTTTGTAGGTTTACTTTGCACTAACTCCAATCCATGGAAGTGAAGTTTAAGAAAACAAAGGGCGGCACGGTGACACAGCGGTAGAGTTGCTGCCTCACAGCGCCAGAGTCCTGGGTTCCATTCTCTCTACGGGTGCTGTCTGTACGGAGTTTGTACGTTCTCCCCGTGAACTGCGTGGGTTTTCTTCGGGACCTCCGGTTTCCTCCCACACTCCAAAGACGTGCGGGTTTGTAGGTTAATTGGCTTCGGCATAATTGTAAATTGTCCCTAGTGTGTGTGTGTGTGTGTGAGGGTAGTGTTTGTGTGCGGGGTTCGCTGGTCAGTGAGTTTATTGTCACGTGTACCGAGGAGCAGTGAAAAGCTTTTTGCTGTCCAGTAAGCAGAAAGACAATACATGATTACAATCGAGCCATTTACAGTGAAAAGAGATTAACGCTTAGTGCAAGGTAAAGTCAGCAAAGTCCGATCAAGGATAGTCCGAGAGTCACTAAAGGGCCTGTCCCACTTGGCCGTTATTTGCGCGTAATTTACGCAACATCATTTACGCATCACGACGCACGACGCGTGTGTCGTGACACGCACATGATGCGTGTATGGTGCGCATTACGCGCTCATGGTGCGTGATGACATAGGCAGTGACGTGCGGCCGTGCGCGGCGTCGCAGGATTTTGTGATGGCCAAGTGGGTCAGGCCCTTAAAGATGTAGTTCAGCACTGCTTGGCCGTGACACGTAGACTCAGTGGGCCAAAGGGCTGTTTCCGCGCTGTATCTCTAAACTAAACTAAACTTTCAAGAAGAGTCTCAATCACCCATTCCTTCTCTCCAGAGACGCTGCCTGTCCTGCTGAGTTACTCCAGCACTTTGTGCCTAAAGCTAAACTAAACTGGACGGAGAATTCAAATTGTTACGTTAAAAAACAGCAGAAGTATTTGTAACCCATGTTAGTTTGTCGGATTAACAGTCATCACCTGAGTCTGAAATATTTTCTTGACATTTGCAGTTTGATGGGTGCGTATTTAATGAACTTCCACCAACACTCTTTAATGAATAGCAATGTGAACCAGGACGGGGAACATTAATGACCTAATGTGGCCATTGGGTTGCATAACAGGGAAGGCCTTGTGAAGTCACTCAGCTTGTCAGATCTTATAGATTACTGGATTAATGCAAGTGCATCAAGCAACATGAGTTATGCTTTGAGACTGAGAATTTCAATCAAACTGATTTGCGGAACAACAAAAAAATCCATCATTGATGGATAGACGAACGTGTTACCAATTTGTATATCCACGGAGCAAGATTCATTAATCTATTGGTTCTAAAGTGGCAATCTTGCCGCCTTAACACGTGGTGTCACATTCTGCGCTGCTGGTAATTTGCTTGCCATGAATCATTCTCCGGTTTTCAGAGGGACATTACAGCTCAGAAGATAATATCCCAAGAGAGACACAAAATGCTGGAGTAACTCAGTGGGACAGGCAGCATCTCCTGGAAAGTAGGGTTGGGTGACGTTTCGGGTCGAGATCATTGCCCTCCACCCCGTAAACCTGTGTCTCCTTTGATATCACAGTCTTCCACTAAAAGCAATTAAGTGGAAAGAGAATTTAAATTGGTCTCAGCAAAAAAATATTACATGCTGTCATACAACAGGTTACTTCTAATTATTGTATGCACAAATCCATTCTTTGAGCTGAAGTAGTCTTAGTCATTAGCCTCTCATTATAAGCAAAACCAACTGCCTCTGCTCGCAGCTCTGGTTCACTGATCATTATTATCAAATGTTGAAATCCTTTCTCCGAGCTATAGATTGGCAGAGCATTAATCCATCGCTAATTGGTTCCCATCGATGCTGGGTGGTGGAACTTTAACAGGTCCTCACCAGAAATGCCGCACGCAGCTGTGGAGGCCAAATCAATGGGTATCTTTAAGGTGGAGATCGACAGGTTCTTCATTAGGGAGAGACAAGGACCAGAGGCCACAGCCTCAGAATAACAGGACATACTTTTTTTTGCATATCTTACATTCATTTTTCTTTATCTCTCCACATCACTGTCTATATCTCTCGTTTCCCTTGTCCCCAACCTGTCTGAAGAAGGGTCTCAAACGTCACCCTTTCTTTCTCTCCAGAGATGTTGCCTCCCACTGAGTTACTGCTGCTTTTGTGTCTACCTCTCTCCTAATCCCCCTTCTCCCCATAACCTCAGACACCTGTACTGATAAAGAATCTATCTATCTCTGTCTTAAATATATCCACTGACTTTGTCTCCACAGCCTTCTGTGACAAAGAATTCCACAGATTCACCCCATCTGACTAAAGAAACTCCTCCTCATCCTCTCTCTAAATTACGTCCTTTTATTCTGAGGCTGTGCCCTCTGGTCCTGGACTCTCCCATCAGTGGAAACATCCTCTCCACATCCTTTCTATCCAGCCTTTCACTATTCTGTACGTTTCAACGGGGTGTCCCCTCATTCTTCTAAACTCCAGCGAGTACAGGCCCAGCGCCGTCAAACGCTCATCGTACTTTTACCCAATCTTTCCTGGGATCATTACTCATAAACCTCCTCTGGACCCTCTCCAGAGGCAGCAAAATCAACCCGCATAGAATTCAGATGCAATGGAATATGAAAGGAGAGCTTGTTTCAATTTCAGCTCTCTGGAGAGTTAATATAAACCATTTATTCCTTTATGAATTAAATCTACAATCCCAAATCATCTTTGATGGAGTCATACCAATCTTTGTGATGTATGCAAAAGAGACGATCGCTGATCAGTATTGAATCACCTGCAAATGGGGACTCTGAATTCTTCAATTGAAGTCTGTGTTACAAAGAGATTGGTCTGGCACAGATGAAGCATTGCTTCAGAATTAACTGCGTAGATTGAAACGATAAATCAAATCTGTTGTACTGTGAACATTTCTGCTCCAGGTGATGATACCAGGTTCCAGTGGAAAGTTTCCTAATGTACATTAACGCATAATGTACACTTTCCATTCACCGCTTATAAATGTCACAAATTGAAACCAGTAGAAGAGCAAATCTGTGCATTAATGTCACTGCACCAGAGAAACATAAAAGAAACATCTAGGAAATGCATAACCTCTATTTAGTATAAGGTGTAAAGCATTTTTAAATATAGGGTGGCACGGTATGTCTAGGACAGCACCCGTAGTCAGGATTGAACCTGGGTCTCTGGCACTGTAAGGCAGCAACTCTACCACTGTGCCTCCGAGCCACCATTATTATCTATTTATTGTCTATTTACATCTGTTCTCATTCCATTTTACGTTCCTCTAAAGCTGCTGCAAGTAAGAATTTCACTTTCCATTCATGTGACAGATATGTAGGAAGGAACTGCAGATAGACTCAAAATGCTGGAGTAACTCAGCGGGACAGGCAGCATCTCTGGAGAAAAGGCATGGGTGACATTTTGGGTGGAGACCCTTCTTCAGACTGAGTATTTTGTGTCTATCTTCGATTTAAACCACCATCTGCAGATCCTTCCTACACGAGGAACTGCGGATGCTGGTTTACACCGAAGATAGACACAAAATGCTGGGGTAACTCAGCGGGACAGGCAGCGTCTCTGGAGAGAAGGAATGGGAGAGATCTCGGGCCAAGACCCTTCTTTTTAACTGAGAGTCAGAGGAGAGGGAAGCAAGAGATGTGGAAGGATAAGGCGTGAAAACGAGAGATCAAAGGGGACGAAGTGCAAGGGAAATGTAGAACAGATCAATGTTCGCTCGGGGAAGGTGACAACGAGGCATACAAAGATAAAATGTAACCAGAGGGAAAGTCAAACTAGTCAGAGAGCCAGGATGGGGGAGGGATGGAGAGAGAGGGAAAGCAAGGACTACTTGAATTTAGAGAAGTCAATATTCATACCGGGGTGCAAGCTGCTCCGTGATCTTAACTGTTCAGTCTTGAAATTAAACTGTGTGACTCCAATTTGAAGACTGAAGAGTTAAGATTATTTGTTTGTCATATTTGATTATTTATATCAACAGAACATGTTACAATTCAGCCCAACTGGGCCATTCCGACCAAGATGCCTCGTCTCACCTGCCCCAGTTTGGTCCATATCCCTCTAAACCATTCCTATCTGTGCACCTGTCCAAATGTTGTTACAGTACCTGCCTCAACTGCCTCATCTGGCAGCTCGTTCCATTCACCCACCGCACACCTGCCCCTCAGGTTCCCATTAAATCTTTCCTCTCTCACATTAAAACTAAGTCCTCTGGTTCCCTTCTGATTTCTCTTCTCTTACATCGAAACATAGAATGTAGGCCATTTGGCCCTTTGAGCCAGCACCACCATTCAATATGATCATGGCTGATCGTCCAAAATCAGTACCCCGTTCCTGCTTTCTCCCCATATCCCTGGATTCCGTTCGCCCGAAGAGCTAAATCTAACTCTCTCTTGAAAACATCCAGTGAATTGGCCTCCATTGCCTTCTGTGGCAGAGAATTCCACATTCCAGACTTCCCTTGTTAAGAATAAGGGGCAAGTCATTTAGAACGGAGATGAAGAAACACTTTTTCTCACAGAGAGTTGTGAGTCTGGGGAATTCTCTGCCTCAGAGGGCGGTGGAGACTGGTTCTCTGGATACTTTCAAGAGAAAGTTGGATAGGGTTGTTAAAGATAGTGGAATCAGGGTATATGGGGAGAAGGTAGGAATGGGTTACTGATTGGGGATGATCAGTAGACAATGGACAATAGGCGATAGGTGCAGGAGTAGGCCATTCGGCCCTTTGAGCCAGCACCGCCATTCAAAGTGATCATGGCTGATCATCCCCAATCAGTACCCCGTTCCTGCCTTCTCCACATTGAATAGCGATGCTGGCTCGAAGGCCCGAATGGCCTACTCCTGCACCTATTGTCTATTGTTTATTAAGAGACTCTGTGCATGCACCTTATCTATTCCCCTCGTGATCTTATACACCTCTTTGAGATCAGATTGAACCAAGCATTTACGTAAACTAAGTTACTCTGCTGCAGGCAGGCTCGGAATAATATCACTATTCTGGCAAAGAAAACTGCAAATGAGCAGTCACATTGCATCTAACAACACATCATACAACTTTGTAGTGGTTCCATTATTTAAAAGGACATTCTGCTGACATAAGGAGACTTGTCTGGACAGCCTCAAAACTGAATGCTGGTTATTCAGCCACTTGCTGAAGATGGCAGAGTGCACGGAACCACGCTGTACTTCTCAACTGAACTAACTCTCATTTTATTATTAGAAGGAATAGGTGACGTTTCGGGTCGAGACCCTTCATCAGACTGAGAGTCAGGGGAAAGGGAAACGAGAGATATAGACGGTAATGTGGAGAGATACAGAGCAAACGTGGGTCAGCACAGAGGCACGGAACTAGAGTTGCCGCCTTACAGCGCTATCAGCGCCAGAGACCAAGGGCTTGACCCCCAACTACGGGCGCTGTCTGTACGGAGTTTGCACGTTCTCCCCATGACAATGTGGATTTTCTCCGAGATCTTCGATTTCCTCTCACACTCCAAAGACGTGCAGTGGTGCAGGCATGATTGTGAAACGTCCCTGGTGTGTGTAGGGGATCGCTTGTCGGCGCGGACACAGTGGGCTGAAGGGCCTGTTACCACGCTGTGTCTCTAAACTAAACAAAAACATTAATGAAAGACTGGCAGAAAAGTAACCATATAACCATATAACAATTACAGCACGGAAACAGGCCCTCTCGGCCCTTCCAGTCCGTGCCGACCATTTGTTTTCCCCTAGTCCCATCTACCTGCACTCAGACCATACCCCTTCATTCCCTTCACGTCCATATACCTATCCACTTTACTCTTAAATGTTAAAATCGATCCTGCCTCCACCACTTCTGCTGGAAGCTGATTCCACACAGCCACCACCCTCTGAGTAAAGAAGTTCCCCCTCACGTTACCCCGAAACCTCTGTCCCTTAATTCACATGTCATGCCCTCTTGTTTGAATCTTCCCTACCCTCAATGGGAAAAACGTATCCACGTCAACTCTGTCTATCCCTTTCATCATTTTAAAGACCTCAATCAAGTCCCCCCTTAACCTTCTGGGTCATGCAAAACAAAAGTAACAATGAGAAGGGAAACGAAAGTCGTTGCCAGCTACCTGGTTACAAATAAACGCAACTCAAACTCAACTTGCCACTTAACGAGCAACTATTTGTGCACAATCACTTCATGAAGATACCTCCAACTGCAAAATATTGAAGAATCTGAAGAAGGGTCTCGACCCAAAACGTCACCCATTCCTTCTCTCCGGAGATGCTACCTGTCCCGCCGAGCTAAGGGCCTGTCCCACTTTCACGACCTAATTCACAACCTTTTTTACTCGTTGACATTTTTCATCAGGCTAGAAAAACGCCCCGTTCTACTTGATGCCACGAGTAGCTACGACTAGTATCATGGCCTGCTACGACCTACCTACGACCTCCTAAGACCTCGTGACGACCATGCTGCGAGTATGAGTCAAGGGCAAACTCGGCAGAGGTCGTGAATTAGGTCGTGAAAGTGGGACAGGCCCTTAACTCCAGCATTTTGTGTCTACCTTCGATTTAACCCACCACCTGCAGTTCTTTCCTGCACGCTAAGCATTGATAGTGGCTTCCATGCTACTTGGAAACCAGAATCAGAAACATTTCAGAAAGTGGTCATGCAAAATAAATGCACTATTATGCAAGGTATTACTTATTAATTCCTCCATTTGCATTATGCACGGTATATCGCTGGGAATGAGTTCTACCTGGATTTAATGATAAATTAGTAGGGATAAGGAGGCTCTCCTTAGAAGCACTTATCATTGTTGCAACTGAGAGGCCAGACGGATTCAAATTAGAGCACGCTACAGCTGTGAAGAGTTTGCAACACAAACTAATTATTAATCCAACTAAATTTATTATGAGACTATCATGAATTAATTGCGTTAGTTAGAGCATTTGAGAACTTACTTGCTGGCACAGGGACGTCCTGGGACTAGCCAATCCATGAAAACACAGTAATCAATATTTAAGCATATATGGATATACATTATGGTTATACGTATTAGTTGAAAGTCCATGTGATAGGAGCAGAATTAGGCCATTCAACCCATCAAGTCTACTCTGCCATCCAGTCGTGGCCGATCTATATCTCCCTCTCAAGCCCATTCTCCTGCCTTCTCCACATATCCCAACACTTATTTATAATAAGTTCCCGGTGTTGGGGAGTCCAGAATCAGGGGCCACAGTTTAAGAATAAGGGGTAAGCCATTTAGAAAAGAGGTGAGGAAACACTTTTTCACACAGAGAGTGGTGAGTCTGTGGAATTCTCTGTCTCAGAGGGCGGTGGAGGAAGGTTCTCTGGATACTTTCAAGAGAGAGCTGGATAGGGCTCTTAAAAATAGCGGAGTCGGGGGATATGGGGAGAAGGCAGGAACAGGGTACTGATAGCTATGATCACATTGAATGGCGGTGCTGGCTCGAAGGGCCAAATGGCCTCCTCCTGCACCTATTGTCTAAAATAACTAAATTCCACCTGTTCACTAACAGGGAAGATGCTTAACTGAGCTCGTTTTGCCCGTTTACATATGTGCACCTCAAAAAATCTATTATTTTGAAAAGAACAAAAAAACCTTTCTTTAAGTGGGACGGCACAATGGTGTAGGTGGTAGACCCGCTGCTTCAACAGGCCCAGTGACCTGGGTTCGATCCCGACCACAGGCGCTGTCTGTGAGGAGTTTGTACGTTCTCCCCGTGACCTGCGTGGGTTTTCTCTGAGATGTTCCATTTCCTCCCAGGGACCAAAGTAGTACAAGTTTGGAGGTTAATTGACTTGGTGTCAATGTAAATTGTCCCTAGTGCGTGTAGGATAGTGTTAGCGCGCGGGGATCGCTGGTCGGTGCGGACTCGGTGGTCCGAAGGACCTGTTTCCGCTCTCTATCTCTAAACTAAACTAAACTAAATTCATTTATGCCATTCTTTCTAATTAAAGATAATGGGAATAAGGCAGATAATTAGAATTCAGATAAGAATGTGACCAAATGTTATCAATAGGCATGGTCGGGCCTATTTCTTCTATTTTAATTTTGCTTCCACAATCTACTTGGAATTGGAACATGCTCATGTTGATGCATCATCTTGTATCTTTCCGCTATATTTCAAATCTCCACACTCTCATTTCTATCTGCCGCAGTGCCTCGTTTATCATTACCAGGGCACGAGGCTGCAATTCTCACTTGCCACTGTGATTGCAGTTGAAGAATTGCTGCAAGCTATTTAGTCACACATCCTGAAGCAGAAAGCTTACCTCAGGTTGGGCTCAGTCCACCAGGTTAGTTTGCTGCTCCCATCAGTATTCTTTGCGGCAGGCAGTGTTATGAGTGTGTCCGCCAGTCCAGCGTGTCAAGACGGGGCTGACAGGTTTAAAATATATTACACCAGAGTGTTTGTGCTCCACGCAGTCTCTGCGACAGAGTTGCGACTTACCGTCAGTTCCCCACCGACGGGAATTGGAAGGTCGTCCAATGTGTTGGCAGACGGGTGGCACGGTGGCGCAGCGGTAGAGTTGCTGCCCTCCGGCTCCGCAGACCCGGGTTCGATCCTGACTACGGGCACTGTCTAGTTTGGTTTAGTTTAGAGATACAGCGTGGAAACAGGCCCTTCAGCCCACCAGGTCTGCGCCGACCAGCGATCCCCGCGCACCAACGCTATGCTACACGCGCTAGGGGCAATTTACAACTTTTACCCAAGCCAATCAATAGACAAACTTGTACGTCTTTGGAATGTGGGGGGAAACCGGAGCACCCGGAGAAAACCCACGCAGGTCACGGTGAGAATGTACAAACTCTGCACAGACAGGGCCCGTAGTCAAGATCGAACCCGGATCTCTGGCGCTGTGAGGCAGCAACTCTACCGCTGCGCCACCCCACAGCTACGTAGGTTTTCTCCTGGATCTCCATTGGCCCATATCCCTCCAAATCCTTCCTATCCATATACTTGTCTCAATGTCCCTGCCTCAACTACCGGCTCCAGCAACACTGTACATACTCTCCGCACCCTTTGTATACAAACAGCTACCCTCAGGTCCCCATTTCCTGGCAAGAACCAGGGGCCACAGTTTAAGAATAAGGGGTAAGACATTTAGAACGGAGATGAGGAAACACTTTTTCACACAGAGAGTTGTGAGTCTGTGGAATTCTCTGTCTCAAGAGGGCGGTGGAGGCCGGTTCTCTGGATACTTTCAAGAGAGAGCTAGATTGGGCTCTTAAAGATAGTGGAGTCAGGAGATATGGGAAGAAGGCAGGAACTGGGGTACTGATTGTGGATGATCAGCCATTGAATGGCGGTGCTGGCTCGAGGGGCCAAATGGCCAACTCCTGCACCTATTGTCTATTGTCCATAAATCTTTCTCCCCTTCACCTTAAACCTTTGTCCCCTGGTTCTCGATTCACCTACTCTGGGCAAAAGACATGATTTTGCACACCTCAATAAAATCGCCCCTCATCCTCCTGAACTCCAAAGAATAAACCCCCAGCATGTTCAACCTATAGCTCAGACCCTCGAGTCATGGCAACATCCTTGTAAATCCTCTCTGAACCCTTTCAAGCTCGACACCATCGTTCCTGTAACATGATGACCAAAACACAATACACTAAATGTGGTCCCACCAAAGTCTTATACTACTGCAACATGAGTTCCCAACTTCTGTGAAGGCCAATGTGCTGAATGCCTTCTTGATCACCCTATCCACCTGTGTTGCCAATTTCAAGGAATTATGTACCTGACCTCCAAGATCCCTCTGCTCAACAACACCTCCCAGAGCCCCACCATTAGGCAACTAAATTTAAAGTGGCACTTTCTTCCCAATAACCCTCTCTGGCTTAACCCCTCCCTTCACCACCTCCAGTTTAAATTCCAGTTGGAATATTTTGGAGGACCAAGTAACCAAGAACCAAGAACCAAGAACCATTCACTGTGTTGGTCCTGCCCATGTTAGACTTCTCAAAATGCAACACCTCACATTACTCTGTGGTTAATTCCATCAACCATTCCTCAGCCACCTGGCCAACCGATCAAGATCCTGCTGTCATCTTCGACACTCATCTTCACTATCTACAATACCACCCACTTTATTTTATGGATTAGATTTGATACTTTGATATCCCATTTACCAACATGATGCATTAGATTTGACAAAACCCTGTTAGAGTGACCCTTATGGGTAAGATTATTTCCTTTGGGGAAGAGGGTTGCTATTTCAAGTCTATCTGCTGCCTTGATCTCGCGATCATAGCTGACAGGTTAGGATAGAAGGGATGTTGCTCTTTCTCGACGGATGAAGTTTTCAGATGAGGCCCCATTAATTCTTCACATGAACGTAAAGGGTGAAATTGTTTTTGAAGGCCCACTTTTAAGCTCACATTTTCCCCTCAGCCTGTACAAACAATATTTTCCATGTTTTATTTCATGTGTTTTTTCATCAGTTTTTACCCCAGTGGCTGTGTTTGTCCAAAGAACTAGGAATGAGTAGGTTAACCTATGACGAGCGTTTGTCAGCACTGGGCCTGTACTCGCTGGAGTTTGGAAGAATGAGGGGGGACCTCATTGAAACGTACAGAATGGTGAAAGGCTTGGATAGAGTGGATGTGGAGAGGATGTTCCCACTAGTGGGAGAGTCTAGGACTAGAGGACAGAGCCTCAGAATTTGAGGACGATCTTTTAGGAAGGAGATGAGGAGAAATTTCTTTAGTCAGAGGGTGGTGAATCTGTGGAATTCTCTGCCACGGAAGGTTGTGGAGGCCAAATCAGTGGATATTTTTAAGACAGATTCTTGATTAGTACAGGTGTCAGGGGTTATGGGGAGAAGGCGGGAGAATGGTGTGAGGAGGGAGAGATAGATCAGGCATAATTGAATGGCGGAGTAGACTTGATGGGCCGAATGGCCTAATTCTACTCCTATCCCTTACGACCTTATAAAGTATGGTGATTCAAATGCATTTGAGACATCCCAAAGTATTATTTGAATGCAAGCTGCTTTCTCAGATACAGGAAGACAGGCAAACCGAGAATCAAAGCCAAATGTATCTAGATGAAATAAAATGTCAACACATTCTGCAGAGTAACAGCTCCACTTTGATTGCAGTGAAGTTGGCTTCGACCTTTACCGAAACACTTCATCAAATGAGAGATAGACACAAACTGCTGGAATAACTCAGCGGGCCAGGCAGCATCTCTGGAGAGAAGGAATTATTTGCCACAGAGGGCTGTGGAGGCCAAGTCAGGGGATATTTTTAAGGCAGAGATAGATAGATTCTTGATTAGTACGGGTGTCAGGGGTTATGGGAAGAATGCAGGAGAATGGGGTTAGGAGAGGTAGATCAGCCAGGATAGAATGGTGGAATGAACTTGATGGGCCGAATGGCCTAATTCTTCTCCTATCACTTATGAACTTATAAACCTGAGATACTGCAAAGGAACTCCAGCATTTAGTGTCTATCTTTGGCATTTATATGACATGGTTTGCTGTCTTTACATTAGAAAGGAGCATTCAAATCATTAATATATATTTTTTGATGTCATCGTGTACCCCACTAGTTTTAATTTCAGAGAATTGTGGACGCAGCCCCGACCATCACCCAAAAAGATTGAGAATTATCGTTGTCACGTGTTTTATTTTGCGTGCTGTCCAATCGAGTTGGTTAAAATGATACATAACTACAGACAAGTCAAACTCAAGAACTCTAGGTAGGGCAAAGTGGAAGATGCACAGCGTGGTTCTCAGCAAGGTAGCGCACCAGTTCACTAGACCAAGTCCAATGTCTGCAATGGGGTAGAGGTGAATCAGACAGTACCCAAGCTTATGGGAGAGTGTAATGCAGTAAGGTTCTGCCCAAGAATTAAGTTGAAAGCTTTCATTGTTAAATATTGAGTTCAGTTTAGTTTAGAGATACAGCGTGTAAACGGGCCCCTTGGCCCAGACCAGCTCACAAACCAACCTCCCTTCTGATTCAGTCAGTGGATATTTATAAGGCAGAGATCGATAGATTCTTGATTAGTACATGTGTCCGAGGTTATGGGGAGAAGGCAGGAGAATGGTGTTAGGAGGGAGAGATAGATCAGACATGATTGAATGCCTGAAGAAGGGTCTCAACCCGAAATGTCACCGATTCCTTCTCTCCAGAGATGCTGCCTGTCTCGCTGAGTTACTCCTAATTCTATTCCTATTCCCATGACCTTATGACTCGATCTATACTTTAAGCTGCCTCGGCAAGGCCAGCAGCACAATCAAGGACGAGTCGCACCCTGGCCACCCTCTCTTCTCCCCTCTCCCATCGGGCAAAAGGTACAGAAGTGTGAAAAGACACACCTCCAGATTCAGGGACAGTTTCTTCCCAACTGTTATCACGCAACTGAACCATCCTACCAACAACTGGAGAGCAGTCCTGAACTGCTATTTACCTCAATGGAAACCCTCAGACTATCTTTAATTGAACATAACTGGACTTTATCTTTCACTAAATGTTATTCTCCCCTAGAGGAAGAGAGGGGTAGAGATGGGGGAGTGAGAGAGAGAGAGAGAGAGAGAGAGAGAGAGAGAGAGAGAGAGAAAGAGGGAGAGAGAGAGAGAGAGAGAGAGAGAGGGAGAGGGAGAGAGAGTGGGGGAGAGAGAGGGGGTCTTCTTCTTCTTCTAGCGTATGGCGTGCACAGCCTAAAGTTTTAAGACAACTGGTTCTGTTTGATCTTCCGTCTGTGCACGCCAGGTCGATTGTATTCGTCGAAACAGGGCGGACCACGTGAAGGTTGCAATCTCCCACCCCAGAGAGGGGGTGAGAGAAGGGGAGAGAAAATAAAGGGGGGAGAGAGAGCTAGAGAGGGAGGGGGAATGGGGAGATAGGGGGCAGATTGGGGAGAGAGAGGGGGAGAGGGGGGAGAGAGGGGGGGAGAGGGGGGGAGAGAGGAGAGACAGGGGGACAGGGTGAGAGGGGGAGAGGGGGAGGGAGGGAGAGAGAGAGAGAGAGAGAGGAGGGGGAGAGAGAGAGAGAGATAGAGAGAGAGAGAGGGATAGAGAGAAAGAGATATTGAGAGAAAGTGAGTGACGGAGGGAGAGAGGGGGGAGAAGGATAGAGAGAGGGGGAGAGAGGAGGAGGGAGGGGGAGAGAGTGAGAGAGAGAAAGAAAGAGAGAAAGAGAGCGAGAGAATCTGTGTGGTTGGTCAGTATCTGTAAGAGCCAGGGGAAGCAAAGATTGATCAATAACTACAGCTTCCTAATTCCCGTGGTAACAGCCATCCATCAGTTGTTCCTAAGAGTAAGGGTTATTTAATACTTCAATACTGATGAGGAATCTAATTCATCATAAGCCTGAATCTTCATCTTTATTTCTCTGGTTTCTCAAAATACATTCACAGGGCATATTTGTATTTGATTGTTGCAAGAGATGCGGAATATGATATTTTAATTAGCCATTAGCGTTATTGCTGAGACCACTAGCAAGCTTTTTATTGCCGAGTTACCCACAATCGATTAGCGATTAACTTCCCTTCAGATCGTGTCCGCGGACAAAATCGTTCCCTGGCTCCCGCTGTTCACAACAGTCCGGCAACCTCTGTCTGAAGAAGGGTCTCGACCCGAAACGTCCCCCATTCCTTCTCTCCAGAGATGCTGCCTGACCCGCTGAACTACTCCAGCATTTATGCATCTACATTCCGATTCCTTCTCCTGCCTGAGCTAAACTCAGATCATAAGTGTGAATTAGGAGTAATGTCACTATATTAGAAGTCTTTAGTTTAATTTAGCTTAGAGATACAGCGCGGAAACAGACCCTTCATCCCACCGAGTCTGCGCCGACCAGTGATGCCCGCACACTGACACTGCCTTACGGAGCGGAGCTCTATAATCGTTGTTACACACACACTTGGGACAATTTACATTTACACCAATTTACACTTAAACCAGTTCTATGTTATCCCAGTTTCACATCCTACATACCTTGGGGCAATTTGCAAAACCCAATTAGCTTTCAAACCTGTTTAAGAAGGAACTGCAGATGCTGAAACAATCGACGGTAGACAAAAAATGCTGGAGAAACTCAGCGGGTGAGGCAGCATCTATGGAGCGAAGGCATTTGCGACGTTTCAGGTCTCGAGACCCTCCGTCTCTCCATAGATGCTGCCTCACCCGCTGAGTTTCTCCAGCATTTTTTGTCTAGCTTTCAAAACTGTACGCCTTTGGAGGAAACCGGAGCACCCGGAGAAAACCCACGCAGGTCACGGGGAGAGCGTACAAACTCCGTACAGACAGCGCCCGCAGTCAGGATCGAACCCGGGTCTCTGGCTCTGCGAGGCAGCAATGCTACACCTGTAACTGCAGTGGATGTTGTAGATGCATAGACCCCCTGTGGTACAATCTACTGAATGAAGAGGGAATCTGTTACAATAATGAGAATCGTGGCCTGCATGGGTACTTAATAACTGCAAACTGTCAGAGGAAGTGCATAAGAATAGTTTCTAAACTTTGGTGAGGGGAAAAACAAAAACAGTTTGACATTCTTTATTTCAGTAGAACGAGGATGCAAGAACAGCAGTCTTGGGAGTTGAATTTCAATCATTTCCAGTTTAAGTAATGACTCGAGTTGCAAACACAAACACAAAATAAAAAACAGAACCATCGCACTAAAACACCACATCTATTGTTCAACGGGTATTTGTTGAAAATGACTTTCTTTGATGTGACACAGCAGTAAACTAAAGAATATGAATCGCATTTTAAGTCCCGTGGAGGTAAAGGTGATGAAATTTGACCAGTTATTGACAGATTCCATCTTCAAAGTGGAGTGATAAGATTGATAAAAGATGGAGTTATCATTTTGAGGGAGACAGTTGAGTGGGCACCTTATAAATAGAGGTTAAAGTAATTGGAAAGACAAATATTGAGATCTTAAACTACTTCAAGGGAAGCCTTTGGACTTTAGACTTTCGAGATACAGTGTGGAAACAGGATCTTCGGCCCACTCAGTCCTCACTGACCAACAATCTCCCCGTACAATAGCACAATCCTACACACGAGGGACGGGTTACAGAGAGCAATTCACCTACAAATCTCTCCGTTTTTGAAGTGTGGGAGGAAACCCACCCAGGTCACGGGGAGAACGTTCAAACTCCGTACAGACAGCACCCGTAGTCAGGATTGGACCTCGGTCTCTGGTGCTGTGAGGCAGCAACTCAACCGCTGCGCCACCACACATACCAAAACATTCAATGAAGTGTCCTGAGTTTGACAAAGAGGGAAAGATCTTATGCAGCATCTGCCAAATAGTCAAGAAGTCTCAACATTTCTTATGACTTATTCAGATTATTTCTGAAACGTGATCCCAGTGTTGAAAAGAAAACATAACAGCTGCATTACTAATTGCAATATTTACAACCTTTAATCAGCAGGATGGATTTTGTTAATTAGTTTAGAGTTTGGAGACACAGTAAGGGAAGAGGCCTTTGTGGCCCATCGAGTCCATATCGACCATCAATCACCTGTTCACTCTAGTTTGGTGCTATCCCACTTTCTCATCCACTCCCCCACACATAAGGGGCATTTCTCTCTGACAGAGGCCAAGTAAACTACAAACCTGCACGTCTTTGTGGGAGGAAACGGGAGCTCCTGGAGGAAACCCTCGAGGTCACGGGGAGAACATGCAAACTCCACACAGACAAAACCGAAAGCCACGATTGAACGAGCGCTGGTGCTATGAGGCAACAACTCTCCCGCTGCTCCAATGTCCTCACAATTGCTATTGTTTTTAACTGAAAGGATGAGTGTCCTCCAGGATAGCAGGGGAACAATCTAGGACTGAAGAAAGGTCCCGATTTACAACATCACCCGTCCTTTACACCAGCGCCCGCAGTTCCCCTCGACACTAATCTAGTTCTCTTGCCAGAATCTCAGCAAGTTACAGGGCAATCATATTTTAACAACAAGGGCAGCACGGTGGCCCTGCGGTCAAGTTGCTGCCTCACAGCACCAGACACCCGCCTTCGCTCCTGACTAGGGATGCTGTCTGTACGGAGTTTGTACGTTCTTCCCGTGACCTGCGTGGGTTTTTCCCGGGTGCTCCGGTTTCCTCCCGCTCTCCAAAGACGTACCGGTTTGTAGGTTAATTGGCTTCAGTAAAGATTGTATATTGTCTCCAGTGTGTAGAATAGTGTGCAGGCACCGGCGGTCAGCACGGAATCGGTGGGCCGAAGGGCCTGTTTCCGCACATTATGTCTAAACTTTAAACTAAACTAAAGCTGGTCAAAACATAGAAACATAGGCAATAGGTGCAGGAGTAGGCCATTCGGCCCTTCGAGCCTACACCGCCATTCAATCTGATCATGGCTGATCATCCAACTCAGTATCCTGTACCTGCCTTCTCTCCATACCCCCTGATCCCTTTAGCCACAAGGACCACATCTAACTCCCTCTTAAATATAGCCAATGAACTGGCCTCAACTACCTTCTGTGGCAGAGAATTCCACAGACTCACCACTCTCTGTGTGAAAAATGATCTTCTCATCTCGGACAATCTCCAAACAAAAGACACTCTGTTGATACCATTCAGGAGCACCCGCTTTCATGTAAATAGGCATAGAGTCAACTCACAAAACTTCTGGCCTCTAGGCAGAGTTCCTTTATGTGTTCTGACCCGCTAACAGGACAATGTGAAGGTGACCTTCTTCCTACAATGAATGAATTAATGTGAAATGGTCTTCAAATGAAAAGGAAGGCAAAATATTTCAGCTTCATTGAAGACATGATCTTTTTCTCAAATGGTTGCAACCTTGATCCTAGACGCTGTGGTATTTGGCTGTACTTCAATTCCATTCAGTTCAATTTATTGTCTCGTGTACCAAGGTACAGTGAAAAGCTTTTGTTGCGTGCTAACCAGTCAGCGGAAAGACTATACAGTATGTGATTACAATCGAGCCATTTACAAGAGTATAGATGCATGTTAAGGAAATAATATTTAGTGCAAGGTAAAGCCAGCAAAGTCTGATCAAGGATAGTCGAGGGTCACTATTGAGGTAGATAGTGGTTCAATTGTATTGAACTCCAACCTTTTGTGTAGGGAGGAACTGTAGATGCTGGTTCACACTGAAGATAGACACAAAATGCTGGAGTAACTCAGCGGGACAGGCAGCATCTCTGGATGGAAGGAATGGGTGCCGTTTTTGGGCCGAGACCCTTCTTCATGCTCACAACGTCACCCATTCCTTGTCTCCAGAGATGCCTCCTGTGCCGCTGAGTTACTCCGGCATTTTGTGTCCTGCTTTTTGTGTCTGTCTTCGGTCTAAACCAGCGTCTGCAGTTTCTCCCCACACAAGCGCTTGTAATTGGCTTTCTCAACCACAGGGAGAGGTGGCGAACTTTGCATTGATATTGGAAACAGAACAATTACACTGCTCTGCACTTACTAAGTGGAGTCACTGGCTGAAACTTAGCCTCCGCGTCTCTGTAAGTACACAAGTCCGACTGTCCGGGTTGTCAGAAGCCAAGATAAATTTTCACCCGAAAGAAAACTCCTGTTCTTTTAAAGCTATTAAATTAATTTCTTTTATTGATCGAGCAGCTGGTAAACTCTGTTTCCAGGGGCCTATTAGTACGTAAAGTGTATAATTGAGAAAGATCTTCACCACAAACGTCCACACAAACATTGTCTAACGTTCTGCGATTGGCATGGTGACATTATGGAAATCTAAGTACCATTACAGAGTTGATTATTGATAAAACATGACATTGAATCTATTCCCAGAGATGAGCCAGGAGAGAAACAATAGATCTCAATTTTGTTTTCCTCTCTAAGAGATCCAAAGCTTCTTGCATTCTTTTCCATTGAAATTGTAACCATTCACAGTGGAATCACAGGGCATTAACTGTGACCTTCATTTCTTGCCTTCTAATTCATGTTCATAAGTCCATAAGCTCACTATTCGGTACGTTTCATAAGGTCATAAGTGAATGGAGCAGGATTAGGCCATTCGGCACATCTACTCCGCCATTCAATCACAGCTGATCTCTCTCTCCCTCCCAACCCCATTTTCCTGCCTTACTTCTGCTTCTGCTTGTCTACTGCACGGCCGTTGGGCTATCTCGTGGAGCCTACACTCGCAAGGGCACTGGCTGCAAAAGAGTTATTTACATTTGTATGTGTTTAAGAAAGAACTGCAGATGCTGGAAAAATCGAAGGTGGATAATAATTCTGGAGAAACTCTACTTCAAGGAAATAGGTCTAAATTCAATATTCAATAATTGAAGGAATAGGTCTGAATAGAAGGAATTCAGTCTGAAGAAGGGTCTCGACCCGAAACATCACCTATTCCTTCGCTCCATAGATGCTGTCTCACCCGCAGAGTTTCTCCATTTTTTTTGACAACCTTAGATTTGTATGTGGGCAAGTTTGGTGAGATGATACATGTCCATGTTGTGGAGCTGTGTCTTGAAGATTGACGAGGTTGGTGTGCACCTGGTGATGTTAGGAAGGCTGTTCCACTCTGGGGTAGTCCATGTATATAGTGACTGTAGATAGCTATCTGTGTTTGCTCTCATTCTAGCAGAAATAAAGTGACCTGTGGTCTGTCTTGTAGACTTCTGGGTATTGGATTGAATGAGGTGAGAGATGTTACTGGGGATGATGCCATGAGTCTCCTTGTCGACAGTACATACGCGGGCTTTGGTGCATCCAGCGACTCCCAGCCAAGGCGAGTTAACATATCGGAAGCGCTTGGCAGTCTTATCATAACCCCTGACACCAGTACTAATCAAGAATCTATCTCTGCATTAACAATATAAAATGATGACCTATGTGGCAAATAATTCCACAGATTCACCACCCTCTGACTGAAGAATTCCACAGATTCACCACCCTCTGCCTGAATCTACTTCCTAATAAAATGTCCTTCAATCCTGAGGCGGTGACCTCTGGTCCTAGACTCTCCCACCAGTGGGAACATCCTCTCCACATCCACTCTATCCAGGCCATTCACTATTCGGTAAGTTTCAATGAGGAGTCCCCTCATCCTTCTAAACTCCAGTCAGTACAGGCCCAGCGCCTACTTCACAGGGGAAAGGGGATGATTGAAGAAACCATCAGACATGTGTTAGTTTGTAATATTTAGAGAGACAGCGTTGAAACAGGCCCTTTGGCCCACCGAATCCATGCCAACCAATGATCACACTTACACTAATTCTATCCACTAAGGACATTTTACAGAAGAAAATTAACATACAAACCCGCATGTCGTTGGAGTGTGGGAGGAAACTAGAGCACCCGGAGAAAACCCACGCAGGTCACGGGGAGAACGGACAAACTCCGTACAGACAGCACCCGTAGTCAGGATCGAACCCGGGTCTCTGGCGTTGTGAGGCAGCAGTTCTACCCGCTGCACCGCCCTGTCGCCCTTCAGGAGACTGAACAATAGGTTTGTCGCTAACCACCAGAGAGCAGGTACTGAAACTAATTCTTTAAAAACCTCTTTCATATTTTACTGTTAAGCAAGTACTTGCAATATTCAGCCTTTACACTCAAGCAAGGACGTTCGGCAGACCCCAATCTAATTTGTAATGATAAAGAGATGACTCATTTCTTTGTAGGAATCGTGCTATCAATAATTATATCAATTTACTAAATTTCCTCCGTTCCCCAAAGTAATGTTGGTGACAAGTAACCTGAGCAATTAGCCCTAATAACCTATGAAAAATTCAATCTCCTTGAAACAGCCGGCCTCTCATCCTGGATGAAACACATTACAAGTCAATACTCTTGGGCCCTATAAAATGAAATGGACGTCTGTGCAAAAGCAGACTATTTTATTCCGAATAACAAAACAGCCAGCAGCCTCCTAAGGCAAGCACAACCTTTACTTTAGAGATACAGAGCGAAACAGGCCCTTCGGCCCTCCAAGTCTGCACCGACCAGCGATCCCCGCACACTTACACTCTCTTACACACTCTAGGTGCAATATTTCACTTATAACAATCCAATGAGCCTACAAACCTGTACGTCTTTACAATTGAGTTGAGTTTAGTTTAGAAATACAGCACAGAAACGGGCACTTGGCCCACCGAGTCCACACCGATCAGCGATCCCGCACACTAACCACCCTACACACACTAGGGATCATTTCTACATTTACACCAAGCCAATTAACTTACAAACCTGTCCGTCTTTGGAGTGTGGGAGGAAACCGAAGATCTCGGAGAAAACTCACACAGTCATGGGGAGAACGTTCAAACTCCACACAGACAGCACCCGTAGTCGAGATCGAGCCAGGGTCTCCGATGCGGTAAACTCTGTAAGGCGGCAACTCTACCGCTGCGCCCACACTGCGCTCAACTGCTCTTGCGCTGTGCTACTCTGCAGCAGAGAATGCTTGTCCTGTTTGGGAGAGTTCATCTCAGGCAAAGAAAGTTGATGCTGCCTTATAGATAGCTGCAGATGCATCACTGGCTGCCTAAAACCAACGGATGTGGAGAGCTTGCATGTCTTGGCCGGTATTGCTCCACCAGGAATCAGCAGATCAGTTGCCGGTAGAACGGAATGTAGTGGGCAGGTTGGGGACGCCCGCCATTCATGTCACTCCCATCACCCTGCCCCAAAACCGCTGGTCGAGGAAGAGCTTCCTTCACACAGTCCAGCCACTGTCACAGTCTCCTGAAGCAACCAGACTAGCCTCGTGGGAAAAGACACGCAGTGAAAACCACCACCATGTAAAGATGCCAATCCCAACCAAGGAACAGCTAGCACCTGGTCACAGGTGTGACTGGAAGACCTGGAAGTCCATCAATAGGCTTCATACAGGGATGGGTCGATGCAAGACCAATATGAGCAAATGGGGCGATGCAGATGGGGCAGACACGGAATGTGAATGTGGAACGTCTGTACAATCCATGCCACACCTACTAAGATGCCCACATTCTTGGTGAACAATGCCACCTAGAAGATCTAGTGGTGGCAAACGAGAAGGCTGTCCACTGCGCAAGGGCCGAGCCCAACATTTGAAACACAGACGATGGACACGAAAGAAGAAGGATTTCCAACAAGTGATGTTCTTCTTTTCAATTTTCACTCCAGCCACTCCTTGATTTCAATAATGTCTTATTTTCTCTGATTTGAATGTGGTATTATTTTCCATGTTTCTATTTATTGATTGGGGGACGATCAGCCATGATCACAATGAATGGCGGTGCTGGCTCGAAGGGCCGAATGGCCTCCACTTGCACCTATTTTCCACGTTTCTATGTATTTATAATGTTGCACTGCAGCCAAACCATGTCAAACGGCACCATTTCATGACTTGACATTATTCCCAGTGAATACAGAAGTTGGGAGGTCATGTTGCATTTATATAAGACGTGTCGAATATTGAATTCAGGCTCGGCAGAGCGTTATAGGAAAGATGTTGTAAATTGATCGGGAACAATAACCTTTCTTCTTTCACCATAGGTGCTGCCGAACCCGCTGAGCATTCCAGACACTTATGGTTTAATTTCAAAATTCCCTCTTCCGCAGTTTGTTTTATTATCAATGCAAGGTTCAAATTTTCCAAAAGAATCAAGTAACTCGGGACACCTGACCGAATTTCATCAGTTCATAAGGTCAAAAGTGAGAGGCGCAGAATATGGCCACCTGGCCCCTCAGGTCTACTCCGCCATTCAATCATCTCTCTCCATCCTAACCCCATTCTCCTGCCTTCTCCCCATAACCCCTGACACCCATACTAATCAAGAATCTGGCAATCTCTTAGTTAAATATATCTATTGACTTGGCCTCCACCGCCATCTGTGGCAATGAATTCCACACTCTGACTAAAGATATTCCTCCTTATCTCATTCCTTAATGAGATAATGAGCCTGTCCCACTTTCCTTAATGAGCCTGTCCCACTTTCACGACCTAATTCACGACCTCTGCTGAGTTTGCCCTTGACTCAAACTCGTAGCATGGTTGCCACAAGGTCATAGGAGGTCGTAGGAGGTCGTGATGCTAGTCGTAGGTACTCGTGGCATCAAGTAGGTCGGGGCGTTTTTCGAGCATGATGAAAAATGTCCATGAGTACAAAAGGTCATGAATTAGGTCGTGAAAGTGGGACAGGCCCCTAAAGGTATGTATTTTTATTCTGAGGCTGTGACCTCTGGTCCTAGACTCTCCCACCAGTGGAAACATCCTCTCCACATCCACTCTATCCAGGTGTTTCACTATTTGATCTCCAAGGTGGCATTTCAGGGCTCATTCCACTAAACCTCTCCGTTTTTCCAATATCTGAATTCGCTCTTGACATCCGCACACACCCTCCCATCCTTTTCGATTTGTCAGATGTTTCAATTTCTTGTCCTCATTAAGTTTAATTGCCCAGCTACTGCTATTTAATGTTCAACGTGGCAAATGTTTTTTTTTAAACTTTGATTTCAGGTCCCAGCAGATTTCATGTTGAGTCTTAAATTAATTTCCCTTCAGATCTATAACAGGCAGGGATCCTTCACTGTTTGACACCAATCCCAACTCCCAGATGTGGCTCAGTGTCAGTTTATTGTCACGTGTACCGAGGTACACTGAAAAGCTTTTGTTACGTGCTATCCAGTCAACAGAAAGTCACACATGATTACAATCGAGCCATTCACAGTGTCAGATTCATGACAAGGGAATAACGTTAGGTGCACGAGAAATCCAGTAAAGTCTGATCAAGGATAGTCCGAGGGTCACCAACGAGGCAGATAGTAGTTCAGGACTGCTCTCTGGTTGTGGTAGGATGGTTCAGTTGCCTGATAACAGCTGGGGAGAAACTGCCTCTATTCTAACTGTGTCTGCAATTAAAATGTACTGGACGGCAAGAGTGGGTTATTTTATACATTATCAGTTAATTGGTGCTAGAAATTCCAAGACACAGTTTGCTTTTATTTAGTTTAGTTTAGAGGTACAGCGCGGAAACGGGACGTTCGGCCCACCGAGTCTGCGCCGGCCAGCCGTCCCCGCACACTCGCACTATCCAACACACTTCGGACAATTTGCAATTTTTACTGAAAAGCCAAATTAACCCACAAACCTGCACGTCTTTGGAGTGTGGAAAGAAACCAGAGCACCCGGAGAAAACCCACGCAGGTCACGGGGAGAACGTACAAACTCTGTACAGACAGCACCCGTAGTCAGAATCGAACCTGGGTCTCTGGCGCTGTGAGGCAGCAACTCTACCGCTGTGTCACCGTGCCGACCAATAGTTTTCTCTGAGGCAGAAGTTCAAAACTACTGGGCAATAGGTGCATCCCCCATGAATGTATAAACAAAATAATTTCACCTTGAGTGTATTGTTTTAAGGCATGTATTGATCTCATGGAACCAAAATATATTGCAGGTTATTCGAGCAATTGATCCAAATTTTGTTAATTCAGAAAGGGTCTGAGATCACGAATCCTAAGTTCTACTTTGGTGAGATAGGGCATTGATTATACAGTAAATTATTAATTGCAGATATAAACCAAAGACATCTATTTTAAAGAGGTTATTCTTCGGAAGAGAAATGATAATTATATGCAAATACTACCATCTTCAAATGACTTTGTATTGCTATTAGTTGTACCGTAGAAGTAACTGCAATATGAATCTCAGAAAGGTCAAGGCGCTTGGTGGCGTAGGTCCATCAATGTTGATGAATTGGCGGCATTGGATCCACCTCATACAGCGCGGAAACAGGCCGTTCCGTCCGCTGAGTCCACGCCAACCAGCGATCCCCGCACATTAACATACCCGACGGACGTGAGCGACAATTTATATTTTTAGACCAAGCTAATTTGCCCACAAACCTGTATCTTTGAAGTGTGGGAGGAAAACGGAGCACCCCGAGAAAACTCACGCAGGTCACGGGGAGAATTGGACAAACTCCGTACAGACAGCACCCGTGGTCAGGATCAAACTCGGGTCTCTGGCGCTGTGAGGCAGCAACTCTACCGCTGCGCCACCGTGCCGCCCATTTTACAGTTGAGCTACTGCTTGATACCGGCCAACTGCGGGCGCTGTTCTCTGAATATATTTTTTTCCCCCTACAATTGTCTCGGTTTGAAAAGTCTCCAAGAGATGATGTGGCAGATGCCACATGGGTTTGCAGAGTTCAAGGCGTCTGAATAAATCCATGGCTGTAAGGCAACGTTCCCAGTTGGCAATCTCTGTGCGATCCTGTGTGACGGGCACAATAAGCAGTGTCGTGACTTTGTGGTTTCGCGAGAACGACAGCATTGCTGCAGGGCACTATTGACTGTGCCTTTGTGCATGTGTGTTCTGGGCATGTCCTATCAACTCTTGTTTGGCACTGGAATCAAAAGGGGTTTCCGGGATAGAGTGGATGTGGAGAGGATGTTTCCACTAGTGGGAGAGTCCAGGACCAGGACTAGAGGTCATAGCTTCAGAATTAAAGGACATTCCTTTAGGGAGGAGACGAGGAGGAATTTCTTTAGTCAGGGGGTGGTGAATCTGTGGAATGCATTGCCACAGAGGGTTGTGGAGGCCAAGTCGATGAGTTAAGCCCCTGTCCCACTTAGGAGACCTAAACAGCAACCTCTGGTGACCTTGCCCGCCACCCAAGGTTTCCATGAGGTCACCGGAGGTTTTGGTCACTCTCCCTAATGGTCGAAAGTGGTTTCCGCGTGGTCGAGGCTTCATCTAGGTTGCTGCTATTTTTTTCATCATGATTAAAACCGGCCTCGACTAAAAATAGGTTTGCCTTTTTAAAAATCGATAATGTTTTAGTCGCAGCTCTAGTCGAAGCCGGTTTTCTTCATAGCCGAGGAAGGTTTTCAACACATGCGTGGGAGGTGGTAGGAGGTTACAGGTCACCTCCAACTTGATTTTTATTTTGGTGGCGGGCAAGGTCACCAGAGGTTGCTGTTTAGGTCTCCTAAGTGGGACAGGGGCTTTACTCCAGCGATTCATGTCTACCTGCTGAAATCTTTGCATTTGGTGCACTGGTCTGTAGTGCATCATTTTCACAAATATAGACACAATCTGAGGAAGGATGTGCTGGCTCTGGAGAGGAGGTTTACAAGAATGATCCCAGGAATGAGTAGGTTGACATACGATGAGTATTTGTCGGCACTGGGCCTGTATTCGCTGGAGTTTAGAAGGATGAGGGGAACCTCGTTGAAACTTACCGAATAGTGAAAGGCTTGGATACAGCGGATATGGAGAGGACGTTTCCACTAGTGGGAGAGTCTAGGACTAAAGGCCATAGCCCCAGATTTAAAGGACATTCCTTTCGAAAGGGGATGAGGAGGAATTCTTTAGTCAGAGGGTTGTGAATCTGTAGAATTTATTGCCCAAGTCAATGGATATCTTTTTTCTCCAGCATCTCTGGAGAAAAGGAATGGGTGACGTTTTGGCCAAGACCTTTCTTTAGACTGTGTCTATCTTCAGTTTAAACAAGCATCTGCAGTTCCTTCCAATACATTTTGTTCCCTCCACAGAGGCTGCCTGTCCGGTCAAGTTATTCCAGCGAGAGACAGGCACAAAATGCTCCAGTAACTCAATGGGTCAGGGGTTAAGGGGAGAAGACACGAGAATGGGGTTAAGAGGGAAAGATAACCATTATTGAATGGCGGGGTAGACTTGATGGGCCAAATGGCCTAATACTGCTCCTATCACTTATAAACTTATGAGAATCCCCAAACTAGAAAAAAAGTCTGAAGAAGGGTCGCGACCCAAAACGTCACCGATTCCTTCCCTCCAGAGATGCTGCCTGTCCCATTGAGTTACTCCAGCTTTTCGTGTCTCTCTTCAAGAAAAAAAGAATGTAGACTATTGAAATGCTAAACTCCCAATGAAATCTTGCCCAGTGTGAGATGAGAGAGCACTGATAACCATTGGGTATTCATTTGCTGTTCTGCACCTCAATTTTAAAATAGTCCAACAATTTTCATTCAGTGAAAGGAATTGTAGATGCTGGAATTCTGAGTAAATTACAAATGCCTCAGAAACTCAGTGGGTCAGGCAGCATCTGTAGGGGGGAATAGACAGGCCGCATTTTGTATCGGGACCCCTTCTTCACTCATCGGTGTGAAGAAGCGTCCTTACCCAAAATTTTGCCTGTTCATTCACAGATAGACACGAAATACTGGAGTAACTCAGCGGGACAGGCAGCATCTCTGGAGAAAAGGAATGGGTGACGTTTTGGCCAAGACCTTTCTTTAGACTGTGTCTATCTTCGGTTTAAACAAGCATCTGCAGTTCCTTCCAATACATTTCGTTCCCTCTACAGAGGCTGCCTGTCCGGTCAAGTTATTCATAGAAACATAGATAGAAACATAGAAATTAGGTGCAGGAGTAGGCCATTCAGCCCTTCGAGCCTGCACCGCCATTCAATATGATCATGGCTGATCATCCAACTCAGTATCCCGTACCTGCCTTCTCTCCATACCCTCTGATCCCCTTAGCCACAAGGGCCACATCCAACTCACTCTTAAATATAGCCAATGAACTGGCCTCAACTACCCTCTGTGGCAGAGAGTTCCAGAGACTCACCACTCTCTGTGTGAAAAAAGTCTTTCTCATCTCGGTCTTAAAGGATTTCCCCCTTATCCTTAAGCTGTGACCCCTTGTCCTGGACTTCCCCAACATCGGGAACAATTTCCTGCATCTAGCCTGTCCAACCCTAAGAATTTTGTAAGTTTCTATAAGATCCCTCTTAATCTCCTAAATTCCAGAGAGTATAAACCGAGTCTATCCAGTCTTTCTTCATAAGACAGTCCTGACATCCCAGGAATCAGTCTGGTGAACCTTCTCTGCACTCCCTCTATGGCAATAATGTCCTTCCTCAGATTTGGAGACCAAAACTGCACGCAATACTCCAGGTGTGGTCTCACCAAGACCCTGTACAACTGAAGTAGAACCTCCCTGCTCCTGTACTCAAATCCTTTTGCTATGAAAGCTAACATACCATTCGCCTTTTGCTATGAAAGCTAACATACCATTCGCCTTTTGCTATGAAAGCTAACATACCATTCCAGCGAGAGAAAGGTACAAAATGCTGGAGTAACTCAATGGGTCAGGCAGCATCTCTGGAGAGAAGGATCCAATGGGTGGCATTTCAGATTGAGACCCTTCTTCAGACTCAGAGTTACTCCAGCACTTTTACTTAATTTCCATTCTTTTCACCCACCAGAGTTTCAGGATCCCTGAGCTTCTGCCGTTGAATACAAACCCTGTGTAAAACACCATTGAAATGTACGGTACTTATTAAAATATCTCGCTTGGTTCTCAGGAGAGATTAACTCACAGAGGGTCACTCTTACACCGAATTAAACCCAGGAGTTGCTGCTTTGGATCAGACCTCAGCACAGTTGTATTTCCATCAATGTTAGCCTCCCAGTCAGACCCGTACCTTCTTGAACTTAAATTCCTGTAGAATCTTATTAAGTCAGCAGTATATATAACAGAAGCAGGCAAGTTAATGGAAGTTGATCAACCTGCTTTGCATTTAAATGGTTTTATAGAAAGGCTGGCCAGTGTTATTTATTAGTTTCAACCGCTAGAAGTTATGTTAGAGGTGGGACTAGTGACGATGGGACATGTTGGCCGGTGTGGGCAAGTTGGGCCGAAGGGTCTGTTTCCACGCTGTGCGACTCTAGGACTCTAGAGTAGACGAAGATACAAGATGGAGGCGCAGGCAGGTCCCGAGAGAGCAAATGTGGATGTGGTAACGTTTGACTGTGGTAAGCTTTGAACATTGACTTCCAATTTCAGGTAGTCCTTGCTTTCTCCCTCCTTCCCCTCCCCTTCCCAGCTCTCCCACAGCCCACTGTCTCCGCCTCTTCCTTTCTTCTTCCCGCCCCCCCCCCCCCTCCCCATCAGTCTGAAGAAGGGTCTCGACCCAAAACATCACTTATTCCTTCGCTCCATAGCTGCTGCCTCACCCGCTGAGTTTCTCCAACATTTTTGTCTACCTATGACTCTAGAGCTCACTATTTAAAGCACTTACTGTCACTTGTTCGAGTCGTAATGGATGTTTGCATTTATCATGCCCCCACCCTTCCCCCATTTTAACTTAATATGCGCCTTCGTCTAAACTGTAAGCAACAGAGACCCGGGTTCGATACCGACTA
This sequence comes from Okamejei kenojei, assembly GCA_035221665.1. NCBI lineage: Eukaryota > Metazoa > Chordata > Chondrichthyes > Rajiformes > Rajidae > Okamejei > Okamejei kenojei. Next base: position 28,762,850 of record CM069163.1, read on the forward strand.
CGGGTGCTGTCTGTACGGAGTTTGTAAGTTCTCCCCATGACCTGCGTGGGTTTTCTCCGAGACCTCTGGTTTCCTCCCACACTCCAAAGATGTACAGGGTTGTAGTTGGCTTGGTTTGAATATAAATTGTACCGGGTGTGTGCAAGAGAGCGTTAATGTGCGGGATCGCTGGTCGGCACGGACTCGGTGGGCCGATGGGCCTGTTTCCGCGCCTTGTGTCTCTAAACTAAAGTAAACTAAACATTTGTTTCAAGTCCCTGTCATCACGTAACTAGTTTTTGAACTGGTGGAGCTGGTAAATACAACAAAGTTTCAGGGGGATACAGAATAGCAATACCAGACCCAAGAGGTTCTACAGATATAGCAGCAATAGAAATATCTCGTGGCAAAAATAAACTTCTCCTTGTGTTAGAGAAGGAAACAAGAGGGACAAATAAATAGATGAGTCATGCTAAATTATTCATAATTGGAATTGAAAAGTCATTGGAACATCTACCCACACTGATTACAACATTCAAACTGAAGCCATTAAGTGCTGGAAAAATCCAATGATGTCATTTATTTTTATGGTGCAAGTCCAACTTATGGTGGTACAGCAAAACTGTGTAGATCAATTATGGTTTGATATGAAGTCTTTAGTCAGAAGGTGGTGAATCTGGGGAATTCGGAAGGCTGTGGAGGCCAAGACAGTGGATATTTCTAAGGCAGAGACAGATAGATTCTTGATTAGTACGGGTGTCAGGGGATACGCGGAGAAGGCAGGAGGATGGAGGTAGGAGAGAGGGAGAGATCAGCCAGGATTGAATGGCGGAGTGGACTCGATGGGCCGAATGGCCTAATTCTGCTCCTATCACTTATGACCTTATGACGAATGAAAAGTGTTAAGATTTTAATTAGCTGAAGCAAATCTAACTCTAACCATCAATTGCTGTGTAGTGGTACTTGAAAGATGAGTTTTTAGTGCCATCCAGTGCTTTCTTTGCCTTGAGGGACAGGAGTATTGACATTTCCGTTCATGTTATCTCTCGATACCATAATCATTTATTACATCATACCTCTGTCAGCATGATTTTTATCTATCCTCGCAACCAATGGATCTATAAATCTGCGCCACGGTGCAAAATTACACCACCCACCATGTAATTTAAAGTCTGTATCACAACCTGTAATAGCAGTTCTTATATTATGGAGCTATCAGCTTCAGTTTTGTGACAAGCCACCAAAGGTGGATATTTCAGCTGATGTTCATTCAAGAGGCTAATAAAATGCATTGTGCGCTGTTTGGTCACGCAGGTCACGGGGAAAACGTACAAACTCCGTACAGACAGCACCCATAGTCGGGATCGAACCCGAGTCTCCGGCGCTGCATTCGCTGTAATGCCCCTGTCCCACTTAGGAAACCTAAACGAAAACTTCTGGAGACTTTGCGCCACACCCAAGGTTTCTGTGCGGTTCCCTGAGGATCCCGGAGGTTTTTGTCCTCCGGCAACCACCTTCAACTAGCATCGCAACCGGCTTCGACTAAAAAATTACCGATCTTTTAAATGCAAACCACTCTCGAACATTAGGGAGACTGACAAAAACCTCCGGGAACCGCACGAAAACCTTGGGTGGGGCGCAAAGTCTCCAGAGGTTTCCGTTCAGGTTTCCTAAGTGGGACAGGGGCATAAGGCAGCAACTCTACCGCTGCGCCACTGTTCACTCGAGCTTAGCTGCCTCCTAAACCTTTGGAGGAATGAACAGCTGAAATGTCATGTCATTAGTTTATTTGTTATCTTCACGTGTACCGAGGTACAGTGAACAGCTTGTGTTGCACACTTAAGGGTGGCACAGTTGGTGCAGCGACAGAAATGGCTTAATTCTGCTCCTAGGACATATGCACTTACGAACGTATGTCCCATCCAGAACATTGCGTCTACCTTCAGGATAAACCAGCATCTGCGGTTCCTTTCTGCGCATCGATTTCCGAGTTCGGTTGCTGGAAAGTAATTACGAATACAAATTGTTGATAAAATCATGAGAGGCTTACGGGCCTGTCCCACTTGCGCAACTTTTTCGGTGACTTGCCGGCACCCGTCATAAATCGTTGCAGGTCACCGAAAACGTTCAACGTGTTGAAAATCCAGCGGCGACCAGAAAGACGCTACGACTCTTTGGGCGACTGAGGAGACGACTCACGACCATACAGGCGACGCCCTGGCGACATGTCGCGGGGTGAAGCGTGTATGGTCGTGAGTAGTCGCCCAAAGAGCGAATGGCGGGGTAGGCTTGATGGGCCAAATGGCTCAATTTTCAACATGTTGAACGTTTTCGGCGACCTGTAACGGCCTATGACGGGTGCCGGCAGTCGCCAAAAAAGTTGCGTAAGTGGGACAGGCCCGTTAGATCTTCTTGCGTTTGTCGTGCACAGCATAATGTTGCAGGACAACTGGTTCTATTTGATCTTATTTGATTGCGCGCGCCAGGCTGATTGCAATCGTTCAAACAGGGCGGACCACGTGAAGGTTGCAATCTCCCAACCCAGAGGCTGAGATGAAGTAGGCAAAGAGAACCATTTTCCCAGATGCTGGCGAAAATGTCCAATGCTGGAGGGCGTAGCATTAAGGTGAGAGGGGCAAAGCTTGAAGTAGACGTGCAGGGAAAGATTCAGAGGTTGGTACGTGCCTGGAACGTGCTGCCAGGGGGGCCGTGCTTCAGAGGCTTTAGGCAAAGCACTTGGAAATGTAGAGTGTGGAGGGATATGGGTTGTGCGTGGGCAGAGAGGAGTTGTTTATTTAGTATAGTTTAGCTTAGAGACACAGAGCAGGATCAGGCCCTTAGGCCCACCGAGCCCACACCGACCAGCGATCCCCGCGCACTAACACTATCCCACACACACTGGGAACAATTTACAATTTAACTGAGGCCTATTAACCTACCTCTGTGGAGAGACAGTGCTCCCGTAGAAAACCCACACAGGTCACGGGGAGAACGTACAGACAAGCACCTGTAGTCAGGATCGAACCCGGGCATCTTGCGCTGTAAAAGCCCTGTCCCACGGTGCGAGTTCATTCCAAGAGCTCTCCCGAGTTAAAAAAAAATTCAAACTCGTGGTAAGCACGGAGAATGAACGTAGCGGGTACGTCGGAGCTCGGGGACGTCTCTTAGCGGCTCGTAACGCTAACGGCAGGTACTCGGGAAGACTCGCTAACGGCAGGTAAGCACGGGAAGAATCGTGAAGATTTTTCAACACGTTGAAAAATGTCCACGAGAGCCCCGAGTACCAACGAGTGGCCATTCCCGTAAATCTCCGAGTTCGAATCAGGGCAAACACGGGAGAGAGAGCTCTTGGAATGAACTCGTACCGTGGGACAGGGCTTTGAGGCAGCAACTCTACCGCTGCGCCACCGTGCCGCCCATCTGAGCATCATGTTCAGCTCAGTCATTGTGGATCGAAGGGCCTCTTCCTGCTCTGTAGTGTTCTGTCATCTCTATACTACCTGTGAATAGCCACTGGTGCAATATCCCATCGGGTTTATTAGCAACTGATGCAAATATACCAAAGCTATGGTGTTTCACTTGAGAATGCTGTTTATCCCATAATGTCATCCAACTGTGTCACATAGGCAGATCATTTTGACTTAATCTCACAACTAACAGGCCCCAACCAAGCAGAACGTGTTTTATGAAGCTCTCGAAGCACTGTGCTATTGATCGGCAGAAAGCTCTGTGGAACTGAACAGAATTTGATTAGTTTTAACAGGATTGATGATAAATGGCAACTGTGTCCACTTAATCCTTGGGTGCAAAGGTTAAACATCTGGAGTCAAGAAGCTGAAATCTGGTGCAAAGCAAAGAAACTGCTGGAGGAAACCAATAGGTCAAGCAGCATCTTTAGAGTTTAGAAACACAGCGCGGAAACAGGCCCTTCGGCCCACCGAGTCCGTGCTGCCCAGCGATTCCCGCACATTAACACTGCTCTACGCACTTGAGACATTTTACAATTTTTACCTAATTAACCAATTAACCAACAAACCTTTGAGTGTGGGACGAAACTGGAGCTCCACTCTGTCCAGGAAGAACGTGCAGACTGTTCCACTGCGAAAGCTCCTCAACATATGACCACTTTGAAGAAGTTTCTTACCTCTCCTCGCGGAGATGCAGTTTTTTTCATCATCGTGTCTCTGTCCACACTGCAGCCTAACATGGAGGAGTGTGGCGGCCTTTGCTGGAGACCGACTTCAGGAGCCTACCATCGTGGAGCTGGTGGTCCCTGGTTAGAGACTGACATCGGTGGTGGGGAAGATGCTATAGTCAATTATAAAAGACGAAATAGACGCACATTTGAAATATAAAATCATAGAAAATAGGTGCAGGAGTAGGCCATTTGGCTCTTCGAGCCTGCACCGCTCTATTTGGATAGCAGTAACAGGATCGGTCCGAGTCAGCATGGATTCACCAAGGGAAAATCATGCTTGACTAATCTTCTGGAATTTTTTGAGGATGTAACTAGGAAAATGGACAAAGGAGAGCCAGTGGATGTAGTGTACCTAGACTTTCTGAAAGCACTTGATAAGGTCCCACGTAGGAGATTAGTGGGCAATATCAGGGCACATGGTATTGGGGGTAGAGTGCTGACATGGATAGAGAAGTGGTTGGCAGACAGGAAACAAAGAGTAGGGATTAACAGGTCCCTTTCAGAATGGCAGGCAGTGACTAGTGGGGTACTGCAAGGCTTGGTGAAGGGGCCGCAGCTATTTACAATATACATCAATGAATTAGATGAAGGGATTAAAAGTAACATTAGCAAATTTGCAGATGACACCAAGCTGGGTGGCAGTGTGAACTGTGAGGAGGATGATATGAGACTGCAGGGAGACTTGGACAGGTTGGGGGAGTGGGCAGATGCATGGCAGGTGTAGTTTAATGTGGATAAATGTGAGGTTATCCACTTTGGTGGCAAAAACAGGAACTTGAATGGTGTCAAGTTGGGAAAAGGGGAAGTACAACTGGATCTGGGGGTCCTTGTTCATCAGTCACTGAAAGTAAGCATGCTGGTACAGCAGGCAGTGAATAAACCAATGGCACGTTGGCCTTCATAAGAAGAAGAGTTGAGTATAGGAGCAAAGAGGTCCTTCTGCAGTTGTACAGGGCCCTGGTGAGACCACACCTGGAGTATTGTGTGCAGTTTTGGTCTCCAAATTTGATGAGGAAGGACATTCTTGCTATTGAGGGAGTGCAGCGTAGGTTGCAGAACCAGGGGCCACAGTTTAAGAAGAAGGAGTAAGCCATTTAGAACGGAGACGACAAAACATTTTTTCTCACAGACAGTTGTGAGTGTGTGGAATTCTCTGCCTCAGAGGGCGGTGGAAGCAGGTTCTCTGGATGCTAGCAAGAGAGAGCTAGATAGGGCTCTTAAAAAAAAAGAGAGAGAGAGAGAAATTTTACCCATCAGATTCCTATTAAATCTTTTCTCCTTCACCTTAAACCTATGTCCTCTGGACCTCGATTCACCTACTCTGGGCAAGAGACTCTGTGCGTCTACCTGATCTATTCCCCTCATGATGCTATAGTGGAAAGTGTGTGTTCTGAAAGTTGTGCTGAGAGAGTTGAATTCTCAACTATGTTTTTGGAAGGAAATTTTCATCAACTGTATTAAATTCACAGCAGAGAGGTGGTTAAAGTCAGTAGACAAGCAACAGCGGGGTTTGAAAATATGGAATTCTAAGTTAATGGCAAACAGCAATAAGGCTATAATTTCATAATTTCTCATTTGAGGTCATTAATATTTAATAGTAAGGTTCCCTTGAATAATTCCTAATTCAGTTTTAATCACGTAATGCTTATTAGAAGTTTAATTATTATAATTAACTCGTGTCCTGTTTTAAAATTATATTGTTATCCAATTTACAATATCTTTTCATATTTTAGCTGCAAAGATCTTGAGCACTGGTATATTGCAAGCAACAAAATATAATTTTATTTTTCCCCAAAAAAAGCAAACACAAAGCCAGTTTAAAACTGGTTTTCAATGGAGCATGGAACTCCTCCTGCCTTTAACCTAAGGAAGAGAGAAAGATGGGACATCACGGTAGCGCAGCGGTAGAGTCGCTTCCTCACTGCGCCAGAGACCCGGGTTCGATCCTGACTACGGGTGCTGTCTGTACAGAGTTTCTCCCCATGACCTGCGTGGGTTTTCTCCGAGATCTTCGGTATCCTCCCACATTCCAAAGACGTACGGGTTTGTAGGTTAATTGGCGTAGGTATAATTGACAATTGTCCCTGGAGCGTGTAGGATAGTGCTAGCGTGCGGGGATCGCTGGTTGGCATGGACACAGTGGGCCGAAGGGCCTGTTTCGACACTGTAACTTTAAACAAAACTAAACTGAACTAAACTAAACGTGAGGTCAACACATGGAGCAGGTCAAGGTGATGAAAGATTGTTGAAGAGCGAGGTACAGCGCCTGACTAGCACCATGGGATGTATTGACAAGTTGATAGTGCCTGATTTTCACTTGCCCCGGCTGAGTCCATTGCTGTCACCAGAGACCACATCAAATCTTACTAATGACCTTGTAATTCACTGAAGGCACATCTCAGATCAGACAAGCCAATGGATTGTTGGAGGTTATCATCAATGCGGATGAAAGATTTGTCAGGTGGCAGGATAAAGTCAGAGACACCAACCCCAAGCACCTTCTGATCTGGAGATTCTCCCGCCTGGATCCCCTAGGAAACTGGAGACTCCAAACTCATGTGCGCGAAGCACACATCACGAGCGCGAAGCGCGAAGTCCCTTGCGGCCGGGGCCGGGAAGCCCTAGGGTTCTAGATGCTCTCCGGTGCTATCTTAGGCTTATTTTTGAGACACAAAGCCAGGGCGGGAGAAATTAAATCTCAAGCGGGAGAGCGGGAGATTTTGCGAAAATGGCCTTTCGGCGGGAGATCTCCCGCCGAAAGCGGGAGAGTTGGAGTCACTGTAAAGTCCTGTTCATCTCTTGAGAGGAATAGATCGGGTAGACGCACATAACTGCAACAAGTGTCTGAGTGGAAATACAACTATTGTGGTTCTGCTGTTGTACACATTTCAATCAGAGTTGTGTAGGACTCTGTTCCAACCGAGTCAGGTGATTTTTTTATTTAGTGTAAAGATACAGCGAGGAAACAGACCCTTTGGCCCACCGGGTCAGCGCCGACCAGCGATACCCGCACAGTAACACTATCCTACATACACCAGGTAGAATTTTACAGTTTGTGTCAAGCCAATTAACCTACAAGCCTGTGCATCTTTGGAGTGTGGGAGGAAAGCCACGCAGGTCACGGGGAGAACGTACAAACTCCGTCCAGACAGCACCCATAGTCAGGATTGAACCTGGGTCTCTGGTAATGTTCAAGCCCTGTCCCACAGTACACGTTCATTCCAAGAGCTCTGCCGAATTAAAAAAAAAATCAAACTCGTGGTAAGCACGGAGAATGAACGTAGCGGGTACGTCGGAGCTCGGGACGTCTCTTAGCGGCTCATAACGCTAACGGCAGGTACTCGGGAAGACTCGCTAATGGCAGCTAAGCACGGGAAAGCTCGTGAAGATTTTTCAACATGATGAAAATTGTCCACGAGAGCCCCGAGTACCGACGAGTGGCCATTACCGTAAATCTCCGAGTTCGAATCAGGGCAAACTCGGGAGAACTCTTGGAATGAACTCGTAACGTGGGACAGGGTTTAAGGCAGCAACTCTACCGCTGCGCCACCGTGCCGCACAATTATGGAACAAACAGCCAGAATATTGGAACATTGATCTCATCACCAGGTCTCATCAAAGCCAATGTGGATTCAAATTGAAATAATTAAAATTAAATGTGGTATTTGTTTTTGTTTAAGGAAGCCAGTCACAGTAGCTGCAACCACAAAATAATCATATTGTTATTAAAACTTGTTTTGTTCTTCTAGAGGTGTACAAGATTATGAGAGGAATAGATCGGGTAGATGCACAGAGTCTCTTGCCCAGAGCAGGGGAATCGAGGACCAGAAGACATAGGTTTATGAAGGGGAGAAGATGTAGTAGGAACTCGAGGGGTAACTTTTTTACACAAAAGCTGTTGGATGTATGGAATGACCTACCGGAGGAGGTAGTTGAGGTAGGGACTATCGGGATATGGACCAAACGCAGGCAGATGTGACTAGTGTAGCTGGGACATGTTGGCCGGCGTGAGCAAGTTGGGCCGAAGGGCCTGTTTCAACACTGTTTCACTCGATGACCCTATTTGAAGTTTTCTTTGTATAAGAATGAGATTAGCAATCATCCAGATCTACAGATTCAGCTTTCCTACAAGGTGACGTAACACCATTTTGCTACCCATAGAAAAATAACCAATTTCAAAGGGTAATCATCCATTCACTTTATATGGACGTATTAGAAATGATTAATTATTTATTCACTCGGTGGAATATCATTCAGCATCCAATTTTAAAATAGTTGACATGCAATTTTTTTTCCTTTCTTCTTTTAAAACATACAGTATACTATTTTAAAGAGGGATTATTTTATTGCATTTTTTATGATGTCAAGGTGGTGCAGCGTTAGAGTTGCTGCCTCACAGTGCCAGAGATCTGGGTTTGATTCTGAATACAGGTGCTGTCTGTAGGGAGTTTGTACGTTCTCCCTGTGACCGCGTGGGTTTTTCTCCGGGTGCTCCGGTTTCCCCCCACATTCCAAAGTTTGTAGGTTAATTGATCCCACCCAGGCCTCGGGTGCTGCACGCGCTGTAAGGCAGCAACTCTACCACTGCGCCACCGTGGAGCTTGTTTTGATCGGACATTACCTTGCACTAAACGTTATTCCCTTATCGTGTATCTGTACACTGTGGACAGCGCGATTGTAATCATGTATTGTCTTTCCGTTGACTGGATAGCACGCAACAAAAGATTTTCACTGTATCTCGGTGCACGTGACAATAGACTAAACTGTAACCAAAACATCCTTCTCTCCAGTGATGCTGCCTGTCCCGCTGAATTACTCCAGCATTTTTATGCCTGTCTTCAGTGCTATCAATCTACGTTTCTAGTCCTGTTGGGATGTGCACATTTGAACTGCTGATGAGGAAGAAAGGGTCAACTCTATCGCTGCTAGTTTTTTTTTGTTGTTAATTTTTGTTAGAAGTAAGTAGAGTAGTGTGGTACTTAAGTACCTAATACATACATACATATTTCCATTCTTGTACAACTTTGTACTTTTGATTTAATAATAAAAGAACAGTGAGAGAAAAAAGAAATAAAGAGTGTCGGAATAGATAGACAAGCGAGTAGAAACAGATAGCCAAAGAAATACAGGACCGAGATAAGAAGCTAAAAAGATTGAAAGAAAAGGAGAAAGTAAAGGACAGAGAGATTAGGAGAGATCTACCTATTTTGTATTTTTGACCATCCGTCACCCGGTTCTAAACCGTTTAATTTCTTATGTTGCACCATCTGCTTGTAAAAAGTTGATAAAAGGAGACCAAGTCTTTAAGAATTGGTCTACTTTGCCTGGTAGGAGGAATCTCATTTCTTTAAGGTGTAGCATTTCAGACATGCTTGAAATCCACATTTTGAATGTTGGCTTGGTAGCGTTTTTCCAAAATTTGAGTATAAGTTTTTTTACTGTTATTAGACCGTAATTATGAAAAGCTTCTTGGAATTATAGTTAGTTTACTTCCCTCTTCCATTGATCCAAAGATAATCAGTTCTGTATTGGGGTTCAATTTTGTGTTAAATAGTTTTGTAAAAATTCCAAAAATTTCATTCCAAAATATATACAGTTTTATACAAGAGACAAAGGAATGTGCTACAGTGGCATTTTGAGTTAAACATTTGTCGCAGATGGGGGAAACATTTGAAAATATTTTATTCAGTCTTGTTTTCAAATAATATAATCTATGTAAAATTTTAAATTGAATTAGGTTATGTCTTACATTCATTGAACATTTATTTACATATAATACATTTTTTCCCATCTATCATTCGGAATTTTTATCAATAACTCTTGTTCCCAGTCTCTTCTAATTGCCTCAGTCGTTGGTGTTTCTATATTTAGAATTGTATTATATAAGTAAGATATTAAATTGCTTGATTCTGCCTTCCTATTCATTCCTTCCTCCAATATATCTGGAGTTAAAGTTTGATATCCTCGTATATATTTTTTCAAATAATCTTGAATTTGAAGATATTTGAAATATTGATTACTTTTCAAGTTATATTTTACTTCGGAGTCACGTGAGTGACTTCGTGAAGAACCCGCCAGCACGCTTGCGCAGCATATCGTCGCGCGCATTTGCAGCGGCAGCTGGGGGGGGAGTGCGCTCTCCCCACGGCCTCCTTCACAAGACCGGTGAGTATTACCTTCCTTTACAGCATGGACAGGGGCCGCAGGACGACGCTGTCGGGAGCTGAGTTTGTGCTGCGGCCAGCCAACGGCCCTTGTCCCCGGAGCTGCACGGAACGCCGGCAGCTTTAAACACATGTGGAAGTCGGGGAGCGGAGCTGAGCTGCGGCCAGCCGACGGCCCTTGTCCCCGGAGCTGCGCGGAACGCCGGCAGCTTTATCTCAACGGTGGGGGCTGGAATGCAGAGTCGGGCGCTCCCGCTAAACAGGGGCCGACTCATCCGAATGGGTTACCACTATGGAGCTGCAAGCAACAGTCCAGACTCCGAGCCCCCCCGTCCCCAAGAGAATAAGGGGGGATACAGGTACGTGGCAAGGGGTCTTGTTTTTCTTTTAACAGGCAACCTATCCCCGAGCTCCAGTAGACCCGAGGGGGCTGGGCCGGGGGACAGCCGCACGACAGGGGAGCCCTGCAAAGTGCATTGCGTACCGCAGCCAGGGATATCTGCCATCGTGCAGCCCGGGCATAACACTGCTGCGTCGTGTTAGGCCTGCTGGAGCAGATACCGCCGACAACACACCCCGTCAGGCTGCGGTCAAGGGCGGAGTGGCAGCAGGAAGCGGTCGGTCAGCTCAGCGCTGCGAGCGGCCGACCATGCGCCTCCACGCCAAGTAATGGTGTAAGTGTGGAGGTAAGCTTGCACGGACTCCGGGGAGCCAGGTTCCGGGGGCCGGCGCCGAGTCAACTCACCTGCCTTCTTATCAGCCAGGTGGGCCGCCACAGTCTGGGAGAAGACAGACTAGCGGAGAGTCCATGCGGGAGTCGTATGACCCTACTTGGGCTGTAGGTCACGACGACCTGCCATTGGACCATAGACCCTAAGGGGGTGAGGTCCGATGGTGGAAGCCCCAGTGAATTCGCAGGGCCTGGGGAAGTCGGCTTGTCCGCTGCATATAGCAGGGACGGTCGCATTGAGCGGTTGGAGCTCTTAAATGGTCCAACATCTCCATCGGGACCAAGAACGAGAAGAACGGCATCCACTAGCCGTGCAAGGACTCCGCTCAGCTCCTCATCGTCTCCAGCCAGAAGCATTAATGATTGCCCAGCTGCTGAGTTTGACGACGACCAGGGACAGCCAGTGACCGCTGAACCAGAGCATGAGGAGGATGCTGGATGTGGTGAGTGAAGTTTGCCGTTTCTACCCAGACAGGTGAACCCTGCACCACGAAATTGGCGGGCACCATTGATTGCCTACGTATGCACCAACTCTGGAGTCAGATTCTCAATAATACCTTGGAGAAAGGTTCTCCACGGGCATAACGGCGTTCTGGAAACCCTGATCGGGGATAATTGTCCAGTAAATAGCATGATGCGCTAGCACTCCTAATGCAACGCTCAGTATGAGATATATTGCCTGCATAAGAGCTCCATATAGCCCACACTAAACCCCAAATTCGCGGGATTGTGCCGACCATTACCGCTCCACCGCCGCATCAGTTGCTTGGAGACCTGTACAAACAGGTGAAGGGACTGGACAAAGGAGGCCAAAACAGTGGGCCTCATGAAACTCCATCGGTCAGAGTTCACCCATATCACCGGCAACAGCCTAATACAACCAGTGAACCAAAGGCTGCCGGATAGGGCACAAAGATTCTACCGACCTCCATAACGTCCACCCGAAGCACCGTATTATGGAACCGCCGTTCACTATGGAGGTAAGGGGGTCTGGCTCCTCTCACGCCGTAGTATCCCTCCTGTACGAATAGGTGGGCAATTGCGGGCGGCCTTGGACATATGGGGAAAACTGTAACCACAGATGAGTTTATTTTACAAAGTGTTCAAGGGTATATAATTCGTGGGAGTATAGATTCCCATACCCAGCATTCGCCTCGTAGGAATTTACTCTATCCCGAAAAGAGGTGGAGGCAGGGAATTATAATGGCGAGCTGAAATTATATGGCGAGCAGGGAAAAGTTGTAATTGGCATAACCAAGCATGGACATATTGAGTTATAATCGATTTAGCTGAGTTGAACACTTTGTACAATATACCCATGTCAAAATGGATGCTTTTGGAACAGCTAGGTGGATGCTTTACTCGGGTACTTTATGGCATGTATCAGTTTTGAAAGAAGCATGCTATAACGGTGCCCATTGCTGAGGCTCACAGGGAATTCTGAAGTTGTCTGGAAGGGTGCATTGCCTAATGGAACCATCACAGCTTAGCCTGTTTACCAAGTTGGTATTTACCTGTATTGGCTCTTCTCCGACAACAAGATTATAGTGATGGCATGTTGGATGAAATCCTTATAATGGGGCAGACCCTCCAATTGGCAATTCAAGGAGTGGCTGCAACCAAGGCTCTGCTTGAGAAACTGGGATTGTAATCCATCCAGACAAATCAAAAACTGCACCCGCTACGGGTTATGGATTTGGTGTTCACCTTAGACACTAATTTAATGAAGTTTATCATCCCCACTAATAAAGCTACTGCTATATCAGAAGAGTGCCACAATCTTGCTTGCGCCAGGGTATCGACCATGTGGCAAACAGCGAAAGTTATTGGTATTGGTAACTCTAAATTGGTAACTACATTCCCAGCTGCACGATTCGGACCGCTACACTACTGAAATTCACAAAGGTCACAAATCACAGCATTTAAAAAACAAATGCTGCTGCTTTGATCGGCCACTTTGGTTACCACGGAAGCTAGAAACAAGCTATAATGGTGGGTAGATAATATTAAAGAATGTCATTGACCTATTATATGGAGCAACCCTGATGTTGTGCTAACTAACTGACGCAAGTGCACCAGGCTGGGGAGCAACTGGTACGATGTCCAGTTGTGGTGGCAGATGGAACTCTCATGAGTCTACATTCCTGGAGTCACATGGGATAAACTATATAGAAATGCTGGGGGTGTTTTCATGGACTGCGGGCTTCTGTACTAAATTCATGGGATTACATGTCCGCTTTCGAATAGATAATGCTACAATAATGGTTTTACATCAATCATACGGGTAGTATTAGGTCGCTAGTTTGCAATGAATTGGCTAATACAATTTGGCACTGGTGCATTGAAAGAAATATTTGGATTACTGCGACCTATTTGCCTGGGAAGCTTAATTCAGTGGCGGACACCAGGTCACGTGTTTTCAATGACAACATTGAGTGGATGTTGAACCCCCAGATTTTGGAGATATTATAGCTCAAATTGGGACACCAGATATTGACATATTTGCGTCCAGGCTGAACCATCAAATACCAACGTATGTGTTGTGGGAACCAGACCCTGAGGTAATAGCATTGGATGCATTTTTATCCATTGGGGGAAATGGGTTGCTACGCGTTTCCCCCATGCTGCCTCACCAGTCGGGTATTGCAGAAAATTAAACTAGACTCTGCAACTGACATATTGATCATTCCCGACTGGCCTACACAACCATGGTACCCGATGGTTGTAGAAATGTACAACAACCATGGATGGCGATTGGGAAATATCCCAAATTGATTACTCACTCCATTACAGGGGGGGTCAGTCATCCTTGCCATGGGTCATTAAACTTGTTTGGCTTGCAGGTTCTGAAAAGACCGCTCAAACCGGGCAGGCATCTCGTCAAGAGCCATGAACCTTATTGCAGCATCGTATCGGGAATCCACCCGCAAACAATATCTCACTCAAATCAGAAAGTGGGAGGTTTCTGTGCCCGGAACAACAAGTCCTCCAACTCGGCAACAATACTGGATGTGTTGGAGTTCTAGCAGGCCTCCATTTTTGATGCAGGCCTCAGCTACAGTGCCATCAACAGCGACAGGAGTACGCTGTATTCATACCTGGATATAGGTATCAGCTCCCACCACCTGGTGTCTAAACTAATGAGGGGAGTATTCAATACCAATCCCTCCACGACCCAGATATACAGTAACGTGGGATGTGGGGATCATGCTGACCCTACTGAGGAGCTGGGCTCCAATAGATGAGCTACCATTTGAAACAGCTCACCCTTAAGGTGGTGATGCCTCATGGCACTGGCGACAGCCCAACGAGCCCAGATGTTACAAAAACTGCGACTGGACACCATGGTGGCCAACCCTGGTCAAATAAAATTCTTTGGTAAAGAGTTATTAAAACAGGAGTTGCTACTAACGTTTTTAAGTCTTATTCCCACCAGGGCTGCAGCGAGAGCCAAGAAGGTGCCCATGGACCACATTTTCGCCACTGCGGGCTGGGCCAGTGGGGAAAACCTTTCAACGGTTCTACAACAAGTCTCTGGCCGTTCCTGCGACATTCGCAGAAGCTATCCTGGGTACCGCTCAGTAAATGTCTGGCCCCAAAATTAGGGGTTGTTGTTTAGTTGATTAATAAATTGTGTTGATTTTTCAGCCGCTGTCAACTGAACTCCATTAACAGTCTTACTCCATCAGAATGGCGGCAGTGTGATAAGCATGGACGTTGTTCAGGGCGTGAAATCACAGAGCTTTGAAATCTTCACGAAGTCACTCACGTGACTCCGAAGTAAAATAGTAAGATTAAACGAGAACTTACCAAGTTTGAAGTTTGATCTGTATTTTACGAGGAGTCGCGGTGAGGGATTTCGTGCCCACCGCTCCCACCCTCTATCATCAGGTCAAACAGGTAGTTCTACGGTTTTCATCTTACTATTTTCAGTCATGGTTGGTTCTGTGATTCCACACCGCTGCTTTGAAGGGATGCTGCGCAAGCGTGCTGGCGGGGTCTTCACGAAATCCCTCACCGCGACTCCTCGTAAAAATACAGATCAAACTTCAAACTTGGTAAGTTCTCGTTTAATCTTACTATTTTAGTTGTAATTGTTGGAATGATAAAAGTTTTCCCATTCCATACATATCTCCCATCGTTTTAATTACTATTCTTTCCCAATGGATAAACGTTTTATCAATAATGGATGGTTTGAATGAGGGATTATTAGCTATTGGAGAAATAAGCGATAATTTTCTTAATTTTAAAGTTAATTTTATTTGTTTCCAAATTTGTATTATACTGTGAATAATTGGATTCTTCTTATATATTATATTGTTCAGTTTCATCGGGGAAAGAAGGATCGCTCCTATATTATAAGGGGAACAATCCTCTTTCTCCATTCTTATCCAATCTACCTGTTGGGCAGAACTGTCCAACCAATAGATTATATTTTTAATATTCACTGCTCAATAGTAATACAATGTTAGGAAGTGTAGGTCCCCCTGATTCTTTAGATTTACATAAGTGTTTTTTTTTAAATTCTGTGTGATTGATAATCCCATATGAAGTTTATAATATCAGAGTCTAGTTTTTTAAATAATTTTTTAGGTAAGTATATTGGTATTGATTGAAATAGGTACAATATTTGTGGTAAGAAGATCATTTTTATCGCGTTTATTCTGCCTATTAAGGACATCGACAGTGTTTTCCAAAATTTAATCAACCCATTTAATTTAGTTAATAAAGGCATATAGTTTGCGTTGAGTAATGATTTTTATTACCCATATCACACATCTGAGCTATGCTTTTACAAAATTGTATTCCCTTCGTTTTGAGTGCCAGCAGGGTTAACAGGGGAATATTTTCTTGTATTCCCCTTTCTTGCGAACGCCTATGGACTTTACGTGTTAAAACAGCGGTAAATATAGTCTTATATTCCCCTGGTCTCACATCCGGGAACTTGGCAATGTGGCGCTGCGTGGGAAATTTAGAATTTGTTCTCGACAAAACAAGCAAAATGGCAGCCTCCTGCGAGAAGAGGTTCGCGACTTTTTGACGAACAGCAATTTGACGAGATTTTACAAAACAAAGACGCGCAGAACACGAAGAAGGCAACGAAACAAGCAGTAACAATATTCAAGGAATATTTGATGGAGAAGGGTCTAGATGTCGATATTCAAACGGCAGACAGGAAGACTTTGGCGTCCATTTTGGCTAAATTTTACGTGGAAGTCCGCCGAGCTGAGATGTTGAGATTTTCCTCTAGATGTCTGATATGGGTAATAATAACAATATTGACTGTCCTCTTTCGGGGGATACGACATATATTGCCCTCACTAGATCCATATTGCCCTCGTCTTCGACTCGGGCAATATGAATCTACTTCAGGCAATATATGTCGTATCCCCCTCAAGGCCAGTCAATATTCTATTATTATTACCCATATCAGCCATCTGAGGTATGGTTTTACCAAATCATATTCCCTTCATTTTTACTGCCAGCAGGGCTAACAGGGGAATATTTTCTTATATTCCCCTTTCTAGCCAACCCCTATGGAGTTTGCCTGTTTAAACAGCGGGGAATATAACCTTATATTCCCCTGGTCTCACATCCGGGAACGTGACGCTGCGTGACGGCAACGTCACGCTGCGTGGGAAATTTAAAATTTATTCTCAAAAAAAAAAAATGGCTGCCGTTTGCGAGAAAAGGTTCCCGTTTTAAAACTTCGACCTTCACATTGTCACATAAATGAATGACATAAATTACATAAATGAAACATAAATGTTACATTGTTTTAGTACCCTTATATACAATGTTGCAATGGTTTTAGTACCCTTCTTTACAATGTTGCAATGCATATTGCAAAATGTATAGATTTACATTCATATCATATGAGATGTTCAGATTTTCCTCTAGATGTCTGATAATGGGTAATAATAACAATATTGACTGTCCTCTTTCGGGAGATACGACATATATTGCCCTCACTAGATCCATATTGCCCTCGTCTTCGACTCGGGCAATATGAATCTACTTCAGGCAATATATGTCGTATCCCCCTCAAGGCCAGTCAATATTCTATTAATATTTCCTAGTGATTTGAATGCCCCAAATACTTAAAATTTTCTGTTGCAATTCTAAAGGGGAATTTCAACAAATGTGTCGGCTCTTGAGGTTTTATCATCATAATTTCGCTTTTGTTCCAAATTTATTCTATATCCTGAAAAAGAACCAAATTCCTCTATTGTTTAGTATATTTGGTATGCTAATTTGTGAATTTGTAATATATAGTAATATGTCGTCTGCATATAATGAAATTTTATTATTTGAGTGTTTGGTATTATATCCATAAATATTCGGATGGCTTCTTATACTTTCTGCTAAAGGCTCTATCACTAGTGCAAATAGCAGGGGCGATAGTACGCACCCCTGCCTATTGCCCCTTGCTAATTGGAATTTCGGGGATAATATATTATTAGTCAGTATTCTAGCCGTCAACTTATCATATAATAATTTTACCCATGAGATAAAGTTATCTCCCATGTTAAATGTTTGCAATACTTTGAATAAATATTGCCATGCTACTTGATCAAAAGCTTTTTCTGCATCCAATGAAATAATTGCTAGTTCTTCTTCAGTATTATGTGAGTACATTATATTAGACAGCCGTCTCAAATTGTTAAATGAGTATCTCTTTGGTATAAACCCTGTTTGGTCCGGGTTTATTAGTTTGCTAACATATTTACTCAATCTTCTCGCTAGGGTCTTTGCTAATATTTTTTCATCTGTATTTAGGAGTGCAATAGCTCTATATGAGCCTGGGTCTTCTAGATCTTTATCCCTTATCGCTGCTAGTTGATGAATATTTTGCTTAGAAGTGGCTCTTAAGGGTAAAATAATGAGGATTTGATTCCAGCCAGTGCCAGCAGAACAATTTCACTGAAGAAAGAGAAGCAGAACTCTCTCTGGCGTAATTGACCATTACAGATAAATTGGACCAAAAACAATCAACACTCCATGTCTTGATTTTTATTTTTCTCCACAGAAAGGTTTTCAGAATAAAAGCAGAATTAAACGCCGTCCTTTCGAAAGTAAACTGCCTTCAAACAAGCTTCTCAAAACTCGTTGAAAATGGGTTCAATTAGTTTGCAGTTCCAACAATAGTGAATAGTGAAATAGTGACTACAGAATTGTGAAAGGCCTGGATAAAGTGGATGTGGAGAGGATGTTTCCACTAGTGGGAGATTCTAGGACCAGAGGCCACAGCTTCAGAATTCAAGGACATTCCTTTAGGAAGGAGATGAGGAGAAATTTCTCAAGTCAGAGGGTATTGAATCGGTGGAATTCTTTGCCACAAAAGGCAGTGGAGCCAATGGATATTTTTAAGGCAGAGATAGATAGATTCTTGGTCAGTACGGGTGTCAGGGGTTATTGGGAGAAGGCAGGAGAATAGGGTTAGGAGGGAGAGATAGACCAGCCATGATTGAATGGCAGAGTAGACTCGATGGGCCAAATGGCCTAATTCTGCTCCTATCACTTTTGACCTTATGAACAGGTTAGGTCACTTCACAGAAACGTAAAAAATACAGCTCGGTAACGACAGAACTCATAGTCAAGATAGACACAAAATGCTGGAACAACTCAGTATCTCAGTCCTCGACAGCTCCAAGATCATGGCAAACGACCAGATGAATCAATTTAGGAGGACCTGAGGGAGCAGCTCTTGGAGATTTCAACTGATGGGCAGTCTGGCCTGAATCCCAATTTAAACAGGTCTTCCGCTCAAGCACCAGGGAACTTGACAAATATCATCTCCAATGCCAGCAGAGCGTTGACTGTCTAGTCTAGCTCTTTGGAAACGTTAATATTTAATCGATTCGTCTGCGGTTAACGTACTTAAATCCAAGTGCAAATCATCATCTGCACTCCCAATACTGATCATTATTTTGAATCTGTTGAATAATTCAGGGTATTGGCTCTGCTTCAGTCTAAGGCAGTCAATGAAATCGGGATAAATGACTGAAGATAGACACAAAAAGCCGGATTAACTCAGCAGGACAGGCAGCATCTCTGGAGAAAAGGAATGGATGACGTTTCAGGTCGAGATCCTTCTTCAGACTGAGAGTCGGGGAAAGGGAAATGAGAGGTATAGATGGTGATGTAGAGAGATATAGATCAAATGAGTGAAAGATATGCAAAAAACCTGACGATGATAAAGGAAACAGGCCGTTGTTTAGGCATGGGCGAGGTGAAAACTAGTTTCAGAGACCTGACACAAATAAACCTCATGGTTTACTGGGCATGAGTGACCTGCACTTCTAAATGCTGAGGCCTAGGCTGCTTACAACAGGCATGTTGCCCTGTCGCATGGTACGAGTTCATTCCAAGAGCTCTCCCGAGTTTAAAAAAAATCAAACTCGCGGTAAGCACGGAGAACGAACTAACATAGCGGGTACGTCGGAGCTCGGGGACGTTTCTTACCGGCTCGTACCGCTAACGGCAGGTAAGCTCGGGAAGACTCGTGAAGATTTTTCAACACGTTGAAAAATGTCCACGAGAGCCCCGAGTACCGACGAGTGGCCATTACCGTAAATCTCCGCGTTCGAATCAGGGCAAACTCGGGAGAACTCTTGGAATGAACTCGCACCGTGGGACAGGGCTATTAGGGTGCAAGAAACACCAACAATGCGAGTGGAAATGTAACCCTCAACCAAACCATAGGAAGTACAAGCTAACCTGAGGACTGCATGCAATTTTGGTCTCATTACCAGGGGTGTAAATATCAAACCGGTTTTCAGCTGATTTTCAGTCCATGTCATTCAAAAGACAGGTCAGGACTTGCAAGGAGAGTCCTGGTGTCTGTCGATGTCTTGTGTCATGCACTTAATATATGGAGGCTCAAGGGTGGCACAGCGGTAGAGTTGCTGCCTCACAGCGCCCGAGATCTGGGTTTGATCCTGACTACGGGTGCTGTCTGTACGAAGTCTGTACGTTCTCCCGGTGACCTGAGTGGTTCTCTCTGGGTTCTCCGGTTTCCTCCCACATTCCAAAGGCGTGCAGGTCTGCAGGTCGATTGGCTTCTGCAAATTGTCCCGAGGGTGTATAGGATAGAACCAGTGTGAGTGGGTGAGTGAGGTCAGCACGGACTCAGGGGGCCGAGCGGCCTGTTTCCATGCTGTATCCCCAAACTAAAATAGGACATTCTTCTCCTGGGTGACCGTTCAGAATGTTCTACTCCGGGGAGATGGGGAAGGTCGAACATTCAAATCAGAGATCAATAGGTTTCTGGACATTAAGATAACCAAGGAAGATAGGGCAAGAAAATGGTTATGATCAACATTTTTTAGTTTAGAAATACAGCACAGAAACAGGCCCTTGGGCCCACTGCCAGCGATCCCCGCACACTAACACCATCCTACACCCACTAGGGACATGTTTTACATTTACCAAGCCAATTAACCTACAAATCTGTACATCTTTGGAGCGTGGGAGGAAACCGTGACTGCCACCGAAAACAAAACAGGCCCTTCGGCCCTCAGAGTCCGTGCTGACCAGCGATCACCCCGTACGCTAGTTCAATCCTACGCTCTAGGGACAATTTACCGAAGCCAATAAACCCACAAACCTGTGCGTCTTTGGAATGTGGGGGGAAACCGGAGCACCCGCAGAAAGCCCACGTGGACACAGGGAGAACGTACAAACTCCGCACAGACAGCGCCTGTAGTCGGGATCAAACCTGGGACTCTGGCGCTGCGAGGCAGCAACTCTACCGCTGCGCCACCGTGCCGCACCATTTCTGATGAACCTATCCCTTCGTGGTCTTGCCTCTCGCTGCATCTATGAACCCCACAGCTCCACACTTCTCTGCATTCTGACAATGCAGCCATGCTCTGATATCCCATCAAAAGCTCTCTAACTCAGTCTGTAGAAGGGTCTCAAACCCGAAACATCACCCATTCTTTCTCTCCAGAGATGCTGCCTGTCCCGCTGAGCTTCTCCAGCTTTTGTGTCCATCTTCTCCCTCGCTCACTGATGGCTATTCTCCTCAGTGGATAGTCTTGGCAGCAATTTATTTTTACAGTCACCTCAGCATTTTATTACCCATTACTCCCCTGTGAATTGTGCCAGTGTTATACAAATATCTGTCATCGCTAGGTATTTTGTCAGTCACAAGGTATTTTGTGAGCGTTCACTTCACACAAACACCAAATCACTGCTGTGTAACTTCCTCCTGCACGCTTCCCCTGAGTGTCGCCTAACCAGCAGGGTGTTGTCACCTTCTGGGCTGACAGATGACCAACCGAGGAACACAATAGTCAATTCCTGGCCACAAAAATCACATGTGCCTGAGCTCTGATACAAACATCCCGATAACAAGATGACCCCGTCATGTCTTTTTGTTTCCCGAATGACAGTCATACCCTTGTAGCAGTGAAGACAAAAGCATTTTGAGCACAAGCCTGGTTTTCCTTACTGTACTGAAAAAAAAAGCACAAACTGCTGGAGTAACTCAGCGGGTCAGGCAGCATCTTCCGAGAGAAGGAAATCAGGCCCATGCGTGTGTCCAGCATTCTGAACAGTGTTCGTTTGGTTTTAAATCTAATCCAGTTTTATACAGAAAGAAAGGCCATCAAGTTACCAAACGGTTTAAGACACTACTCAACGCTGGACCTTGTTACGCTTACGCGGCACAGTGGCGCAGCGGTAGAGTTGCTGCCTCACAGCGCCAGAGACCCGGGTTCGATCCGGACCACGGAAGCTGTCTGCACGGAGTTTGCACGTTCTCCCCGTGACCTGCGTGGGTTTTATCCAAGATCTTCGGTTTCCTCCCACACTCCAAAGAGTTACGGCCTGTCCCACTTAGGCGATTTTTTCGGCGACTGCCGGCGACTTGACCCCACCTACGACATTGTCTACGACAAGCTACGACAAGCTGCCGCCCAGTCGAGCTACGGCAAGCTGCCGATAACCGGCGACCCATTAGGACGTCCACCTACGACCGCACAGGTGACAACCAAAGTCAACCTACGTCCACCCGCGACAAGCTATGAACCTGTCGGCGACAACTGAAGACAACTGAAGATGATTCAGTCGCCGGTACCTGTCACCGGTAGACGTAGGTTGACGTAAGTAGTCGCCAATGGAATTCACCGAAGTCAGCAACAACCAACGTCACCTGGCGACAACCTACGACAGAAGACAAGCTATGTCACTGAAGAGTTTTGAACATTTCAAAATCCAGCGGCGACCAGAAAAACATTACAACTCTTTAGGCGACTTGAGGAGACAACTCACGACCATCCAGGCATCACCCCGCGACCATGTGATGACAGTCTAGTCCGCTGTATTCGCCAAAAAAAATAGTTTTAGTGGGACACGGGCTTTACAGGTTTGAGGGTTAATTGGCTTGGTACAAGAGTAAATTGTTCCTAGTGTGTGTCGGATGGTGTCAATGTGCGGGGATCGCTGGTCGGTGCGGACTCTGTGGGCCGAAGGGCCTGTTTCCACGGTGTAACTAGACTAAATTGGAGGTGTTCCTCCGGCTAAAGCGATGATTACACTCCTCTCCCAACTGATCACCGCAATCAGGTACTGCTGAGGCATGCAGCCATGGTATTCCTAGACAATGCTCGAGGGATCTGCGAGAGACAAGCTGAGAAACTCTCAAATATTAATTAAAAGTGTCGAGAACAAGATGTCAGCTGTTGACAAGCAGAATCCGAAGTGCTCAGAAAGTGACAAAGAGGAATTCAGCTTTCGGCAAATTGGGAAGCATGGCGGCGAGAAGAAACACAGAGCTCTTTGACTTCCCTCTGCTCATGTTAAAAAAAATGTTTTCACTCAGCATCGAGCCACAGCAGTGTGGTAAACTATACATGTGGTGGGGAGGCAATGAAATCTGTGTCGACATGCCCCTTGGTTGTCATATATGCTGACATATGTAGACTAGAAGAGATAAGAGTGAGTGATTTCCCTCCCTGAAGCCAATTATTGAACCTAATGGTATTATTTAAAAACAAAAATTGAATAGAAGTGAATAGAACTGAATAATTCAATTGAATTGAATACATTTTATTAGCCAAGTATGTCCACATACAAGGAATTTGCCTTGCTGCTTTGCTCACAAGTAACAACACGATATATTGCAGACAATAAAAAATAAAACATTATAATTTAAACATGTGAAGAATGCAATAAAATACAAGAGCAACAGGAGGCTACAGACGTTTGGTTATTGAGTAGAGCTACTACTCGTGGATAAAAGCTCTTTTTATGTCTGGCTGTGGCGGCTTTGACAGTCCGGAGTCGCCTTCCAGAGGGAAGTGATTCAAAGAGTTTGTGGCCAGGGTGAGAGGGGTCGGAGATGATCCAACCCGCTCGCTTCCTGGCCCTTGCAGTGTACAGTTCGTCAATGGGGGGGAAAGTTGCAGCTAACAACCTTCTCTGCTGATCAGACGATTCGCTGCAGCCTCCGGGTGTTGTGCTTGGTGGCTGAGCCAAACCAGACCATGATGGAGAAGGTGAGGACAGACTCGACGATGGCAACTCTCAAAAGTGATAGGAGCAGAATTAGGCCATTCGGCCCATCAAGTCTACTCTGCCAATCAATCATGGCTGATCTATCTCTCCCTCCTAACCCCATTCTCCTGCCTTCTCCCCATAACCTCTGAAACCCATACTAATCAAGAATCTATCTATCTCTGCCTTACAAATATCCATTGACTAGACTTGACTTAAAAATATCCATTGATAAATCTGAGCATTTTATAGTTCCTTATTTTTCCCCGGCTTCTATTTAAAATTCCAATGTTCTAGTCGTAGATTCGTGGAGGCGTACAATGTGGAAACTGGCCCTTCGGCCCAACGTGCCCGGACCATCCAACATGTCCCATCTACAGTAGTCAAGCCTGCCTGCGTTTGGCTTGTACTCGCTGCAGTTCAGTAGGATGAGTGGAGACCTCATTGAAATTTACCGAATAGTGAAAGGTAAGAGAGTGGATGTGAAGAGGAATTTTCTACGGATCAGAAGTCACAGACACAGAATTAAAGGATATTCCTTTAGTAAGGAGATGAGGAGGAATTTCTTAGTCAGAAGGTGGCGAATCTACGGAATTCTGTGCTACAGAAGGCTGTGGAGGCCAATTCAATGGATCTTTTTAAGGCAGAGATAGACAGATTCTTGATTAGTGCGTGGCAGGGGTTATGGGGAGAAGGCAGGAGAGTGTGGTTAGGAGGGAGAGATGGATCAGCCATGACTGAATGGTGGAGTAGACTTGATGGGCCGAATGGCCTAATTCTGCTCCTATCACTTATGATCTTATGAACAAGAAAAGTAACTTCACCAGAGGTCATAGCCTTAGAATTAAGGATGTTCGTTTAGGAAGTAGATGAGGAGGAATTTCTTTAGCCAGAGGGTGGTGAATCTGTGGAATTAATTGCCACAGATGGCTGTGGAGGCCAAGTCGATATTGACAGATTCTTGAATAGTACGGATGTTGGGGGTTATGGGGAGAAGGCAGGAGAATGGGGTTAGGAGGGAGAGATAGATTAGCCATGATTGAATGGCGGGGTAGACTTGATGGGCCGAATGGCCTAATTCTATTCCTGGCACATGAACATGGATCTACAGCCCAGAACGATTCCTGCTAGTTTACGCTCTGGTGCCTGCCTAGTCCATTGTAATTTTTTTTTATTGAAGTCATTTTATGGGCTCAATTTCGCCTCATAATCTTGACAGGATGAGCATTTAGGAATCAGCACTTCAGGTTTGTAGCATACATTATTAACGCATTATTTAAGGAACATTTGAAGTGGATTCAGATGCTGTAAAGGGGAAATGTGTCAATAAAAATCACAAAATCAGCTCCGGGGCAGTTTGTGAAGTCACCGTCTTTCTAAATGGTTCATGATTGCAAGTAATTCTATTTTTGTGCTCACACATTTCAGAGAGATGCAATAATGTGGTCACATTTTTTCGTATTTCTTTCGTACCTGAGAGGGCCTATAATTATTTTTGAGCCATATAATTTACCTTTTGAGACTCAGAATTATCATACTCCATCAAGCAGTTGAAATAACCCCTTCAATATCAGTGGCCCAGCGGTAGAGTTGCTGCCTTACAGCACTTGCAGCGCTGGAGACCCGGGTTCGATCCCGACCACGGGTGCTGTCTGTACGGAGTTTGTACGTTCTCCCCCTGACCTGCGTGGGTTTTCTCCGAGATCTTCGGTTTCCTCCCACACTCCAAAGATGTACAAGTGTGTAAGTTAATTGGCTTGGTATAAATGTAAAAATTGTCCCTAGTTTGTGTGGGATAGTGTTAATGTGCAGGGATCGCTGGTCAGTGTGGACTCGGTGGGCCGAAGGGCCTGTATCCGTGCTGTATCTCCACATTATACTATCACCCCAGTGCAGAATAAACAGGTCTTTCCCAGGTGACTGGTGTGCAAAGATGTCATCCACATGGCCCAGCTCATTTGATCAGACTTGAAGTACATCACCTTCACACCATTCATGCTAAACAAAGGACTTTCTGTCATTTAATCTCGAGTTTCATGTCACAACTTGTGGAAGATCCGCCAATATTGTGCTAAAGGGTGTTAAAGAGAACCTTAAAACACAACACAAAGATCGGCTAGATCAAACTTTATTTAAGAGCACCAAATACAGTGATCTCTAGGAGTAATCTGGGAGATTGCTCGACGAACAAAGATTAGATTCGTTGTCTCGGTGTAAGTATAAATTGTCCCTAGTGTGTAGGATAGTGTTAGTGTGCGGGGATCGCTGGCCGGCCTGGACTCTGTGGGCCGAAGGGCCTGTTTCTGCGCTGTATCTCTAAACTAAACTAAACTAAACACGGAAGGGGGGCAAAGCTCAGGAGATAACGTTCGATGGCGGGAAGAGAGGAGAGTGCGGCTCTCTCCCATGATGGGAGAGGCAAGGCCCGTGAAGGAGGAGAAGCAGAACATGTCCAAGACCTTGGGACACGCGTTCAATGTCCTTTACAACCACCTCACTCATCTTTACTGGAGCCCTATCCGATGGAAAGTCCAATTATATCCCCAAGGACTCGCTTGCAAACACAGTTAAGGAATTACTGCTGAATACTGCAGTGCACTCCCACAGTGGTGCCAACAGATGCAAAGTGAAATTCCTTTTGCATATATTACACATGCAAGCACCGCCATTTTTGGCACCACTAATCAAAGTCCAAAGTACGGTGGCTCCACATGCTCGATGTACTGGAGCAGTTCCAGGCAAACAACATCCCTCTCCTCGCCTCTCCTCTCCTCTCCTTTCCTCTCCACTCCTACTCCTCTACTCTCCTCTCTCTCCTTTCCTCCCACTCTCCTCTCCACTCTCTCCTCTCCTCTCCTCTTCCTCTCCACTCCCACTCCTCTCCTCTCCTCTCCTCTCTCCTCTCCTCTCCTCTCCTCCTCCTCCTCTCTCCTCCTCTCCACTCCTCTCCTCTCCTCTCCTCTCCTCTCCTCTCCTATCCTCTCCACTCCACTCCTCTCCTCTCTCACTCCTCTCCTTCTCCTCTCCTCTCCTCTCCTCTCCTCTCCTCCTCTCCTCTCTCTTCCTCTCCTCTCCCACTCCTCTCCACTCCACTCCTCTCCTCTCCTCTCCTCTCCTCTCCTCTCCTCTCCTCTCCTCTCCTCTCCTCTCCTCTCCTCTCCTCTCCTCTCCTTTCCTCTCCACTCCACTCCACTCCACTCCTCTTCTCTCCACTCCTCTCCTCTCCTTTCTTCTCCACTCATCTCCACTCCACTCCTCTTCTCTCCACTCCTCTCCTCTCCTCTCCACTCCACTCCTCCCCACTCCTCTCCTCTCCTTTCCTCTCCTCTCCTTTCCTCTCCTCTCCTCGCACGGTGTGTCCCGGGGGAGGGGGGGGGGCTACTGCAGCCGACCTTTAAGGCGCTGGAGGCATTATCCCGGTTCACCCCCCACTACCGGCCCCTGCTCCTCGAGTCTGACGTCTCCAGCCGTCTGTGGCAATGAAACCCACATATCCACTGCCCTCTGACCAAAAAAATTCCTCTTCATCTCCTTCCTAAAGGAACGTCCTTGTATTCTGAGGCTGTGGCCTCCGGTCCTAGACTCTCCCACAAGTGGAAACATCCCCTCCACATCCTCTCTATCCAAGTCGTCAATTTTCAAAGAGGTCCCCCCCTCTAACCCGTTCTGTCTGGCCGTTAGCGCAAATGTTTTTTTGACATTTGCAGTTTGATGGGTGCGTATTTAATGAACTTCCACCAACACTCTTTAATGAATAGCAATGTGAACCAGGACGGGGAACATTAATGACCTAATGTGGCCATTGGGTTGCATAACAGGGAAGGCCTTGTGAAGTCACTCAGCTTGTCAGATCTTATAGATTACTGGATTAATGCAAGTGCATCAAGCAACATGAGTTATGCTTTGAGACTGAGAATTTCAATCAAACGGATTTGCAGAACAACAAAAAAATCCATCATTGATGGATAGACGAACGTGTTACCAATTTGTATATCCACGGAGCAAGATTCATTAATCTATTGGTTCTAAAGTGGCAATCTTGCCGGCCTTAACACGTGGTGTCACATTCTGCGCTGCTGGTAATTTGCTTGCCATCTGAATCATTCTCCGGTTTTCAGAGGAACATTACAGCTCAGAAGATAATATCCCAAGAGAGACACAAAATGCTGGAGTAACTCAGCGGGACAAGCAGCATCTCCTGGAGAGAAGGGTTGGGTGACGTATCGGGTCGAGACCTTTCTTCAGACATAGAGTCGGGGGAAAAGGAAACAGGATATATAGATGGTGATGAAGAGAGAGAGAGAGATATAGAACAAATTAATGAAGGATACGCAAAAAGGTAATGATGATAAAGGAAACAGGCCATTGTTAGCAGTTTGCTGGGTGAGAACAAGAAGCTGGTGCGACTTGGGTGGGGGAGGAATGGAGAGAGAGAGGGAATGCAAGGGCTACTTGAAGTGAGAGAAATCAATATTCATACCACAGGGTTGTAAGCTACCCAAGCAAAATAAAAGATGCTGTTCCTCCAAATTGGGTTTAGCCTCACTCTGACAATATCCTACCTCTCCTCACACAAACCACAGATGGGGGGGGGGGAGGTTAAGGTGGGGGGGGGGGGGGTGGTTAAGGTGGGGGAAGAGATGGGTAGAGATCTCTTTAGTTTAGTTTAGAGATGCAGCACGGAAACAGGCCCTTCGGCCCACCGAGTCTGTGCCGACCAGATGCATCAACACTATCTGCACACACTAGGGACAATTGACAATTTTACCATGCCCATTAACCTGGACGGAACTGTTCCTAAACCAAGCTGTGAAGAATCCCGCTAAAATACGCTCGGACTTTTGGAGTGGTGCCCGGTCCAGCCGATCCCTGCAGTTCCATCCTACGCAGCGTCCTACATTCTTGACTGATAATTTTTTGTTCAGCTTAGCGATAGAGTGCGAAAACAGGCCCTTCGGCCCATCTTTTTCATGTCGACCTGAGACCCCCGCACACTAACACTATCCTCCACACAATTGGGACAATTTACATTTACACCAAGCCAATTAACCCACAAACCTGCACGTCTCTGGAGTGTGGGAGGAAAACCGAAGATGTCGGAGAAAGCCCACGCAGGTCACGGGGAGAGCGTACAAACTCCGTACAGACAGACAGCACCCGTGGTCGGGATCGTTCGCTGGTCTCTGGCGCTGTGAGGCAGCAACTCTACCAGCACTGCGCCCACATGCCATCAGTCATTCAATAATGCAATCAGTCATTCAGATTTTCATTTAGCAAAACACATTTAACGTAATAAATTGTGGCTTACTAATAGGTGGGAACTCGTCTGAATTAAGTTTAACTCAATTAAGTTAAAATGAGATGTCAAGTCTGACTAGCAAGATATTGATTACTCCTAATTCCGTTGGGCTCAATTGTTTTTAAGGAAAGGATTAAAGATCATTGTGCACAATTTCCTTTGAATATTTCCACCTGAAGGCAGTGGAAATTAAGCTCCAAATATAATTAGTGTATCCGATTGCTTACACAATCTTCCTGTAGTTCACTGGATCGCCAGTGGCCGAGCTGCAGCAGCACGTTTAGTTTAGTTGTACAGCACGGAAACAGGCCCTTCGGCCCACCAAATCCGTGCCGGCCAGCGATCCCCGCACACTAACACTATCCTACACGCACTAGGGATAACTTTACATTTACATCAGGCCCATCAACCTACAAACCTGCACGTCTTTGGAGTGCGGGAGGAAAACCGAAGATCCCGGAGAAAACCCACGCAGGTCACGGGGAGAACGTGCAGGCTCCGTACAGGCAGCACCCGTGGTCAGGATCGAACCCGGCGCTGTGAGGCAGCAACTCGACCGCTGCGCCACCGTGCCGCCTTTCGCTGCAGGTGAACAAACAACGCAAGTTCAGCTTTCTGGTCTGTTGGTCATTCTCCGCATGTCAGAACGTGCAGGTGAACAGGAGATCGGTGGAGTAAGTCTTTGCTGAATGAACAGTCAAGGGCCTGTCCAACCGGCACCCGTTGCAGGTCACTGAAAATGTTCGACGTGTTGAAAATCCAGCGGCGACCAGAAAGACGCTACGACTCTTTGCGCGACTGAGGAGACGACTCACGGCCATACAGGTGACACGTCGCGGGGTGAACCCTGTACGGTCGTGAGTAGTCGCCCAAAGAGCCGTACCTTGTTCTGGTCGCCGCTGGATTTTCAACATGTTGAACATTTTCTGCGACCTGCAACGACCTGCGACGGGTGCCGGAAAGTCGCCGAAATAGTCACGCAAGTGGGACAGGCCCTTTACTGAATAGCTGAATCTTGAAGGAAATCCAGGCATTTAAAATACTGCTTTCTTTCCCCAAACTCTTTGCCCTTCTCATGTGAAAAATCAAACGATGCAGTCATTTCAAATTCAAACCCTTTCAGACACATCATCCCATAATTATGCAGTGGATACACATGAAGACTGGGAGATGGTAAATATCAAACTCGTTTTCAGCATTTTTTCAGTTAATTTCATCCAAATGATTGACAAGGACAGTCCTACTGTCTCTCAATGTCTTGTCTTTGCCATTGAGAGAAGGGTCTCATGGGTGGCACGGTGGCGCAGCGGTAGAGTTGCTGCCTTACAGCGCGAGAGACCTGGGTTCCATCCTGACTGCTGTCTGTACAGAGTCTGTACGTTCTCCCCGTGACCCGCGTGGGTTTTCTTCGAGATCTCCGGTTTCCTCCCACACTCCAAAGACGTGCAGGTTTGTAGGTTAATTGCAAGTTATAAACGTGTCCCTACTATATACAGAAAGATGGCGTTGGTGTGCGGGGTGATCGCTGGTCAATGCGGACTCGGTGGGCCAAAGGCCCTGTCTCAGAGCTGTATCTCTAAATAAATTCTGAAGTCCTAAAGCACTAAACTGGAGATGCTGGAATTAAAACATTGTAAAAAATGTTGGGGATAAAAAATCAGCATGTCAGTAGCACCACTGGAGAAAACAAGTTAACTTTTCAAATTAAAGATATTGCTTCAGGCTTGTCAAGAGCAACTTTATTCTCTCAGGAGAACTGAAGAAGGGACTCGACCAGAAACGTCACCTATTCCTTTTCTCCAGAGATGCTGTCTGAGCCGCTCAGTTACTCCAGCTTTTTGTGTCTATCTTCGGTTTAAACCAGCATCTGCAGTTCCCTTCCTACACATATACCAAATGACTCATCTCCTGATGGTTCATTATTAAAACTGAGGCCAGAACATGAGCATTTTAAAGTTATCGAGATGGGTGACATTTACTTCTAGCCCATCCTGGAGAGAGAATTATATCAAGGAGGTTCAGGTCTGGCCTTATTGCACAAATTGTATTTTTTTTTACTTCCTATGCAGGAATAATATTAAAAATGTGTCATGTTTAAGAACTGCAGATGTGGGGAAAATCGAAGATAGACAAAAATGTTGGAGAAACTCAGCGGGTGAGGCAACATCTATGGAACGAAGGAATGGGTGACCTTTCGAGACCTGAAAGGTCACCCATTCCTTCGCTCCTTAGATGCTGCCTCACCCACTGAGTTTCTCCAGCATTTTTGTCTAGCTTAAAAATGTACCAGTCCAGTCTAGTTTAGTTTAGTTTATTGTCAGCTGTGGTATCGTCTGCCTCTGCCGCTGTGGGGCGTGTGCAGTTCAGTTCATTGTCACGTGCACTGAGGTACAGTGAAATGCTTTTGTTGCGTGCTAACCAGTCAGCAGAAAGACAATACGTGATTACAATCGAGCCATTTACAGTGCAAGAGTGTGGCGTGATATTAATAGGTGATTGTAGATCTGCTTTTGTGACTAGCGCACAAATAGGTGCCTGGATTGGGTGCCATCTTGGAAGTTGGTGATGATTTCTCAATTGTCACGTGTACTGATTTGCAGTGAAAAGCTTTTGTTATAGACAATAGACAATAGGCGCAGGAGTAGGCCATTCGGCCCTTCGAGCCAGCACCGCCATTCAATGTAATCATGGCTGATCATCCCCAATTAGCACCCCGTTCCTGCCTTCTCCCCATTTCCCCTGACTCCGCTATCTTTAAGAGCCCTGTCTAGCTCTCTCTTGAACGCTTCCAGAGAACCTGCCTCCACCGCCCTCTGAGGCAGAGAATTCCACAGACGCTATCCATTGTTGAGTGCTATCCATCCAGCGGAAAGACAACACATGAATTCACGTTGAACCTTGTCTCACGTTGCAAGCATTACATCCATCCCATTTTGCTTGATGTTGGCCTCCTTGCTGTGTGTACCATTTCCATCCTGTTGCGAGCCCGTGGGCTTGCCAGATCTCAAAATCCCGACATTGTGAAACCATCAGAAGGGCGGCCAAGTAAACAACTGATTGCAGCTCGTTTGCAACCTGCTGCTCATGGAACTAACGTGGCACACAGATTGTCCCCCTGGTATCGGTCGAGAGCTTCACAAATTCAAATGGAAAAATAAATGTCCAACGCACGCCAGGACTGGAGCTTGATCATCCAGTTCCAGTCGAACGGCACAACAGTTTGCAGATTGATGCTCGATGCAAATTGGAGGAACAGCATCTCATATTTTGCTTGGGCGGCTTACAGCCCGGTGGTATGAACATTGAAGATAGACACGAAAAAGCTGGAGTAACTCAGTGGGACAGGCAGCATCTCTGGAGAGAAGGAATGGGTGACGTTTCGGGTCGAGATCGACCCGAAACGTCACCCATTCCTTCTCTCCAGAGATGCTAACCTGGCCCGCTGAGTTACTCCAGCAGTTTGAGTCTATCTTCGATTTAAACCAACATCTGCAGTTTTTTTCCTACACGGTATGAACTTTGATTTCTCAAACTTCAAGTAACCCTGGCATTCCCTCTCTCTCTCCATCCCTCCCTCACCCAAGTCGCACCAGCTTCTCGTTTACACCCAACAAACAGCTAACAATGGCCCCTTTCCTTAATCATCGTTAACTTTTGTGCATATCTTTCATTCATTGGTTCTACAGTATATCTCTCTACATCACCGTCTATATCTCTCGTTTCCCTCTCCCCTGACTCTCAGCTTGAAGAATGGTCTCGATCCGAAGCGTCACCCATTCCTTCTCTCCAGAGATGCTGCCGGTCCCGCTGAGTTACTCCAGCAGTTTGGGGTCTGTGCACAGGTCTGTGATTGACAGTTATCCTCCATCCTCAGTGCTTCAGCTCAGCAGGTCATAAGATCATAAGTGATAGGAGAAGAATTAGACCATTCAGTCTACCAAGTCTACTCCGCCTTTCTATCATGGCAGATCTATCCCTCCCTTCTAACCCCATTCTCCTGCCTTAGTTGAAAATGACCCGGAGCGGGGCCTTACATCGCCCGCCGCGCTTTAACGGCCGGGGGCTTTAACATCGGGAGAAGAATGCAACACTGGGGAGAAACAAGACTTTGCCTTCCATCACAGTGAGGAGGAGATTCACTGTGGTGGGTGTTAGTGTAAATTGTGTTGGTTGTGTGGCCTGGGGCTTTTCTTGTTGTATGACTGCAGACACCACATTTTGTTTGAGGTTCAAATGACAATAAATAAATTGTATTGTATTGTATTCTCCCCATGACCTCTGACACCTCTGACAAGGTCACAGGTGCTCAGGTTTGGAAGCCATCAGCAAGGGTCCACATCTCCTCTCCTCATGTTTTAACTTCATTGGATGACCCATGTCTCCAGATCTTAAATTCTCCCTGCATCCATTCGGGAAGGCGGAAACCAGGCAGCAGGTTCAAAGAGGTTCTGCCCCCATCCACCCAATTTGACGGCACGGTGGCGCAGGGCCAGAGCTGCTACCTTACCGGGTTTGATCTTGACTACGGGTGCTGTCTGTACGGAGTTTGCAGGCTCACAGCGTGGGTTTTCTCCGGGTGCTCCGGTTTCCTCCCACACTCCAAAGACATGCATGTTTGCAGCTTATTTGCCTTTGGTGAATTTGTAAATTGTCCCCAGTGTGTGTAGGATAGTGTTAGTGGTCGCTGGCTGGTGCGGACTTGGTGGGGCGAAGGGACGTTTTTCATGCTGTATCTCTTAACGAAGTTGATCTGAACTGAACCACTGATTGCATGGATTTGTTGGTGCATTGGCCAGTCTTTACTCGCACAGCTATTGTCCACATGCCATGGGTTTTCATGGTGGAGATTAGGTCCTGGCCACACTTGTGCTGCATCTGCCTACATGCAGCCTGTCCAATCATTCAACGCTTTGATAGAGAGATAGAGGGACGGGGAGGTAATAGATAGTAATAGCGAGATAGTAATAGCGAGAGATCCCCCCCCACTGCGGATATGCCAAAACGACCCCTCTCTACCAGATGAACTGAACGAGTTCTGCGCACGGTTTGTGGTTAAAAACAGCACCCAGACACGTGCACTACTGCCATCTCCCAGTGACCAGTCGCTCAGACTGTCCGCAGCCGGAGTAAAAAAGGCCTTTGCCAGCATCAACCCACGCAAAGCCACAGGGCCGGACAACATTCCTGGGTGCGTGCTAAGAGATTGCGCCGAACAACTGAAAGATGTCTTCACAGATATTTTTAACACCTCGCTCAGCCAGGCAGTAGTGCCCAACTGTCTTAAGAGTGCCACCATCTTTCCTGTCCCGAAGAAACCAAACCCAGCCTGCCATAATGACGTTCGACCAGTGGCTCTAACACCCATAGTAATGAGTGTTTTGAGCGACTGGTTATGCAGCATATCAAAAATAGCCTACCTGCCGACCTAGACCCACTGCAGTTCGCCTACAGAGCCAACCGATCCACAGAGGATGCAGTCTCAACAACACTGAACCTCGTACTGCCACACCTTGATTGGAAAAATACTTATGCCAGGATCCTCTTCATAGACTTCAGCTCTGCTTTTAACACAATCATTCCGCAGCAGCTGGTGGAGAAGTTGGAGTTATTGGGGGTTGATGCTGGCACATGTAACTGGGTCCTGAACTTTCTATCGCAACGGCAGCAGACAGTCAGGGTGGGCAGTAGGACATCAAAAACCATAGCCGTAAGCACTGGCTCGCCCCAAGGCTGCATCCTAAGCCCCCTGCTGTTTAGTCTGCTTACACACGACTGTACTGCTAGACTCAACAACAACTTCATCAACAAGTTCGCTGACGACACAACAGTGGTGGGTCTCATCAGTGACAATGATGAGTCGGCGTACAGGATGGAGGTGGAGCTGCTCACAGGATGGTGCAAATCCCACAACCTCATTCTCAACCTCACCACACACCTCTGCACATCGATGGAGCTGATGTGGAAAGGGTCAGCAGTGTGAAGTTCCTAGGACTCCACCTGTCAGATGACCTGACGTCCACGACCAACACCACAGCACTGGTCAAGAGAGCCCAGCAGCGACTACACCTTCTCCGTAGACTACGGAAAGCAGGTCTCCCCACTGCACACCTACAAACTTTTTATAGGGGGACAATCGAGAGCACATTAACCTACGGCATCACCTCCTGGTTTGGGAGCTGCAAGGCGTACGAACGGCACCAACTGGACAGGATTGTGAAGACCGCCAGCAGGATTATTGGTGCTCCACTCCCTTTCCTGCTGGACATACACAGGAAGATATGTATCAGCAGAGCCATCTCCATCATCAAAGACCCCTACCACCCATCGCATCACATATTCTCCATCCTGCCATCTGGGAAGAGGTACAGGAGCATCAGCTGCAAAACCAGCAGGATGTTCCTCAGCTTCTTCCCGCAGGCTATAAGACCGATAAACGGACTTTGCCCCCTGCCAAAGTATCGCGCACCAACCTCCAACCTGGACACACTAAAGCAGAGCCATTGTCGATCGGAACTCGTGACATATATATTTTTATTTCTATTTCTATTTATTTTTTACTGCACATTGAATGGACACTGGTTGAGAAACGCTTTTTCGTTTTCCTCTGGGTATGTAAATACTCAGAAAAAATGATAATAAAGATATACAATACAATACAATGATAGGGAGAGATATAGAGAGATAGGGAGAGAGAAAGGGGGAGGGAAAGGGGGAGAGAGAGAGAGAGAGAAAAGGGGGAAAGTGGGAGAGTGGAATATATTTGGGGGAGAGGGAGGGAGAGGTAGAAGAGGTAGAGGGAGAGGGACAGGGAGACAGAGAGGGAGAGAGGAAGTGGGAGAGGGAGACGGAGAGGGAGAGAGGAAGTGGGAGGGAGATGGGGAGAGGGAGAGAGGGAGAGGAAGTGGGAGAGAGGGAGAGGGAGAGGAAGAGAGGGAGAGAGGGAGAGGAGGAAGAAGTGGGTGAGAGTCCCTGGCAATTCAGTTAGCTTCTAAATTATTTTAATAGTCCTTGCATTACAATTTTATGGAAAAGTGAAAGCTTGCTTCCATTACATTTAAGTGCAGTCGTACTTCTCTGCTTTTGTTCCAGATAACAATGTGCTGCAAGACTGCTTTGGGGACTAAACTAACAGAGGAATCAACATCAGATTGATGTAAAAATAATTCAGAAAATTGCTTCGTAGAACCATTCCATTGAATTAGACAATCTTAAGAAATTGTGTTATTCTTCACGTTGCTATGACTTGTGTGTGGGAGGGAACTGCAGATGCCGGTTTACACCAAAGGTAGATGCAAAATGCTGGAGTAACTCAGCGGGTCAGGCAGCATCTCTGGGGAGAAGGAATGGGTGATGTTTCGGGTCGAGACCTTTCTTCAGACTGAGTGTTAGGTTGGAATCCTGGGTCCCTGGCTGCGTGAGGCAGCCACTCTACCGCTGCGCCATCGTTTCATCCGTGTTAAACAGTTCAGGGAATACAAGAGTCAAAAGTCAAAGAGTCAAAGGAGTTTTATAGAAGGAACTGCAGATGCTGGAGAATCGAGGGTACACAAAAAGCTGGAGAAACTCAGCGGGTGCAGCAGCATCTAAGGAGCGAAGGAGATAGGCGACGTTTCGGGTCGAGACCCTTCTTCAGACTGGTCAGGGATCAGGGAAACGAGAGATATAGACGGTGATGTCGAGAGATAAGGAACAATGAATGAAAGATATGCAAAAAAGTATCGATGATAAAGGGAACAAGCCATTGTAAGCTGTTTGTGGTGTGAAAATGAGAAACTGGTGCGACTGGGGTGGGGGAGGGAGATAGAGATAGAGGGAATGCCAGGGCCCGGGGGCTGAGGGAGAGGTGGGAAGGGGAGGAGACAGCAAGGGTTAACAGAATTGAGAAAATTCAATGTTCAAGCCCAAAGGATGCAGACTCCCCAAGCGGAATATGAGGTGCTGTTCCTCCAGCTTGCGGTGTTGCTCACTCTGGCCGTGGAGGAGGCCCAGGACCGAGAGGTCGGATACGGAATGGGAGGGGGAGTTGAAGTGCTGAGCCACCGGGAGGTCGGGTTGGTTATTGCGGACCGAGCGGAGGTGTTCGGCGAAGCGATCGCCAAGCCTCCGCTTGGTCTCACCGATATAGATCATCTGGCATCTGGAGCAGCGGATGCAGTAGATGAGGTTGGAGGAGGTGCAGGTGAACCTCTGTCGGACCTGGAAGGACTGCTTGGGTCCCTGAAAGGAGTGGAGGGGGGAGGTGAAGGGGCAAGTGTTGCATTTCTTGCGGTTGCAAGGGAAAGTGCCCGGGGAAGGGGTTAGAGTGGGAGGGGAGGGAAGAATTGACAAGGGAGTTGCGGAGGGAGCGGTCTTTGCGGAAGGCAGACAAGGGGGGAAATGGGAAGATGTGGCGGGTGGAGGGGTCACGTTGGAGGTGGCGAAACTGGCGGAGGACTATGTGTTGTATTTGCCGGCTGGTGGGGTGAAAGGTGAGGACCAGGGGGACTCTGCCCTGTTTGCGAGTGGGGGAATGGGGAGCGAGGGCAGTGTTGCGGGGTATGGAGGAGACCCTGGTGCGAGCCTCATCAATAGTGTGGGAGGGGAATCCCTGTTCTCTGAAGAATGAGGCCATTTGTGATGACCTGGTGTGGAACACCTCATCCTGGGAGCAGATGCGGCGTAGACGGAGGAATTGGGAATAAGCGATGGAGTCCTTACAGGAAGCAGGGTGGGAGGAAGAGTAGTCCAGGTAGCTGTGGGAGTCAGTTGGTTTGTAGTGGATGTCAGTCAGGAGCGTATCACCTGCAAAAAAGAGTTAATTGTCGTGTGTCCCAATGAGATTCGTTCTTTGCTTAGCACAACAGGACACAGTAGGCATTGACGACAACTACTGCACCAGTTCACTGCTTTTGTATTAATAATATAATCACAACATTCATTCCTATCACGGAGTCGCAATAGTTAATGTTATTCAACATCTTTAAATGGAAATAAGATCAAGAAAAGAAACCAATTTGGCTTCAGCCACGTTGCAGTGACTTTGAAAGATGTAACCCGTGAATTGCTGCAAGATTTGTTCAAAGTGGGTTTAAATCTGAGGTATCACCTCAGGCCAAAAGCAAATAAGATTTTAATTGGTTAATTAATTCTACTCTACGCACACCATTTCTGCTGTTTTCTCCTTCCGCCATTTATTAGAATGCTTCTTCCAAGATTTTCTGTGGCTTTTGGTTCTGACCTTATACATTTTAAAAGATGAAGTGCCCACTCAGCTGAGAAGCAAGCAAACATACTTTAATTTTTGTGTAGGAAGGAACTGCAGGTGCTGGTTTGCACCAAAGATAGACACAAAATGCTGGAGTAACTCAGCGGGTCAGGCAGCATCTCTGGGGAGAAGGACTGGGTGACGTTTCGGGTCGAGACCCTTCCTCAGACTGATGGACCTGTCCCACTTACGCGACTTTTTCGGCGACTGCCGGCACCCATCATAGTCGCAGCAGGTCGCAGAAAATGTTCAACCTGTTGAAAATCCAGCGGCGACCAGAACAAGGTACGACTCTTTGGGCGACTAAAACTAAACTAATTAAAGTGAAGATGCTCCTGGTATTCACACGAGGAGTAGGTATCTGGTGTAAAAAGCTCGGACTCAGACATTGATTGCCTCAGAATGAAAGAGACTATGAAATGTGGTCGCCCACACACTGGCTCAAACCAGCTTAATAACACATTGCTGATCCCAGGCTTATTTGCACATGTGTGACCATCACTGTTCTAATCCAAAGCACACATGCTCTGCCTCGTCCAAAATCCCTTTCTAGATGAAATAAAACTCAAATATTCTCAGTTGTGTTGGCCATAACTCTGTGTGAAACTGTCCATTATGCTTTCCTTTTGTAGCGTGACATTCGAAGATGTGCTCCTTTTGTTTGAGTGATGCAGAACTTTAGTTTAGTTTAGAGATACAGCGCGAAAACAGGCCCTTCGGCCCACCAAGTCTGCACCTTCCAGCGATCCCCGCACATTAACACTACCCTACACACACTAGGGATAATTTTTTTTTCACATTTATACCAAGCCAATTCACCTGCAAACCTGTGCAAACCTTTGGAGCGTGGGAGGAAACTGATGATCTGGGAGGGACCGCACGCGGGTCACGGGGAGAACATGCAAACGCCGTACAGACAAGCACCCAAGGGCAAGATCGAACCCGGGTCTCTGGCGCTGTGAGGTGGCAACTCTACCGCTGCGCCACCGTGCCGCTCTAACTCTTGGAAAGAAGCACTTTTTACTGTTCAACACAGCTCGCTGAGTCAAGGAGGCAAAATGTCCTCAAAACCAACAGGCATGAAGCTACAAGAAGAGAAATAAAGCAAAGCTTGTACAAGAAGTATTGTTGGAGGAAACGATTTAATGCATAATCCTCTCTTGGGATGTCTTTCAAATTCCTGGGGATAGGAATAATCATGTACAAGATGGAATTAGAGAATTTCTGCAAGTGTATTAGCTTAGAGAAGGGCTGAGATGGTTCAATAAACATTTTAAACCACTTATCCATATTACCAAATGTTGCTTAGCGTAGAGTATGATTCCTCAGAGTGTACGGAGAGGTCCAAATTACTGCTCATCCGTCGTTGTACACTTTATTGGTTGCGGATTGGTAGCAAAAGTGTGAGAAGATCAAGATGTGAAATTAAACCAAAATTGCGAAGCATCTCATATTAAATGGCACAACGTGCTGGAGTAATTCAGCGGGCAGCAAAACGGAAGAAAAATGAACAGAATTTCATTTCAAAACAGCAAGAGTTGCATCTTTGGTGGACATAGATTGGTGATGTTATGGGTCAGGTCACTTCCTAATGTCTGCATATAAGTCAAGAGAGTTTATTGTCATGTGTCCCAGATAGGACAATGAAATGCTTGCTTTGCTTCAGCACAACAGAATAGTTTAGGCATGAATACAGATCAAATCAGATCAGTGTGTCCATATACCATAGAATATATACATACACACATAAATAAGTGGAAAAAGTGCAATAGGCTGTTATAGGTGAGAGTTTGTTTGGAGTTGTGTTTAATAGTCTGATGGCTGTGTGGAAGTAGCTATTCCTGAACCTGGATGTTGCAGATTTCAGGCTCCTGTACCTTCTACCTGAAGGTAGCGGGGAGATGAGTGAGTGG
Organism: Okamejei kenojei; assembly: GCA_035221665.1. Lineage (NCBI taxonomy): Eukaryota > Metazoa > Chordata > Chondrichthyes > Rajiformes > Rajidae > Okamejei > Okamejei kenojei. Next base: position 28,802,881 of record CM069163.1, read on the forward strand.
CCAGGATGGTGTGGGTCCTTGATGATGCTGCCAGCCTTTTTGAGGCAGCGACTGCGATAGATCCCCTCGATTGTAGGGAGGTCAGAGCCGATGATGGACTGGACAATGTTTGCAACATTTTGCAGCCTTTTCCGCTCCTGGACGCTCAGGTTGCCGAACCAAGCCAGGAAGTCGAGGCGCTGATGTGCTTTTTTCATGATTGCGTCAGTGTTCTGGATTAAATAGCACCATCTGTGATTTAATGCACTGATGTGTCTCCAGAGTTTGAGCTCCCAGTTTAGTTTAGTTTTAGAGATACAATGGACAATAGGTGCAGGAGTAGGCCATTCGGCCCTTCGAGCCAGCACCGCCATTCAATGTGATCGTGGCTGATCATCCCCAATCAGTACCCCGTTTCTGCCTTCTCCCCATATCCCCTGACTCCGCTCTCTTTAAGAGCCCTATCTAGCTCTCTCTTGAAAGTATCCAGAAAACCGGCCTCCACCGCCCTCTGAGGCAGAGAATTCCACAGACTCACAACTCTCTGTGTGAAAAAGTGTTTCCTCGTCTCCGTTCTAAATGGCTTACCCCTTATTCTTAAACTGTGGCCCCTGGTCCTGGACTCCCCCAACATCGGGAACATGTTTCCTGCCTCTAGCGTGTCCAAACCCTTAATAATCTTATGTTTTAATAAGATTCCCTCTCATCCTTCTCAATTCCAAATTGGAATTACAGAATGGAAACAGGCCTGTCGTCACACCGAGGCCACACTGACCAATGATCACCCACACACTAGCACTATCCTCGGGACAATTAGGGGACACACTAGGGACAATTTACTATTTAATTTTTTTTTTTAACAAAGGCCAATTAACCTACAAACCTGCACGTCTTTGGAGTGTGGGAGGAAACCGGAGCACCCGGAGAAAATCCATGGGGTAACAGGGAGAAACTCCGTACAGACAGCACCCATAGCCAGGATCGACCCCGGGTCTCTGGCGCCGTGAGGCAGCAACTCTACAGCTGCGCCACCGTGCCGACCAATAGATTATCTTTACATTTTGTGTCCGTCTTCAGTATAAACCAGCGCTAGAGTTGTTGCCTTAGACCTGGCTTCGATCCTGACCACGGATGCTGTCTGTATGGAGTTTGCACGTTCTCCCTCTGATCAGACTGAAGAAGTGTCTAGTCCCGAAAAGTAATGTATTCCTTTTCCCCAGAGATGCTGCCTGACCCGCTGAGTTACTGCAACTCCCTACAGCAAACACAATGTTCAGGCGCTTCATTCAATGCCATTGAGACATTTTAATGGTGTGATAACAATAACTACAATTTCTTAGAGAAAGTATTGATATGTTGTGGACTGGGCATATGAAGAATCCTCTATTCTCTCTGTGGTGTGTGGGTATTACAACATCACATTGCAATGCCCATTTCTCTGTTGCTAGGCATGGTCCTTATACATCTTTACATCTTGCCTCCTTTCTAACAAAAATCACTTGTCTCCCGTGTCAGAATCCACGTTTATTTATTTATTGCAAGGGCTGTCATTTGTCACAGAGTTAATAAGCAAATACATATTGCAACCGCTCACCAAATTACGCTTAACCTTCACCAGTGGGAGAGTCCAGGACCAGAGGGCGCAGCCTCAGAATACAAGAACGTATCTTTAAAAAGGAAACGAGGAGCAGATTTTTCAGTCAGAGGGTGGTGAATCTGTGGAATTCATTGCCACGGAAGGCTGTGGAGGCCAAATCAGTGGATATTTTTAAGGCGGAGATTGGCAGATTCTTGTTTAGTGCGGGTGTCAGGGTTATGGGGAGAAGGCAGGAGAATGGGGTTGAGAGGGAGAGATGGATCAGCCATGACTGAATGGTGTAGACCCAATGGGCCGAATGGCCTAATTCTGCTCCTGTAACTTATGGACTTATGATCTACTGTCTTACACTCTTGTGCGTAGTACGATTGTGCCTAATGTATAGTAAGATTATCACTGTACTGTCTGCAAAAAAAATAATGTCACTGTATTTAGGTACATAAGGCAATAAAGTACAATTCAACCATTGATCATGAGGGGCGACACGGTGGCGCAGCGGGAGAGTTGCTGCCTTACAGCGAATGCAGCGCCGGAGACCCGGGTTCAATCCCGACTACGGGGGCTGTCTGTGTGGAATTTGTATGTGTTCCCCGTGACCTGCATGGGAAAGGAGGGGGGGGGGGGGGAGGGGGGGAGACTAACGGGGACCCGGTGGGGGATATTTGTAACGTTGCCAGCGATGTTTATGTGGCCACTGTTTGCCGATCTTGGGTATGCAATTGGGTCCCACTGGGACTTGTCACAAATGACAATAATGTGTTCCAATCCAATCCCCGCTAAACTAAACTAAACCCATGACATCAGAAGTGCTGTATTTAATTACCGTCTTGTCGTTTCAAATGCCAGCCATTTATTATCATTCATTGAGGGGTCGGTGGTTGTATCGGACGTGTCAACAGAAGTGATTTAATATCTGCTATTTCCAACAGAAACTCAGGTCCTACACCCCAGAGATACCTCTGTGGATGGAGGCTGCAAGAGACAGTCTCCTCTTCCCCTAAGACCTGGTGATTGCTGAAGCCTCAACAGATCACTTCACCGTTATGTCTTTCCATTCTCCAAAGAGTCTTCCTAACAGAGAGAAAATTGAATTGATGTTCACCTTTTTTAAATTAGTTCTTCGGGGACCCAATAGGACATGGAGCCATCCAATTGCCCAGTAAGTGTCTATAATTATGTACGTAATGGTTGGTTTTTTTGTTTCATATCTTGCAATTGTCAGCGGCTGCTAGAGAATTATTGTACATTTTCCCATTTCCCAGCAATACGGTATTTTTGCAGGTACTGGTTATCTTAAAAATAGGCATGATTAATATAACTAGCTAAATTCAACTATTTTCCCAAAGTATGCATTGAAGAGTTTAAATCCAATTTTAAGGATTCAGCTCGTTTCAGCTGAGAAAAAAATAACTATCTTAATTAATTTTCATGTCAAGAATACAAATTAAACCATCCGCATTATTTGCAGGTGAGTGTTTAGTTTAGGTTAGAGATACAGCGCGGAAACAGGCCCTTCGGCCCACCGAGTCCGCGCCGACCAGCGATCCCCGCACATGAACACTATCCTACGCAGGGCAGGGACAATTTACATATATGCCAAAGCCAATTAACCTACAAAAGTGTACGTCTTTGGAGTGTGGGTGGAAACCGGAGATCCCAGAGAAAACCCACGCAGGTCACGGGGAGAACGCGCAAATTTCCTACAGACAGCACCCGTAGTCGGGATCGAACCTGGGTATCTGGTGCTGTGAGGCAGTAACACTACCGCTGCGCCACCGTGCCACAAAATGGTCTTAAAGGATACCTGCTCTTCAAATGACTTTGCCATTTACATGTTAAGGGCCCGTCCCACTTTCACGACCTAATTCACAACCTTTTTTACTCGTGGACATTTTTCATCATGCTAGAAAAAAACGCCCCGACCTACTTGATGCCACGAGTACCTACGACTAGCATCACGGCCTGCCTACGACCTACCTACGACCTACCTATGACCTTGTGGCAACCATGCTGCGAGTATGAGTCAAGGGCAAACTCGGCAGAGGTCGTGAAAGTGGGACAGGCCCTTTACAAGGCAGGGAGAAACAACTACTGACTTACCAACAAAGTGTCCAGCAGATCAGCTACTGAAGATTAAACATCTCATGGAAAAGAGACAGGTTATAGAGTCAAGATTAACACAAAAAACTGGAGTAACTCTGCGGGACGGGCAACATCTCTGGAGAGAAGGAATGGGTGATGTTTCGGGCCGAGACCCTTCTTCAGACTGGTTAGGGACAAGGGAAACGAGAGGTGTAGACGGTGATGTCGAACAAATGAATGCAAAATATGCAAAAAAGTAACGATGATAAAGGAAACCGGACATTGTTAGCTGTGGACTAGGTGAGAATGAGACTCAACAGGACGAGTTTGAAGGTGGAATGACGGCTTGGGTGGGAGTGGGACGGAGAGAGAGGGGATGTCGGGGTTACTCGAAGTTGAACTCAATGCATCTTGTACCTTGCGAAGAGTCCACCAGGGACTATACTGGAAATTGGACAATTTTATACCGGACAATTTTTACATTTTTATCAAGCCAATTAGTGAAGCCAATTAACCTACAAACCTGCACGTCTTTGGAGTGTGGGAGGAAACGGAAGATCTTGAAGAAAACCCACGCAGGTCACGGGGAGAACGTACAAACTCCGTACAGACAGCGCCGGTGGTCGGGATCGAACCCGTGTCCCCGGCATTGCATTTTGTTATAAGGCAGCAACTCTACCGCTGCGCCACCATGACTGCCCTGTTCATACCGCTGGGGTGTAAGCTGCCCAAGCGAAACATGAGTTGCTGTTCCTCCAATTTGCGCTGGGCCTCACTCTGACAGTGGAGGAGGCCCAGGACAGAAAGACCGGTGTTGGAAAGGGAAGGGGGAGTTAAAGTGTTTGGCAACTGGGAGATCAGGTCTGGTAGGCCCAGGCGGACTGAGCACAGATCTTCTTCACCGGAAATTCCTTTCCCCTCCCTCCCTGCGAACATCAATAGCTCCAGCTTCCCTCTCCCACTCTCCTGACCTGTGGCGCGACCCCAATTTCAGGCAGTGTATTTTCAATCAGAGGATCTTGCTGAACAATTCCACGTTCCATATCGCGTGGGCTCTCAGTTCACCACTGCTGCAGTCTTCAAGCCGTCTATTAGTGTGTGCTCTGCCATCTCTGTGTCCCGACGCCTCATGTTTTAAAAACTGAACTGAACCTACTGAACCGAATCAATGATGGAGCAAATGGAATTGACCAAGTCTTGGTCTGCAACACCCGGCAACATTAAATGACAACTACAAAGTGCGCTGAAAAGTCAGGTCAGGTCAGAGGGCCGTCTTCCCCTCCCTGAGGGATGTCACTGAATCAATTGGAGTTGTTCCAAGGTAATAGACTCCTGGTACAAGAATTGAAGAGATTTGCCGACTGTTTGCACAGCTGGCTTTGAAAGGAAAGTGAACTCATAACCTTTGAGTTGGATGGACACAAAATGCTGGAGTACCTCAGCGGGACAGGTAGCATCTCTGGAGATAAGGAATGGGTGACGTTTCGGGTCGAGACCCTTCTTCAAACCCACATTTGAGAATGTACAAACTCTGTACAGGCAGCACCCGTGGTCAGGATCGAACCCGGGTCTCTGCCGCCAAAAGGCAGCCACTCTACTGCTGCGCCCACATGTGTAAACACAGATCTGAGCAGTTCCTCCTCAGCTCCCCTGTCACTAATTGCACACTTTCTGGAATCCAAAAGTGAAGATTTGGGGAAAAAACACAATCAACTAGTGAGATGATGATATTATGTCCGTTGCCATGGATGCAAAACAAAGTGATACAGTTCAGAATAGTTAAGGATGCACTTCATCTGGCTTCCTGGGAGTGTGAACAAGGTGGAATTTCACTGTGTGATGTGACTGGCCCTTAATTGGAAAAGACTAAAACATTAGGTCAGAGAAGAGCACCAAATATTCAATACAACACTCTACACCTCCATCCCCCACAAGGACGGTCTCAAAGCCCTCCGGTTCTTCCTCGACCGGAGAACCAACCCATACCCGTCCACTGACACTCTCGTCCGCCTAGCGGAGTTGGTCCTTACCCTCAATAACTTCTCTTTTGACTCCTCCCATTTCCTCCAAATAAAAGGCGTAGCTATGGGCACACGCATGGGCCCCAGCTACGCTTGCCTCTTTGTCGGGTACGTCGAACAATCCTTGTTCGCGGCGTACCAGGGCCCCATCCCCGACATCTACCTCCTTTACATCGACGATTGCTTTGGGGTCACCTCCTGCACCCACACACAACTGACTGACTTCATCCATTTCACCACCAACTTCCATCCGGCACTCAAATACACCTGGACCATTTCCGACACTTCCCTACCATTCCTTGACCTCACCATCTCCATCGCAGGGGATACACTCCTGACCGACATCAACTATAAACCACTGACTCCCACAGCTACCTGGACTACTCTTCCTCCCACCCTGCTTCCTGTAAGGACTCCATCCCCTATTCCCAATTCCTCCGTCTACGCCGCATCTGCTCCCAGGATGAGGTGATCCACACCAGGGCATCACAAATGTCCTCATTCTTCAGAAAATGGGGATTCCCCTCCCCTATTATAGATGAGGCTCCTCCATACCCCGCAACACTGCCCTCTCTCCCCATTCCCCCACTCGCAACAAGGGCAGAGTCCCCTTGGTCCTCACCTTTCACCCCACCAGCCGGCAAATACAACAGATAGTCCTCCGCCAGTTTCGCCACCTCCAACATGACCCCACCACTCGCCACATCTTCCCATCTCCCCCCCTGTCTGCCTTCCGCAAAGACCGCTCCCTCCGCGACTCCCTTGTCAATTCTTCCCTCCCCTCCCGCTCTACTCCTTCCCCGGGCACTTTCCCTTGCAACCGCAAGAAATGCTACACTTGTCCCTTCACCTCCCCCCTCCACTCCTTTCAGGGACCCAAGCAGTCCTTCCAGGTCCGACAGAGGTTCACCTGCACCTCCTCCAACCTCATCTACTGCATCCGCTGCTCTAGATGCCAGCTGATCTATATCGGTGAGACCAAGCGGAGGCTTGGCGATCGTTTCGCCAAACACCTCCGCTCGGTCCGCAATAACCAACCCGACCTCCCGGTGGCTCAGCACTTCAACTCCCCCTCCCATTCCGTATCCGATCTCTCTGTCCTGGGCCTCCTCCACATCCAGAGTGAGCAACACCGCAAGTTGGAGAAACAGCACCTCATATTCCGCTTGGGGAGCCTGCATCCTCTTGGCATGAACATTGAATTCTCTCAATTCTGTTGACCCTTGCTGTCCCCTCCCCGTCCTACCACTCCCTCAGACCTCGGGCTCCTCCTCCTTTTTCCTTTCTTCCCCCCGCCTCCCCCCACCCCCTATCAGTCTGAGGAAGGATTTCGGCCTGAAACACTGCCTATATCCTTCGCTCCATAGATGCTGCTGCACCCGCTGAGTTTCTCCAGCATTTTGTGTACCCACCAAATATTCAATGTTGGTGCAGTGATAGTTAGTGATGTATTAAATCAGGGGGCAGCATTAGTTTTCGCATGCAAAATTTAATTTTTGAAAAAACGCCTGTGGGCCGTATGATTTCGGGTCACGGGCCGGATCCGGGAACAGGAACCAGGGAACAGCAGCAAGTCCCGAGACTCGCAGGCGACCTGGGTGCTACAGCCAGTCCCAGGGACGTGAGTGATCTGGGAACTGCAGAAAACGAATTGAAAAACATGTGAAAACTAATGCGATAAACACAGTGTCACATTAGTTAGTACGTATTATTAGTATGTATTATTACTAATTCATATTATTAGTATGTATTATTACTAATTACTAATTAAGTTAGCATGTATTATTGTTACCTCCATTTATTAACTATGGCGATAGATATGGCCCACCATCCGCTCACAGACATGGGGTCCTGGCCCCTGTTTTAAATATTAAATATTCTGATTGAAGAAAGCTGAGAAAGACTCTTTGGTCCAAGTTAAATTAAGACAAAATTCATTCCCCCTTCACCCTAAACTTGTGACCTCTGGTTCGCGAGTGATGCTGCCTGACCCGCTGAGTTGCTCCAGCATTTTGTGTCTATATTCGGTGAAAAACCAGCATCTGCAGTTCCTTCCTGCACATCAGGAAGGATAACTTTAACCAAAGCGTGAAAGATATTTTTAGAATAACCGGGCAAAGGGAACGGCAGGAGTGCAGAATGACTTTGCTGGATGGGAAGCTGAAGATAATGCTGCTCCAACTTCTTCATAATGTCATTGAATGGCACGTCTTTTGCCTTTATTGGGCGCAAGGAGATTCACGAGTGTGCCGCGCACTTCAGGACCGATCTCCGTGAGCAGAATCGCTTTCATGAGTTTGCAAACGGCCTTATTTGTTTCAGTCACTCTCTCTCCTTCACCACTAATCTCCATAATGTAGTTTGGAGTGAAAAAACAGTCTGCTCACTCCATATAGCAGCTGAAGTACTCTCTACTCTTGTCATAAGTGCCAAGGTTTCCGATGCAGCTCGTGGACGCTGGGGGGGGGGGGGGGGGGGGGGGTGTTAGCTAAAATTGAAGGAATTAATGCTCAAACCGTTGGGTTGTAAACGACCCAAGCAGAATATGAGGAATATGGGAAACCATTAGTCTATTCACTGTATGGGGACCCGACTTTTTCCCTGTCGGGTCTCCGGAGTCCTTGGGCCTAACATCATGGAGCCGGCGGCAGCCTCCGGCCGGAACCAACCTGGGGGCTCCAGTCGCGGAGCCTGTGGACCTGCCATCGCGGAGCTGGCCGACTTCGGAGCGGGAAGGGCTGTGGTGGCGCGCAGCTGCGATCCGACTTCCGAGCTTCAGAGGCTCCGGCCGCCGGCCCGGTGGACAGGAACATCGGGAGCTCGCAGGTCCCTGGTGGGAGACCGCTTTTCAGAGCTCCCGCAACGGCAACTTCCCCCGCTGGAATCGCGGAGTTTAAAGGACTTGGAGCGGGGCCTAACATCGCCCGGCGCGGCGTAAACGGCCGTGGGACTAACCATCGCCGGTCGGGGGCTTTAACATCGGGAGCCCCAGTCACCTCGACGCTGCAGTTCGACTGCGGGAGAAGAACAAAGGGAAGAGATAAGACTTTTGCCTTCCATCACAGTGAGGAGATGTTGGAGATTCCCTGTGATGGATGTTTATGTAAACTGTGTTAAGTGTGTGTCTTGGGTTTTTTTTTGTAATGTAAGACTGTAGAAAATGCAATTTCGTTCAAACCAAGCTGTTTGAATGAAAATAAAAGGCATTCTATTCTATTCTATTCACGCTGCACAATCAAGGACCAGTCTCACCCCGGTCACTCCCTCTTTCACCCTCTCCCATCGCGAAACGCACACCTCCAGATTCAGGGACAGTTTCTTCCCAGCCTATCAACTACTAGAGAGCAGTCCTGAGCTTCTATTTACCACAGACTATCTTTAATCAGACATTACTGGAATTTATCATGCATTAAACATCATTCCCTTTATCCTATATGTGTAGCATTGTGGATGGCTCGATTGTAATCATGTATTGTCTTTCTACTGACTGGTTAGCACGCAACAACAGCTTTTGACTGTACCTCGGTACACGTGACAATAAACTAAACTAAAGGGGCTGTCCCACTTGGGCGACCTAATTGGCGAGTATTAAAGAGTTTTAAAAAATGGCGTGTTGAAGATCTCCATCGACTATGTTGAAGACTGGCTACGACTAGCTACGAATAACTTCGGGAAAATTGGACACCGAATAGTGGAGAGTGAAGACGGCATCCTTCGATCTCCTTCGACCTCCCTTCAACTATGATGAAGATTATCTATGACTATCTACGACTACCTTCAACTACCTACGACTAACATGCCGACCTACTACAACCTACTACGACTAAACCTACGAGTAAAAAAGGTATCGATTTTTTCCATGGCGTTTTTATTTTACTCGCAGGCATTTTTTATCATATTGAAAAAAACGCCGCGACCTAGCCGAGGCCTCGAGTACGTAGAGACCACTCTCGAGCATGAAGGAGAGTTACGAAGACCTCCTACGACCTCGTGTCGACCTTGCTGCGAGTATGAGTCGAGGGCAAACTCTCCAGAACTCACCAATTAGGTCGCACAAGTGGGACAGGCCCTTAAAAGTAAACTAAAGGAGAGACAGATACATTGAAGGGACTCCAGGGGTGACAAATCTGTATATCTGGGCTCTGACTGTGGAGGAGCTGTGCCAAATGAACAGATACAACTTCAATGTTTTCTGAGCATTGAATCAAAGGCTTGCAGAGAAATCTATAGAAAAGCTGAGCGGTGAGTTGCTTTAATTTCTAAACCTACAGTGAATTCAGACTCAATTGAATTTGTAGACAATCATTGTGTTTGTAAAAGGTTTGCATGCAGAACCTGGCTGCCTGCGAATGCTCAATGTGGAAACAGGTCTTTTTTTATTTTAGTATAGTTTAGAGACACAGCGTGGAAACAGGCCCTTCGGCCCATCGAGTCCACGCCGACCAGCGATCCCGCACACTAACACTATCATACACACACTAGGGACAATTTACCATTTTTCATCGAAAAATTTATTAAATTATTAAAAATAATCTTTACAATATAATAAAACAAAACAGAACCCACAGCCACAATACAAGACAAACAAATATACTCAATAAACTACTGTACAGCTATGTAACAATCCTTGTCAATAGACAATAGACAGTAGGTGCAGGAGTAGGCCATTTGGCCCTTCGAGCCAGCACGGCCATTCAATGTGATCATGGCTGATCATCACCAATCAGTACCCCGTTCCTGCCTTCGCCCCATCTCCCCTGACTCTGCTATTTTTAAGAGCCCTATCTAGCTCTCCCTTGAAAGCACCCAGAGAACCTGCCTCCACCGCCCTCTGAGGCAGAGAATTCCACAGACTCACCACTCAAGGATGCATTCAACGGGGCCCAGCGGTCCCGGAAATCCCCCAGGGTGCCCGTGGACGGAGTACTGATTGGGGATGATCAGCCATGATCACAGGGGATGGCAGTACTGGCTCGAAGGGCCAAATGGCCTCCTCCTGCACCTTTTGTCTATTGACAGGGCGCTGAGTGTATACATTGGGCAAAGAATTTCACTCTGCATTGGCACATGTGACCATGAGGTATTCCATTCCGTCGGCATCTCTCAGTTTCCCTGTATTTCTCAGAGGTAAAAAGCTAAACAGTCTCCACATGCACACTAAAGATCATCACATGACTGAGAACCACCAAGTGCCATTTTGAGTAATCCATTTAGTGTGATTTAATATTTAATCTCCCCTGAATTTGACACAAGAATCCCATTAACATTTGAAGTTCAGACATGTTGAAGTAAAAACGGTTTGCAAACTATTTAGTCTGAGTGTGCAGATCAGTTGGAATACAGTAATTAGACAGTGAATTTTATGCAACTAGCCATTGTAATATTGTGAAGATCTCATGTTTGTTGCATATAAAGGGCCTATCCCACCTAGGCGATTTTTTCGGCAACTGCCGGAAACAGTCACAGTCGTAGTAGTTCGCTGAAAAACCGGCGACTGGACCCCCCCCCCCCCCCCACGACAATATCTACGACAACCTACCACCTAGTCAACGTCAAGCTGCGGCAAGCCACGCCAACCGGCGACGCATTAGGACGTTCACCTACGACCACACACGCGACAACCTAGGACAACCAAAGTCATCCTACGCCCACCCGCGACAAGCTACGACAAGCAATGACCCTGTCGGCGACAACTGAAGACAATTCAGTCGCCGGTACCTGTGGCCGGTTGACGTAGGAGGTCGCCAGTGGAATTCACCAAAGTCAGCGCCTGGCGACACCCAACGTCACCTGGCGACAACCTGCGACAGCACCTACGTCAGGAGAAGACAAGCTACGTCAAGCCCACAGTTGCCGAAAGGTTTTGAACATTTCAAAATCCAGCGGCGACAAGAATAAAGTGACGGCTCTTTAGGCGACTTGAGGAGACAACTCACGACCATGCAGCTGTCACCCCGCAAACATGCAACAACAGACTAGTCACCTGCAGTCCCCGAAAAAATCGCCTAAGTGGGACAGGCCCTTAAATCACACACTAGAGTTGAAAATATATCGCTTATCCTTCCTTATTTCCAAATCCTGGAACTTCAACACCAACTGAATAATGGTATTTCCAACACCAGGACTAGTTTAGTTTAGTATTTTTTAGATAAGTATTCCTTAGGACAGGTTTGGAAGAATATGGACCAAGCAGAGGCAAGTGGGACTAGTGTAGCCGGACATTGTCTCGACCCAAACGTCACCCGTTCATTCTCTCCAGAGATGCTGCTTGTCCCGCTGAGTTAACTCCAGCTATTTGTGTCTATAAAATGGCTGCACGCTTCAATGAAGAGGGCCATCGACCACCTGACTAATTGCATTTCTCCTCAGAGTCCATCGCACCGGGTGAATAATTTCATCACGGTGGCACATTAATAAAAGTCGACATGTTGACAAATGAGTTCAATTCTTCATTAAGAGTTATGTTTAATTGCAAGGCAAGATTTATCTGTCGATCTTTATGAGAGGAATAGATCGGGTAGACGCACAGAGTCTCTGGCCCAGAGTAGGTGAATCAGGGACCAGAGGACATTGGTTCAAGGTGAAGGGGAAAAGATTTAACAGGAATCTGAGGGGTACCTTTTCCACACAATGGTTGGTGGATGCTTGGAATGAGCTGCCAGAGGAGGTAGTTGAGGCTGTGACTATCCCAACATTTAAGAAACAGTTAGACAGGTACATGGATAGGACAGGTTTGGATGGATATGGACCAAACGCAGGCAGGTGGGACCAGTGTAGATGGGCCGGTGTGGGCAAGTTGAGTTGAAGGGCTTGTTTCAATAGACAATAGGAGCAGGAATAGGCCATTCAGCCCTTCGAGCCAGCACCGCCATTCACTGTGATCATGGCTGATCATCCCCAATCAGTACCCCGTTCCTCCCTTCTCCCCATATCCCTTGACTCCGCTGTCTTTAAGAGCTCTGTCTAGATTGACGTTGTTGATCTTCACGTGTACTGTTTATTCATTTTTTCTTGGTACCTGTTGATATCTCTCGTCTCCCTCTCCCCTGACTCTCAGTCTGAAGAAGGGTCTCGACCTGAAACGTCACCCATTCCTTCTCTCCAGAGATGCTGCCTGGCCCGCTGAGTTACTCCAGCATGTTGTGTCTATCTTGAAAGGGCCTACAATTAGTGGTGGATCATATCTTATCAAAGGAATTAGCGTTCAATGCAAAGGAAAGACGGGAGATTTGTTGATGAAAACTGGAACAAGAAACACGATGCTTTAACTAACCCTTAACTCTTTTATCAGAGACATTCTCTTCAATGAGCAGGATCTAGTGTGCAGACAGCAGCCGGGATTAAGCAGACCCGAAACAGCACCCGTTCCTTCTCCCCAGAGACCCTTCTTCAAACTGAGAGTCTGGGGAGGGGGAGACATAGAGATAAGGAAGTATAAGGTGTGAGAACAAGACATCAAAGGGGATGGAGATCAAGGAAGATGTAGAACTGATCGGCGAAGGTGACATGCAGTCAGGGACAGTCAGACTGATTGGAGAACTGGGAAGGGGGAGGGATGGAGAGTGAGCGAAAGCGAAAGTTACTTGGTTAGAAGTCAATATTCAAACTGCTGGGGTGTAAGCTGCCTAAGCGAAATATGAGTTGCTGTTCCTCCTGGAGATACTTGATCTCCACCCCCTTTGATGTCTCATTCTCACACCTTATACTTCCTTATCTCTGAAGGAGATTCAGAGAGTCACTCCCCTGACTCTCAGTCTGAAGAAGGGTCTCGACCCGAAACGTCACCCATTCCTTCTCTCCAGAGATGCTCCCTGCCCCGCTGAGTTACTCCAGCGTCTTGCTTCTGTCTTCGGTTTAAAACAGAATGGGTGACATTTCGGGTCGAGTCCCGGGTCTCTGGCGCTGTGAGGCAGCAACTCTACCGCTGCACAACCATGCTGCTTGGGTCATCTAGGTCCTTAATAGAAACATGGAACAATAACGTGTAGGAAGGAAATGCAGATGCTGGTTTAAATGGAAGATAGACACAAAATGCTGGAGTAACTCAGCGGGACAGGCAGCATCTCTGGAGAGAAGGAATGAGTGATGTTTAGGGTTGAAACCTTTCTTCAGACTGAAGAAGGGCCTCGACCCGAAACATCACCCATTCCTTCTCTCCAGAGACGTTGCCTGTCCCGCTGAGTTACTCCAGCATTTTGTGTCTATCGTCAACTCGACTTGAGTGTTGCCTGTCCTGCTGAGTACCTCTTTAGTTTTTAGGTTTTTAACATCTGCTGTTTTACTTTAGTCTTTGGGTGACTCATCAGGTGTAGCCGTGCTTGCCTCAGTGCCTTAAGTCTGCAGGATACAGACAGGACTCATCAGTACACACAACCTACGGGCCTGTCCCACTTGCCGATTTTTTCGGTGACCTGATACGTCAGTCAATGAATGCCGGCAGTCACTGAAAAAATTCGCCAAGTGAGACAGGCCCCTTGAAATACAACTCTCTCAGCCACAGGAAGCACAAACCAGCTGTTAATAGAAATTGATATTTCAAAATAGAAATACAACGCAGGGCGACCAGGTGCACTGTTGGCTTCGAGGTTGTTTGAACGAAGATACAGAACAGGGCGATCGAGTGAAGGGATATAATACCTCCACCCAACCAGGTGCAGAGACTCAGAGATGATCGTCCACTGAAACACGTAGCAGGAGATTCCATGTTTTAGTTTAGTTGAGTTTAGTTTAGAGATACAGCGCGGAAACAGACCCTTCGGCCCACCGAGTCCCCACCGACCAGCGATCCCCGCACATTAACACTATCCTACACACACTAGTGACAATTTTCATTTTACAATTTACAATGCTGCCTTACAGCACTTGCAGCGCTGAAGACCTGACTACGGGCGCTGTCTGTACGGAGTTTGTAGGTTCTCCCCTTGACCCACGTGGGTTTTCTCCGAGATCTTCGGTTTCCTCCCACACTCCAAATACTTACAGGTTTGTAGGTTAATTGGCTTGGTGTAAAGTGTAACATTGTCCCTAGTGTGGGTAGGATAGTGTTAATGTGCGGGGATCGCTGGCAGGTGCAGACTCGATGGGCCAAACGGCCCATTTCCGCGCTGCATCTCTGAACTAAGCCAGACTAACAATAAGCTGGTCTTCTTGTGTCATTGTGTCATTGACAGCAGCAGTTGGAAGACACAAAGCAGGATTGGAAGTCCATACCCTTCTGCTTCTTGACACAGATCAAGCGCAAACGCACACAACTGCATGTGTAGAGTTCCCTCAAGAATGAGCAGCGACTTGCCCCAGGGAGTTCCTGTATGACTCTTAAAAGCTTCAACTGGGCATGTTGGAAGGGAATGAATATTTGATAACCACCTCGAAAGTCTTTCCATTCACTCAGCGTGGCTATGAGAGGATAATTGCAGGACCATTAGCAAGATTCGCTGAATGTTTTGTGAGTTGGGGAGGCAGTAAATTGCTTCACAGCCCAAAAAACTAACGCAACCTGACACGACCATTAAACATATGCAGAAAGTGACTTTTGTCAACGAAAGAGCTCTTTATACCCGGTAAACTACAGAACCCCATCATGATATCTGCTACATTCAGGATTTCGCATAGACAATTTGAAATTAAATGGAATTATCTTAAACCACATCATTTATAGCAAAAACAAAAACTCAGTGATGTAAACATTAAATGGAAGCAGATAAGTGAATTGTCTCATCCGTCCGAAGTAATCTCTTTAGTCAGAGGGCGGTGAATCTGTGGAATTTGTTAATGGATTTTAAGACCGAGATAGATAGATTTTTGATTAGTGCGGGTGTCGGGTATTACAAGGAGGGCAGGAGAATGGGGTTGAAAGGGAAAGATAGACCAGCCATTATTGAATGGTGGCGTAGCCTAAATCTGCTCTTATCACTTATGACGTAGGGTCGCGAAACAAAACATCACCTATCCATGTTGCCCAATGTAATGTATATAATGTATTATTACCCATATCACACATCTGAGGTATGCTTTTACAAAATTGTATTCAAACGGCAGACAGGAAGACTGCCGCGTCCATTTTGGTTAAATTTTACGTGGAAGTCCGCCGAGCTGAGATGTTCAAATTTTCCTCTAGATGTCTGATATGGGTAATAATAACAATATTGACTGTCCTCTTTCGGGAGATACGACATATATTGCCCTCACTAGATCCATATTGCCCTTGTCTTCGACTCGGGCAATATGAATCTACTTCAGGCAATATATGTCGTATCCCCCTCAAGGCCAGTCAATATTCTATTAATGTATATAATGTAACTGTATAGTCAGGATCGAACCCGGGTCACTGGCACTGTAAGGCAGCAACTCTGGATACCTGGCTGCTTGCCACTGCCGTAATATATCCATGGATGCTGCCTGACCCTCCGAGTGATCCAGCATTATCCCACTAACTGCTCTTTCCGGGTTGCCGTTCAAAGTCTACCTCGTCCAAGAAAAGATGTTTCTATGGTTGGTGACATTATCAGTGAATCTGCTTCCAGTCGCACTATTCTTAGTCCTTAATTCCTTTTCTTTTGCCTTTATGTTCCTTTAAACCTGGATAGCAACCTTGGTATCCACGAAACAGTCCTCTCCATTTGAATTATTATGTTTGAATGATTGTATTAAATCCCCTGTCAAAAACTACAACAAAATAATGTCATTCTATACAACAATGTCCAAGCAGACGTCACAATGAATCAATTATTTTTGAAACACAATCACAGTTGTTATATAGACATACAGGGACGGAAGAAAAGATAATCCTTTTACTCCAAGCTCAGCTGAGTACAAATACTGGCAAGAGTCCACAAGATTCTCTTCACAATGACCGGCCTAAATCGTCAGCCACAGTCAAGAGTGTTTTGTTGTCATGTGTCCCAGATAGAACAATGACATTCTTACTCACAGCGGCACAACACAATATGTAAACATAGTACACTGTAAACTGCAGTTCCTTCATACACAATATATAGATACACTATTATATAATAAACAAGAAAAAAAATTATGTGCGTGTACATACTCACGTATACATATACACACACGCTCACACACACACACGCTCACACACGCGCGCACACTCACACAGGTACACGCTCACACACACACACACACGCTCACACACACACACACACACACACGCTCACACACACACGCTCACACACACACGCTCACACACACACGCTCACACACATGCTCACACACACACACGCTCATACACACACACACATGCTCACACACATATTCACACACACACACGCTCACACACACACACGCATGCTCACACACGCGCACATACTCACACAGGCACACACTCACACACACACACTCACACACACCCAAGCACACACTCCCACAGACACACACACACGCTCACACACACACACACGCTTACACTTACATATTGTGTATGAAGAAACGGCAGATGCTGGTTTAAACCAAAGCTAGACACAAAATGCTGGCGTAACTGTGCACGCACACACATATGTACACGTCAAATAACAAACAATAATAGTACAATATTAACCATAATAGTCGATGTAGATCAGAGCTTATTTGAGGTTGTAGTGTTTAATAGACTGGTTAGTACACAACAAACATTTTTGCTCTACCCGGGGGCACGTGACAATAAACTAAACTAAACTAATTCTCACCCGCTGAGTTTCTCCAGCATTTGTCTACCTTCGATTTTCCAGCATCTGCAGTTCCTTCTTAAACTAATTCTATGAGATGTTATTATTGCTTAGTCAGCGGACATTTGCTGTAAATGGCCAAAGTATTTAATCCCAACGCAGGTAGCTCATGTTTATGTAAGGGCATAAAATGAGATTTAGTTTAGGAAGGAAATGAGTGGCAGACACCCAGATTAGGATGCAAAAGGTGAGCAGGAGTGTTTGGCCTGAAATTGCATGTTCTGTGCTGGTTTCCCATTTACAAAACATTAACCCAAACGTCTCCGTTAGGTCCCGAAGAAAGATTTTTCTTATTTCATCTCAGGGCATGCAGAAAGTTTCAACCCTACTGCCTCAAGAAATGGATAAGACATTAGAACATAGAACATAGAACAGTGTCGCACAGGAACCTTGGCCCTTAGGGCCGCACGGTGGCGCAGCTGTTGAGTTGCTGCCTCACAGCGCCAGAGACCCTGGGTTTGGTCAGGTTCAAGTTCACGTTTATTGTCACGTGCACCAATTGGTAGAGTGAGATCTGAGTAGCCATACGAACGAATAAAAAGAACACAATGCACGATAGAGTTTAACATAAACATCCACCCCAACGGAATCAACGTTTCCCGCTTCAGTCATCTTCCTCTTTGTTCACCCGTGGTCGGGACCTTTGAACCCTCCGCAGTCGATCCCGACTACAGGTGCTGTCGTACGGAGTTTATACGCTCTCCCCATGGCCGCGTGGGTTTTCGGAATGTGTAGGACGGTGCTGGTGTTTGGGGATCGCTGGTCGGCGCGATAGAAAACACAACATTGGAGCCGGCCCTTCGGCCCATAATGTTTGTGCCCAACATGATGCCAACTTAAACAGATCTCACCTGCCTGTACGTGATCCATACCCCTCCACGACCTGCACTTCATCACTTCATAGGCTCTCGGAGTAGAATTAGGCCATTCGGCCCATCAAGTCTACTCCACCATTCAATCATGGCTGATATATTTCTCCATTCTCCTGCATTCTCCCCATGATCCCTGACACCCGTACTAATCAAGAATCTAACTATCTCTGCCTTAAAAAATATCCACTGACTTGGCCTCCACACCCTCCTGTGGCAATGAATTCTACAGATTCACCACCCCCTGCCTAAAGAAATGTCTCCTCATCTCCTTCGTAAAAGAACGTGCTTTAATTCTGAGGCTATGACCTCTGGTCCTAGACCCTCCCACTAGTGGAAACATCCTCTCCACGTCCACTCTACCCAAGCCATTAAATCTTAAAGCTTTAATCCTGGCAATGGCATATTTTGTTTTCTTCCTGCTGTCTGTTGGAATATGTGTGCAATGTTAGTCTCATTTTACATTCTGTGTGTGTTTGTCTGAGTCCAGGTGCCTGTGTTGCTACTGCAAAGGAAGATTCCCATTGTATCTGTGCCTTACTGTACATGTGCACACTACAATAAATATGACTTGGCACGACAGTAGGGTAAATGGGACAGGCAAGATCTCTCCCACAAGGGCCAAACGTGGCCCCTTGGGCCAAATTGCCTCCTTCCCCATTTTTCATTCCTGACACAAGTCTGGTCAAATCTCACAAGACGGAAAGTCTAGATCTTACCTTCCTCTCCTTCTCCAGTGGGCCATTGGAGAACAATTCAACAGTAAATACCTTTGAGAACTGGGCCTATTCAATCGTGCCGTATTGTACAAAATAGAAAGATAGAATTGCTGTGGTATAGTTGGAGGGCCATTTGGCCCATTGAGTTTATATTGGCCTCTTTCCGGGACGCATGATGGCACAGTGGTAGAGTTACTACCTTCCTGCGCCAGAGACCCGGGTTGTATCCCGACCACGCGTGCTGTCTGTATGGAGTTTGTACGTTCTCCCCGTCACCTGCGCCATGATCTCTGGTTTCCTCCAACACTACAAAGACGTGCAGGTTTGTAGGTTAATTGGCTTTGGTAAATTTGTAAATTGTCCCTGGTGTGTGTAGGATAGTGATAGTGTGCGGGGATCGCTGGTCGGCTCCGGACTCTGTGAGCCGAAGGGTGGTAGTCAGGATCGAACTCGGGTCTCTGGCGCTGTAAGGCAGCGACTGTAACGCAGCGTCCCCGTGTCAACCCTTATTCCCCTTTGTATCATTTGGCCAAGGTTCAGTTTCAGTTTTAATTTCAGTTTAGTTTATTGTCACGTGTACCGAGGTACAGTGAAAAGCTTATGTTGCGCGCTAACCAGTTAAGGGCCTGTCCCACTGTACGAGGTAATTCAAGAGTTCTCCCGAGTTTTCCCCTGATTTGAACTCGGAGAATGTCCGTGGCGGGTCCGTAGGAGTTCGTGGATGTCTCGTAGCGGCTTGTACGAGTAAAAAGTAACCATTTTTTTCATCACGAATATTTGTTTACTCGTGGACATTTTCCACAGTGTTGAAAAAACGTCACAAGTTTACCGGATTTCCCGAGTACCTACTGTTACTCGTACGAGCCGCTACGAGACATCCCCGAACTCCTACGGACCCGTTACGGACATTCTCCGAGTTCGAATCAGTGGAAAACTCAGGAGAATTACCTTGTATAGTGGGACAGGCCCTTTAGTGGAAAGACAATACATGATTACAATCGAGACATCCATATACAGATACATGATACGGTAATATAATTTAGTGCAAGAGTTAAAAACTTTTAAATCCATCACCCTAGCTCTTTGTAATCATTCACTAATGGGAAGAGCCTCTCACTATCTTCCATATATATTCAATCTCCATGGTATTGTAAATACTAATGGATGCTCATCTCTGAGAACTGGAAATACACTGTTCTAAGCACGATTGCAAAGTTGTCTTTTATCATCAATCATTTCCTCGCTGACTGAGGTTCAGATACCAACACTCATTCTGTTTTGTTGAACTGATATTCACACAACAGATCTTCATGGTCAGACCACTTACAACACTTACTTTGGCCCCCTTCGTTCATGGCTGACCATGGGTGTCTCAAGGGTGCTATTCCCTATATGGAGGACGCCTGTGCGTGACTTTGTTTAACGTGGGGGAGACTGGTGCACAGACAGCCGCCACACGGTCCTTGACAGATCTGGGTCAGGATCCTGTGGCATGGAGTCCAAGACGACCGGAGACCCTTTCCTGCTGCAGCCTTCATCCGCCTTCCCAGCCGCTGTGACGCTCCACTAATGTCACCCATCGTCCTCCGCCTGTTCCACCGTTGAGGTTTTGGTTGGATTGCTCTTTGTCAGGGACCTCCCCCCCGACCTTACCGCCGTGGGTGGCCCTACCAGACGGCATCGCTCTCAGGATCTCATGTCCACACAAGCTTCTCCACCACGACAAGGTGACAAGCCACGGAGACAACTAGGACTTGAAAATGGTGCTAAATTGGTGAACTGCAGATGCTGGTTTAAACTGAAGATAGACACAAAATGCTGGAGTAACTCAGCGGGACAGGCAGCATCTCTGGAGAGAAGGAATGGGTTGGAACCTTTCTTCACACAGGTACTCAGGAGGATCACCATTTTTTCCAGCAGATAACATTAATGGAATTTTTTTTTTGAACTGTGATTAGTTAAATAACTGACATGCAAAAATATGTTGCTGATAAATTAAACCAAACACATTCAATACAAGTTCGGAAATTCAAATAAGATAACTAATCAACTATCTGGATTACTCATATTGGCATTTAAGAAGAAAATCTCTTCAGCATACAAAAAAGCATTAAAGTGAGATTGAATTTGTGTTTAAAAATAATTTGTCAATAATTAAATTTGGTGATGTGCAACTTGTTCGGAAAGTTTAAATTGGCAAGCAAAACACAAAGTGCTGGCGGAAGCCAGTGGGGAGAAGGCAGGAACGGGGCACTGATTGTGGATGATCAGCCATGATCACATTGAATGGCGGTGCTGGCTTGAAGGGCCGAATGGCCTACTCCTGCACCTATTGTCTATTGTCTATTGTCTATTGAGACAGCATCTGGGGAGGGAATGGTCAGGTGATGTCTCAGGTCAGGACTCTTTTAGTGCCCACTTTGGTGACCCTCGGACTATCCTTGATCGGGCTTTGCTGGCTTTACCTTGCCCTAAACGCTATTCCCTCGTCATGTATCTGTACACTGTAAATGGCTCGATTGTAATCTTGTATTGTCTTTCCGCTGACTGGTTAGCACGCAACAAAAGCTTTTCACTGTACCTCGGTACACGTGACAATAAACTGAACTGTAAACTGTAACTGTAGGGTTTAGCGTTCAGAGCGGAAACAGGTCCTTCGGCCCACCGATGATCCCCGCACATTAACACTATCCTACACACATCAGGGACAATTTACAATTTTACCGAAGGCAATTAACCTACAAACCTGTGGATCGTTGGAGTGTGGGAGGAAACCGGAGCACCCGGGGGAAACCCCGCCCGGTCACAGGAGAACGTACAAACTCCGTACAGACAGCGCCTGTAGTCGGGATCGAACCCGTGTCTCTGGCGCTGTAAAGCAGCAACTCTACCGCTGCGCCACCCTGCCGACTGTTCTTCAGATCCAGTCAATGACTGCTTCACACAATGTTGTTTTGCACCAGGTGAGGGTGGAAAGATTCAATTAAAAAAACTGAGGGTATCTTTTTCACACAAGGGGCGGTGTGTGTATGGAACAAGCTGCCGTTGATAACCAGGTAGTTGAGGCTGGGCCTCCCGCAATGTTGAAGAAACATTTAAACAGGTACATTAGATAGGACTGATTTAGAGGAATATGGGCCAAAACGAAGGCAGATGGGACTAGTGCAGATTGGTCTAGTTGGCCGGAGTGGGCAGGATGGGCTGAGGGGTTTGTTTCCACACTGTATGACTCTGTGACTGTGACTCTATGTGGAATATTTCTTTCTTTAAAACAACAAGGAGGTCTCTGCATGTAGTTTTTTTCTCCCCTAGATAACCCCCAGTATTAGTGCTTGGAGACCTCCAATATTACAGTCTGTGGTTAAAGGGGTAGCAAGGGTTAGTTGAAGTCTCCCCCTCTCTTGGTCCCTCCCCCACGCTGGTTCTCCGACTAGTTTCACTCTCCTCCTGCTTATTTTTACTGTTTGTATGCCTCGTTGTCACCTTCCACATTTCCTTCAGCATCATCTGCTTTGATCTGTTCTTTTCACACACCTTCCATGCTCTTTGCACCCTTCCATATCTCGTTTCCCTCTCCCCTGACTCTTCGCCTGAAGAAAGGTCTCGACCTAAAACGTCACCCACTCCTTCTCCCCAGAGATACCTGTCCCCTGAATCCGCAGTGTCTACCACTCCTGTGAACTACAAGAAAAAGTGTTTCCTTGTCTCTGTGGCCATTCGAGCCAGCACCGCCCGATCATGGCTGATCATCCCCAATCAGTACCCTGTTCCTGCCTTCTCCCCATATCCCTCTTTAGTGCGTGTTGTCTTGAGAAGGAGGTCTTTATAAGCCAACTTAAAGACCACACAACTCTTAAAAATCTAACAATCATATCCACCATCACAGCCGTCAAAACTGTGTCTTCAGTTTAGATTAGAGATACAGCATGGAAACAGGCCCTTCGGCCCACCGAGTCCGCGCCGACCAGCGATCCCCACGTACTAACGCTATCCCCCACACACCAGGGACAATTTACATTTATATCAAGCCATGTAACCTACAGAAATGTACATCTTTGCATTGTGGGAGGAAACGGAAGATCGCGGAGAAAACCCACGCAGGTCACGGGGAGAACGTGCAAACTCCGTACAGACAGCGCCCGTAGTCAGGATCAAAGCCGGGTCTCTAGCGCTGTGAGGCAGCAACTCCACCGCTGCGCCACCGTGCCACCCTGCAGATGCAGATTAATTCTGCATTTCAACTATCTTGTTTATGATCTTGAAATGAATGATGCTGAAGACTGATTGTGTAGGAAATAAAGTTATTTATTTGGGAGTGTCCATTGACAGAGCAGAATGCACCAGAGTATTTACTCGATTACGAATGAATTAAATGACTAGAATGTGTTTGGTTTTTTACCTTCAAGGGCAATGGGTACTAAATGGAGATTGGTACTGTCTGCCTGGAGGGAGATGCGTTGAAATGAGATGCTGTGAACATTTAGCTTGCCAGCATTGTAGCCGGAACATTCAGAGAACAAACTAACACTGCTGAAGATAGACGCAAATTTATGGAGTAACTCAGCGGGTCAAGCAGCGTCTCTGGAGAGAAGGAATAGGTGACGTTTCGGGACAAGATCCTTCATCAGATGAAGGGCCAAGTCATTGGATATTTTTAAGGCAGAGATAGATAGATTCTTGATTAGTACGGGTGTCTGAGGTTATGTGGAGAAGGCAGCAGAATGGGGTTAAGAGGGATCAGCCATGATTGAATGGCAGAGCAGACATGATGGGACAAATAGCTGCTGAGTCTACTCCACTGTTCCACTCATGGCTGATCTATCTCTCCCTCCTAACCCCATTCTCCTGCCTTCTCCCCAGATCCCCTGACACCCGTACTGATCAAGAATCTTTCTATCTATCTCTGCCTTAAAAATATCCACCGACTTGGCCTCCACAGCCTTCTGTGGCAAAGAATTCCACAGATTCACCACCCTCTGACTAGAGAAATTCCTCCTGATCTCCTTTAAACATCCTTTAATTCTGAGGTTATGACCTCGGGACCTGGACTCTCCCACTAATGGGAACATCCTCTCATCCTCTCCACATCCACTCTATCCAGCGTAGGAGAGAGCGGGAAAGCAGGAGTTACTTGAAATGAGAAAAATCGTAAACAATCTGGAGGTGTGTGTATTCACATTACTGTACCTCTTGCCTAATGGGAGGCAATGCGACAGTAGGTTCTGGTGCCAGACATGTGTTAAGATGTGTTAACATGTGTTAGGACATGTGATGACACACTGGTCAACCTGAGGAGCACCTTCAGCAACAGACTGGTTCCACCAAGATGCAGCACAGAACGCCACAGGAGATCCTTCTTCCCTGTGGCTCTCAAACTGCACAACTCCTCCCCTTCTGTTGTGGGGTAGACTGACTCACCTCCCCTCCCCCCAATCATTGCACATCCCCAATCCTTTCCACTCGTCACTTTAATGTTTCGTGTATCTTGTGTTTTATAACTGATGGCAGATCAATTTTCCCCCTGGGATGAGTAAAGTTCTATCGTATCGTATCATTAACCCAAAACCCCTCTCATAAGAGGCCAAGGCTTGAGGGCGGCACGGTGGCGCAGTGGTGGAGTTGCTGCCTCACAGCGCCAGAGACCCGGGTTCGATTCTGACTACGGGTGCTGTCTGTGCGGAGTTTGTACGTTCTCCCCGTGACCTGCGTGGGTTTTCTCCGGGTGCTCCCACATTCCAAAGACGTACAGGTTTGTAGGCTAATTTGCTTGGTATGAAGGAAAAATTGTCCCTGCTGTGTGTAGGGTAGTGTTAATGTGCGGAGATTACTGGACGGGCCGAAGGGCCTGTTTCCACACTGTATCTCTAAACTCTGTGCACTGTACACGGCTCGATTGCTATCATGCATTGTCCTTCCACTGACTGGATAGCATGCAACAAAAGGTTTGTAGGTTAATTGGCTATGGTTAAAAATTTTTAATTGTCCCTAATGCATGTAGGATAGTGTTAGTGTATGAGGAGGATCGCTGGTTGGTGTGGACTGTTCACATATTCTGTTGTGTTGCTGCAAGTAAGAATTAAATTGTTCTATCTGGGACATGGGCCAATAAAACATTGACTCTTGAATCGTGACTCGGTGGGCCAAAGGGACTGTTTCCGCGACGTGTCCCTAAAAAAAATGAGGGACACGCTAAGGGAAGAAGGTTCTCGAGGGATTTTTATTTTCACTGTGGACTGATGCCTAAGGATACTTATTAAATATATATATATATATATATATATATATGTGTGTGTGTGAGTGTGGAAGCTGAACAAAATGAAAGCTCATCCCTTATTGTCCTCTGTGATCTGGCTACTGACATTGACTGTCACCCTGGGCAAATTAACAGAGGGGATCAAAATATAGTTTTGGACTGAGACTCATGCACATTTTATATCTCATTTTAAAATGTAATATCCTCCAGCACTCCAGGTGCTTCTGTGGGAATCCATAATGGTCTCACAGCCCCAGAGGGCTTTAATTCAGAATTAATCGTGTTCTAAATTAATTGAAGATGAAGGAGCCTTCTTAATGGTCGAAACCATGGCGACAATGGTGCGGCCTCGAACTGACACGTCAGGAAATGCGTGCAAAGGAATAGAAAAGTGATGAAAGAAGTTTCTTCATCATAACTCATGGGGCCAAGGAACGAGCGTTCACGTCGCGGACCTGTTTCCACCAATCATTCCACCACCACACACAAGAAGTGACAAGACAGACACCGTTGTATGCGGATGCTGAGAGGTGTGTTCAGCTCTGGCTGAACAACTTAAAATATATGTATTTTTTAAAAATTAGAAGCATTTAAACATATCATAATCAAAACACATTTTGTTTATCAATTAATAGTTGGGATCCCAGCTATCAAAATTGTTGGAGTCCTCGTTTATCAATTACATATTAACTCAGCTTCTATTTGTTTATTTTTTTAATAGATAGGAAGAGAGGAGAAAATAAAAACGATTAAAAGAAAAGAATAACTTACTAATAATACAATTTTGGAGATAGGTCCGTAGATTATAAAACATAACTATTCATCTAATCCTGCGTTGAGGTTTCAGTCAGGCTTCCGTGCCGGACCAGTTTATCCTTTCAGAAAATCAATAAAAGGCCATATTCTAGCAAATAATTCTGGTTTGTCAATTAAGACAAATTAATTAATTTTTTCCAAATGTAAGGTCTCCAACATCGCCACGATCCACATTTTGATTGTGGGGGTTGTTGGATTTTTCCAAAATTTTAATATTAATTTTTTTCCCAGTTATTATACTATAATCAGGGAAGTTTCTTTGGCTTGTTGTAAGTTTTAGGCTTTGTTCTGATATTCCTAATATTGGCTGAACAACTTCTAATCTTGTGTGTGGACTCGATAAGAAGAAGGCCATAATTCATAAATGATAGGAGCAGAATTATTCGGCCCATCAAGTCTACTCCGCCATTCAATCATGGCTGATCTATCTCTCCCTCCTCACCCCATTCTCCTGCTTTCTCCCCATAACCTGACACCTGCACTAATCAATATTCTTTCTCTCTCTGCCTTAAAAATATCCACTGACTTGGCCTCCACAGCCTTCCGTGGCAAAGAATTCCACAGATTCACCACCCTCTGACTAAAGAAGTACCTCCTTATCTCCTTTCTAAAAGAACGCCTTTGAATTCTGAGGCTATGACCTCCAGTCCTAGATTCTCCCATCGGCTGAAACATTCTGTCCACATCCACTCTATCTATGCCTTTCATTATTCTGTAAATTTCCATGAGGTCCCCCCTTATTCTTCGAAACTCCAGCGAGTACAGGCCCAGTGCCGTCAAACGCTCATCATAGGTTAACCCACTCATTCCTGGAATCATTCCTGTAAAATTCCCTTGGACCCTCACCAGAGCCAGCACATCCTTCCTCAGATATGGGGCCCAAATTTGCTCACAGGACTCCAAATGCGGCCTGACCAGCGCCTTATAGAGCCCCAGCATTCATTTATAATTGAATAAATAAATATGTTGGTGCATTCTGCACTGCAAATTGACTCTCTCATAAAGTAAATAACTTTATTTCCTACACAATCAGTCTTCAGCATCATTCATTTCAAGATCACAAACAAGGCAGATTAGATGCAGAATAAAACCGCATCTGCAGCCGGCACGGTGGCGCAGTGGTAGAGTTGCTGCCTTACAGCGCCATCCTCCCCGAAAGGAGTTTGTACTTTCTCACTGTGGCCAGCGTGGGCTTTCTCTGAGACCTTTGATTTCCTCCCACACTCCAAAGACACACCGTTTTGTAGGTTAATTGGCTTGGTGTAAATGTAACTTGTCCCTGGTGTGTGTTGGATAGTGTAGGGGCGCAGGGATCGCTGGTCGGCGCGGGCTCGGTGGGCCGAAGGGCCTGTTTCCGCACTATATCTCTAAGCCAATCTAAACTATCATCAGGCTAAAATTTAACCTTATGTTAGTCTTTCATGCACCTCAAGGACTTTCCTGCAGCCCATATAAACTATATTCATCTTTTTTTCCCAGGGATACTGCCAATTAAGAGCTACCTTATTGATTGTCCTATAATGCATTCTGAGACTTAAGTTGAAAACAATTAAGTGCCCTTATAGGCAGCCTTCAGGTGAAGACAGAGTCCCTCTGGTCCAATGTGATTTAGATGCAGGAATTCACTGTAAATGTTCGGCACTCCAGCTAACTGCACTTAGCAGTCAGAGGCGATCGGATATTTAATAAGAATGTACAACCGTGAGAAATCGCAAACTATTGTTTAAAATTATTCGTTTTTAGTTTTAGTTTCAGAGAAACAGCGCGGAAACAGACCCAGCGATCCCCGCACACTAACACTATGCTACACACACTAGGGACAATTTACATTTATACCCAAGCCAGTTAACCTACAAACCTGTACGTCTTTGGGATGTGGGAGGAAACCGAAGATCCCAGAGAAACCCCACGCAGGTCACGGGGAGAACATACAAACTCCGTACAGACAGTGCCCATAGCCGGGATCGAACCCGGGTCTCCGGCGTTGCAAGCGCTGTAAGGCAGCGACTCTACCGCTGCGCCACACAAGTGATTAAAGATTAAACATAATTACTGGGGAAATAAGACAGTGTGCAAACTGGTTCTCAGTGTAAACCCATAAATATTCTCATCGGGGCCACATTCATTCTTTCATCAATCCAATAATGACAACATCTTGATATGTTGATAAAAGGAACTGCAGATGCCAGTCTATTTAAAAAAAAGATACAAAGTGTTGGAGTAACTAAGTGGGTCAGGCAGCATCTCTGGAGAAGAATTTCTTTGGTCTGAGGGCGGTGAATCTGAGGAATTCATTGCCACAGAAGGCTGTCGTGTCAATGGATATTTTTAAGGCAGAGATTGACAGATCCTTGATTAGTATGAGTGTCGGGAGATATGGGGAGAAGGCAGGAGAATGGGGGTAGGAGGGAGGGATAGATCAGCCATGATTGAATGGCAGAGTAGACTTGATGGGCCGAATGGCCTCATTCTGCTCTTATCAATTATGAACTTATAAAGTTCACAGACTGTCCTGTTCAAGGAGCCAGTAGTTTCCATCAGACTAACTCAATCAATTTTCAGCCACCACCTACGGCTCTGTAACTCTATAAATGAAACTGCTTTTTATTAACAGAGGTAATTACAGGCAGCTGCAAGCTCAGAAGTTTGATCCTCTTGTGTCATTTCTTTTTGATAATGGAAAGGTTCCGACAGAAGGTACAGTGTATTAAACACACAATGACACACACAACCAAGGACAACTGCTCAATAAATTTTACTGGGACTGCGGCAAAAATCAGCCTGCATCAAAAACGTCACTGCCACCCAACCCGAACTGAAATGACTGATATCTGCAACTCACAAGTTGTAGGAGTAGAATTAGGCCATTCGGTCCATTGAGTCTACCCCGCCATTCGATCGTGCTGAATGTCCCAATCTCCACTTAGTACTCATTGTCCTTCAAGGTAAAATTCAAACATAATCTAGTCATTTCACACAAGATATAGGAGTAGAGTTAGGCCATTCGGCCCATCGAGTCCACTCCGCCATTCGATCATGGCTGATCTCTGCCTCCTAATCCCATTTTCCTGCTTTCTCCCCATCACCCTTGACACCCATTTTAATCAAGAATTTGTCTATCTCTGCCTTAAAAATATCCACTGACTTGGCCTCCACAGCCCTCTGCGGCAATGAGCTCCACAGATTCACTACCCTCTGACTAAAGAAGTTCCTCCTCACCACCTTTCGAAAAGGGCGCCCTTTAATTCTGAGGCTGTGACCTCTGGTCCTAGACTCTCCCACCAGTGGAAACATCCTCTCCACATCCACTCTATCTATGCCTTTCATTATTCTGTACGTTTCAATGAGGTCCCCCCTCAACCTTCTAATCTCCAGCGAGTACAGGCCCAGTGCAGTCAAACGCTCATCATATGCTAACCCACTCATTCCTAGGATCATTCTTGTAAACCTCCTCTAGACCCTCTCCAGAGCCAGCACATCCTTCCTCAGATATGGGGCCCAAATCTCCTCACAGCACCTTAGAGCCTCAGCATTACATCTCTGTGTTGGTATTCCAGTCCTCTTGATATGAATACTGTATTGACCCTCACAACTGAATCTTTATCTCAAAGTTAATGATATTTTCTGATGCAAATTCTAACTAGTGTAGAAATGCCATCTCAGCCACAGCCTATATATCAACCAAAAGAGAATGGAAGATAGACACAAAAAGCTGGAGTAACTCGGTGGGTCAGGCAGCATCTCTGGAAGAAAAGGAATAGGTGACGTTTCAGTTGTTCAGACTGAGAGGTAGAGGTGATTTATATGTTTTAGTTTAGTTTGGAGATACAGCGTGGAAACAGGCCCTTCATCCCACCAGGTCCGCGCTGACCAGCGATCCCCGCACACTAACACTATCCTACACACACTGCGGGACAATTTACATTTATCCCAAGCCAATTAACCTACAAACCAGTGCGTTTTTGAAGTGTGGGAGGAAACCGCAAGCACCTGGAGAAAACCCACGCTGATAACGGGGAGAACAAACAAACTCTGCACAGACAGCACCCGTGGCCAGGATCGAACCTGGGTCTCAGGTGCTGCAAGACAGCAACTCTACCGCTGCGCCACCGTGACACCTATTGCTAAACAAAAAGGTACATCTTGGAATTGGAGAACCTCAGCCAAACAAAAAGAAAAATACCAACTTAATAATGTTTAAATAATACATTTAAAAGATTTACTTTAGACTCTCAGAGATCCAGCGCAGAAACAGGCCCTTCGGCCCACCAAGTCCGTGCCGACCGATGAGCATCCGATACACCAGCGCTATCCTACACGCCAGGGACAATTTATAATTTTTATCAAAATCAATTAACTGACAAACCTGTACACCTTTGGAGTGTGGGAGGAAGCCGGAGCACCCGGAGAAAAAACCCAAACGTTCACAGGGAGAACGTACAAACTCCGCACAGACAGCACCCGTGGTCAGGATCGAACCCTGGTCTCTGGCGCTGTGAGGCAGCAACTCTACCGCTGCGCCACCGTGCCGCCCCAAAGTACTTATTACGACTGTTCTTTCATGATGCCAGCACGGGTGTTCAGAGTTTAGAGATGCCACACAGGAGCAGGCCCCACCGCCCACAACGATGGCAATGTCTGCGTAAAACCCTGAGGCACTTCCAAACATAAAGTGCTTTGGACAACATGCACTTTAAAACATCCCAAGATTATAAAATACACCATTAAAATATCAATCCTTCTTTAAAGAGTTGTAAATAGACCAAGTTAAAATGGAGAGTGGCTGGGTGGGAGGGGAGGATGAGTGAGAGAGAGAGAGAGAGAGAGAGAGAGAGAGAGAGAGAGATGGAGATGGAGAGAGAGAGATATGGAGAAATGGAGAGGGGGGGAGGGAGAGGGAGTTGGAGAGAGAGAGAGACACAGTGAGAGTGAGTGAGATTGAGTGAGTGAGAGGGAGAGAGGAGGGAGGAGAAAAGGAGAGGGGAAAGGGAGAGGGGGAGAGATGGGGAGAAAGTGAGAGAGAGGGGGAAGAGAGGGGAAAGCAAGAGGAGGGGGAGAGAGGGAAAAAGAGAGAGGGGGGGAGAGAGAGAAAAATAGAGTAAGAGAGGGGGAGAGGGGGAGAGAGAAAATAGAGAGAGTGAGAAGGGAAAAAAATTGTGAGAGAGAGAGGGGGGGTGAGAGAAATAGAGAGAAAGATATAGGAAAAGAGAGAGAGGAGAGGGAGAGAGAGGGAGAGAAGGGGAGAAAGAAAGGAGGTAGAGAGAGAGAGAGGGGGGAGGGTGAGAGAAATAGAGGAAAAGATATAGGAAAAAGAGAGAGGGAGAGAGAGAGAGGAGAGAGAGGGAGAGGGAGAAGTAGAGAGAGAAGAGCGAGAGAGAGGGGAGAGTGGTGAGAGAAATAGAGAGAAAGATTATAGGGGGAGAGAGAGAGAGAGGAGAGAGGGAGAGGGAGAGAGAGAGAGAGAGGAGAGAGGAGAGAGAGAGAGGAGATTTGAGATGAGAGAGAAGAGAGAGAGAAGAGAGAGAGAGAGGTAGAGAGAGAGAGAGAGAGGGGGAGGGTGAGAGAAATAGAGAGAAAGATATAGGAACAGAGAGAGAGAGGGAGAGAGAGAGATAAACTGAGAGTTGGCGGGAGTGTCTATGCGTGAGTGCCTTGTAACCATTCCATTTGACCCAATTTAACATTGGTGCTGTTGGTGCAGCATCACAGGCCGTGACTGATGATACCAAAGCCCATGTTTGCCTTGAGGTATCGGCAGTTGCGATGTTAGATTCCAAATGGATCCATGGCTGAAGCCATTTAGGATGATTCAGTGACAGTCGCTGCTTTCAGTGTGTCCGTGAGCAGCGTTCCATTCACTTCCATCGCAGGCACAAGGACCTCAGCAGCAATGTTGGCTGGGATCGACATTCATTCTGGTTCACATGCTTGCAATGTTACTCTGCAGCGTCAACTCTGCATTGTAATCCATCTGTAAATTGTGCTACTGTTGATTTCAATGCAGTCAGATTTTAAAAGCATCGTCCAACACACAGACATATGTGTAGGAAGGAGCAGCGAACGCTGGTTTACATCGAAGACACACACAAAATGCTGGGGTAACTCTGCGGGACAGGCAGCTTCTCTGGAGAGAAGGAATGTGTGATGTTTTGGGTCGAGACCCTTCTTCAGACTCAGGGTGTGGAGAGGATGTTTCCACTAGTGGGAGAGTCTAGGACCAGAGGCCATAGCCTCAGAATTAAAGGGCGTACCTTTAGAAAGGAGGAATTTCTTTAATCAGAGAGGAGGTGAATCTGTGGAATTCATTGCCACAGACGGCAGTGGAGGCCAAGTCAATTGATATCTTTAAGGTGGAGATTGTCAAATTCGTGATTACTGCGGGAGTCAGGAGTTCTGGGGTGAGAGGGAGAGATAGATCAGCCATGAATGGATGGCGGAGTAGACTTGATGGGCCGAATGGCCTAATTCTGTTCCTAGAACTTATCAACTTATGAACAAATGAACATCACAGATTTTTCAGATTTTGAAATTATTCTCCAAAATTTTCATGTTCTGGTTATCAAAAAATTATTACAAAAATTAACCTTGTTGATTTCAATCATTATTTGTGGCAAAAGATACCTCTTTATTTTTCTGGGAAGATCTAGATGTAACATATGCTGTATTAAAGAAGCAGTTTGTCTATAATAAAATTCAAAGTGTGACTCCATTAAACTGCAACAGCTCGGTCTGAAATTAGTTTAGTGCTTTGTTGTAAGTGGTGTGTTATTCTACTTGCAATGTTTAATCTAACCCACGAGCTGAAGAAAAGAAAATGCTGGAGAAACTTGTCTTCTTCTTGGATGTACTTTTACATGTTTGCTCCAGTGAAATCAATCGAACCAGGCAGCGTTCGAAACATATTTGTTCCTTTTGGAAGAAGATGAGTGCCTCAGAAGCAGTGGAGGCCAATTCTCTGGATGCTTTCAAGAGAGAGTTATAACCCTGTCCCACGGTACGAGTTCATTCCAACTGCTCTCCCGAATTTAAAAAAAATCAAACTCGTGGTAACCACGGAGAATGAGGGTAGCGGGTACGTCGGAGCTCGGGGACGTCTCTTAGCGCTAACGGCAGGTACTCGGGAAGCCTCGCTAACGGCAGGCAAGCACGGGAAGACTCGTGAAGATTTTTCAACATGATGAAAAATGTCCACGAGAGCCCCGAGTACCGACGAGCGGCCATTACCGTAAATCTCCGAGTTCGAATCAGGGCAAACTCGGGAGAACTCTTGGAACGAACTTGTACTGTGGGACAGGGCTTTAAGATAGAGCTCTTAAAGATAGGGGATATGGGGAGAAGGCAGGATCAGGGTACTGATTGTGATGATCACAGTGAATGGTGGTGCTGACTCAAAGGGCCAAATGCCCTACTCCTGCACCTATTGTCTATTGTCTATTGAGGAGGAATTTCTTTAGTCAGAGGACGGTGAATCTGTGGAATGTTTTGCCACAGACGGCTGTGGAGGCCAAGTCAATGGATATTCTTAAGGCAGAGATTGATAGATTCTTGATTAGTACGGGTGTCAGGGGTTATGGGGAGAAGGCGGGAGAATGGGGTATGTGGGAGAGATAGATCAGCCATGATTGAATGGCGGAGTAGGCTTGATGGGCCGAATGGCCTAATTCTGCTCCTATCACGTTCCAGCCCCTCTACTTTCAGTCTGAAAAATGGACCCTTCTTCAGACTCAGTACTCTGACTGATGAAGGCCAATGTGTCTCCCTGTGATGATGATGATGCAGACATTAAATAAAGAATTTAATCAAACATTTGTAAGTTCATGCAAGATAGGAGAAGAATTAGGCCATTCAGCCCATCATGTTTTCTCCACCATTCACTCATGGCTGACCTATCTCTCCCACTCAACCTCATTCCCAATACAAGTCACCATTTATTGTTTGAGACATCAGCATCAAATAGGTTTCCCATTGTTATTTATCGGTGCTAGCTGTGCGTACATTTAGTCTTGTTCTACCCAGTCATAAAAAGCCACAACTCACCACATTTCAAAACTCCCTCATTTGCTCCAAAGCACTTCAGGATAATCAGTCTGAAGAAGGGTCTCGACCCAAAACGTTACCCATTCCTTCTCTCCAGAGATGCTACCTGTCTCGCTGAGTTACTCCAGCACTTTGTGTCTATATTTTGTGTAATACTACATAAATACATGGCTTTCGCCAGCATCCCTTTTTTGTCTCTTTTTATGCCACAAAGGGCACTATCTGCAAAGATCTCCATGGAAACAGGCGATAGTGAAGGGATCAACCTACAGAGAAAATGAAGTATTGAATGAGGAACTCAGTTGGATCATTCTGCCACTTAGTTTTGTTTAGAGATACAGCGCAGAATCAGGCCCTTCGGCCCACCGAGTCCGTGCCGACCAGCGATCCCCACACACTAACACCGCCCTACACACACTAGGGACAATTTACAATTTTACCAAAGCCAATTAACATACAAACATGTACGTCTTTGGAGTGTGGGAGGAAACCAGAACACCCGAAGAAAACCCACGCATGTCACGGGGAGAACGTACAAGCTCCGTACAGACAGCACCCGTAGTCAGGATTGAACCTGGGTCTCTGGCGCTGTGAGGTAGCAACTCTACCACTGCGCCACCTTCCCTTGTGTGCCTTTACTCTATATTGTACTGTCGGAAGTTGAATGAGAAATATTGAGGTAAATGTATCCTGCTGTGAATTGCCTCCATTGTGTATGCAGTACGTGAGATACAAAGAATCTTGCTCGAGAGGTAACAGGGATCTTTGGGTGCTTATCAGGACGCATCACAGCTCGGTTTGGGAACAGCTCCACCCAAGACCGCAAGAAATTGCAGCGAATTGTGGACGCAGCCCAGACCATCGCACAAACCGACCTCCCTTCCATTGACTCCAGCCTCGGCAAGGCCAGCAGCATAATCAAGGACGAGCTGCACCCCGGCCACTCCCTCTTCTCCCCTCTCCCATCAGGCGAAAGTTGCAGAAGTGGGAAAACGCACACCTCCAGATTCAGGGACAGTTTCTTCCCAGCTGTTATCAGTCAACTGAACCATCCTACCACAACCAGAGAGCATTCCTGAATGACTATCTACCTCTTTGGTGACCCTCAGAGTATCCTTGATCAGACTTTGCTGGCTTTACCTTGCACTAAACGTTACTCACTTATCATGTATCTATACAATGGTCACATTGTAGTTTTATATTGTCTTTCTGCTGACTGGTTAGCACGCATCAAAAC
Organism: Okamejei kenojei; assembly: GCA_035221665.1. NCBI lineage: Eukaryota > Metazoa > Chordata > Chondrichthyes > Rajiformes > Rajidae > Okamejei > Okamejei kenojei. The sequence goes on from CM069163.1 coordinate 28,838,208, forward strand.
CTTTTCACTGTACCTCGGAGCACGTGACAATAAACTAAACTGAATAACATCATAAGGTCATAAGTGACAGGAGCAGAATTAGGCCATTCGGCCCATCAAGTCTACTCTGCCATTCAATCATGGCTGATCTATCTCTCCCTCCTAACCCCATTCTCCTGCCTTCTCCGCATAACCTCTGACAGCCGTCCCAATCAAGAATCTATCTATCTCTGCCCTAAAGATATCTACTGGCTTGACCTCCACAGCCTTCTGTGGCAATCTGCCTTAATGTCTCAAGACAAATCCACGATGACTGAGCAGGAACGAATCCAGTGGAGCAGACAAAATGTGTAGGAATGCAGTCTGAAGAAGAGTCCCGACCCAAAACGTCACCCATTCCTTCTCTATAGAGATGCTGCCTGTCTCGCTGAGTTACTCCAGCATGTTGCGTCTATCTACGATGATTGAGTCTGAGTCTGTTATTTCTATAGAACAAACGCAATGCACAAAAGCCTGGAGGCTATGGTTTACTGGTCAATTAAGCTGGCTGTTTCTGAATATAGAATATTGAAAAAATATTGAAAAAAACAACTTTAATGGCAATCCATTGCATAAAAAGTGTCATTCTTCTGAACCATTTAACAATTATTCAACATCCCATCGGTTTGGGGCTTGTTAAACTGTGTCCTTGACGATTATTATCGTACCAGTTGCTGAAATGTTGTAATCAACTCATCACATCTTAATGATTTCGTAAGTAATTTGGCAAGAAATATCCTTTCATCAGGATATATATTTTTAATTAACTCAGGATAAAAATATCCAACCTAAGCCACAGGCCATTTACCTTCATTCTAAAAAATTCCAGCTCAACAAACATAATGTTTTTTCTAAGTGGACAATTGATAGAAGAACTCACGGAAGTAGTCACTAAAAGCTGGAGTAACTCAACAGGTCAGGCAGTATCTCTGGAGAAGAGGAATAATTGAGGTTCCGGGTCGAGACCCTTCTTCATTGATAATGGCCAGGTAGACTGTTCATAGTGATAAAAATGAACTACAGATGCTGGTTTATACCAAAGATAGACTCAAAATGCTGGAGTAACACTCAGCGGGTCAGGCAGCATCTCTGGAGAAAACGAATACACATGATAAGGGAACAAGGTTTAGTGCAAGGTTAAGCCAGCAAAGTCAGGTCGAGGGTAGTCCAAGGGTCACCAATGAGGTAGATAGTAGTTCACGACTGCTCTCTGGTTGTGGTAGGATGATCCAGTTGTCGGATAACAACTGGGATGAAACCAGATGTTCAATAGATCTCTTCACCTGCAGTAGTTTAGTTTAGTTTAGTATATTGTCACGTGTACCGAGGTACAGTGAAAAGCTTTTGTGAAAAGACAATACATGATTACAATCGAGCCGTCTGCAGTGTACAGATACATGGTAAAGGGGATAACGTGAATAATGTTTAGTGCGAGATAAAGTCCGATCAAAGACAGTCAAAGGGTCACCAATGAATAGATAGTAGTTCAGGGCTGCTCTCTGGTTGTGGTAGGATGGTTCAGTTGCCTGATAACAGCTGGGATGAAACTGTCCCTGAATCGGGAGGTGTGCCATATAGGTTAAACAAACTCACTGATAGAAAACAGTGTATCTGGAAACCGTGTCTGCAGCTGGCGGCGCAGCAGTAGAGTTGTCACCTCACAGCGCCAGAGACCCGGGTTAGATCCTGACTGCGGGTGCTGTCTGTACGGAGTTTGTACGTTCTCCCCGTGACCTGCGTGGGTTTTCTCCGAGGTCTTCCGTTTTCTCCCACACTCCAAGACGTGCGGGTTTGTGGTTTAATTGGCTTGGTGTAAACGTCAATGTAACATTGTCCCTCATGTGTGTAGCACAGCGTTAGTGTGTGGACACGATCGGCTGAAGGGCCTGTTTCCACGCTGTATCTCTAAAGTCTAAAGGTAAGGTTTCCTCCCACATTCGGAGGGACTCAGTGGGGTGAAAGGCCTGTTTCCGTGCTGTATCTCCAAACTAAAATTAATGACGTTTTGCTCGGCTGTGTGGACAAACATTTGCTTCAAAGGGCTTGTTTGTGTCAAACGCCATGACTTCTGGCAGCTCCTCTTTCTCTGAGGAAGATTTACCGCTGCATTGCGGCCAGACGTTGTGCTCATGCATTACGCCTTCTTCTACTTGACTTTCAAACAGCTGTCTCACGTCAGGCAGTAATCCTGGAGCTGCGGACCGAGTGTGTTCCAGAGGTACAAACGTGTACACTCAGACACGCCACTGAGGCAAGAACGCCCCTGGCAGATGGTGTTCCTTCACCAGGAGACGGGCACTGACGGCAGTGGTGTTCCAAACACCTGCTTTATGACCAGGCTGCCTGATTCTTAAATGTGAGCCCATTCTGCGTGAAAACCAGCAAGTAAACAAGAGTCAGGAGTCTGAATTCTGTGTCTGCACTCCCTCTCTCTCCAACTCTCCCCAACCCAAGTCGCACCAGCTTCTCGTTCTCACCCAGCAAGCAGCTAACAACGGCCGGCTTGCTTTATCATCATTACTTTTTTGTATATCTCTCTACATCACCTATGTCTCTCATTTCCCTCTCCCCTGACTCTCAGTCTGAAGAAGGGTCTCGACCCGAAATGTCACCCCTTCCTTCTCCGCAGAGATGCTGCCTGTCCCGCTGAGTTACTCTGGCATTTAGTGTCTGTCTCAAGAGTCAAGAGTTTAGTTTAGTTTAGTTCAGAGTAACAGGGCGGAAACAGGCCCTTCGGCCCACAGAGCCCTCGCCGACCAGCGTCCCCGCACATTAACACTATCCCACACACACTTGGGACGATTTACATTTTTACCAAAGCCAATTAACCTACAACCCTGCACTTCTTTGGAGTGTGGGAGGAAACCGAAGCACCCGGAGAAAACCCACACATGTCACGGGGAGAACGTGCAAACTCAGTACAGACAGCACCCGTGGTCGGGATCGAACCCGGGTCTCTGGCTCTGTGAGGCAGCAACTCTACCGCTGCGCCACCGTGGTCTTTGGAACTGCCACGCTATGATGTTGAGAAACTATATTCTGCACTCTGGCAATTGTCCCTCTGCTTCTAACTTTTGTACCTGTGTTCTGCTTCTATGGAATGTTCTGGTTTCATTGCAAAGCATGCAAACAAAAGCTATTCACTGCATCTCACTGACACGTGACAATAAATAATAATAAACCTATATTTAAACCTCTCCTTTATCACTGACTTTACCCTCCAGTTTTGCTGGTGACCATTGACAATGTCCTTGCCGCAGTACCTGATACAAATGATAGTTGACTCTTGAGGCACACACAAACAGCTGGAGATCTTGCTGCCACATTTGAAAATATTTGAAGGAGGCGTAGGGCAATGATACCCTTTGACCAGTCTGTCTCAGGAGGTCGGCAGTCTCATTCTCCGCAGTTTAATCCTGGCAGCATCCTTGTTGTCAACAAGTAATTCTGAAACATTGCTGCTTCTGGCGTGGAGGATGGAAAGTGATTAGCATCTCATCGAGTCTTAGGGTCGTAGAATCTTACAGCCCACACCGCCCAGCGTGCCCCATCTACACTTGTCCCGCATGCCCGCGTTTGGCCAATATCCCTCTCAACCTGTCCTATCCTATCCTATCCATGTGATAAAAAGGAATTACAGCTTCTGGTTTGTAACAAAGATAGACACTAAATGCTGGTGTAACTCAGCGAGTCAGGCAGCATCTCTGGAGAAAATGGGCAGGGTTGTAGCACACCAAACGTGGTGAATAAACAGTTGCTTTATTCAGTGAGATAAAAGGTTTGAAATACAGTTTGGTCCACTAACATAATTGCATTTCTGCTGCAGCCGAGCGAGGGTGTTGTCTCCAGCTCAGCTACCTGTTGACTGGCTTGATCTCAAGGTGAGATCTGCTTATGTAGCAGGACACTCCCCTTAACCCATGACTCGTGACCACTGACAAGTGTTCGCCCATAAGTGGTCTGTCTATCAGCTGATGCCACAAGGTATAGCTTCAAGTCGGGACCCTTCTTCAGAGCAGGGGCAGCATAGAGTATTAAAGTTATGGAGTGATACAGCATGGAACCAGGCCCTTCATCCCAACGTGCCCACACCGACCAACACGTCCCATCTACACTAGTCCCACCTGCCTGCGTTTGGTCCATATCCCTCTAAACCTGTCCTTTCCATGTACCTGTGTAACTGTTTCTTAAATGTTGGGATAGTCCCAGCCTCAACTGCCTCCTCTGGCAGCTCGTTCCATACACCCGCCACCCTTTGTGTGAAAAGGTTACCCCTCAGATTCCTATTAAATCTTTCCACCCTTTCACCTTAAACCCATGTCCTCTGGTCCTCGATTCCCCTACTCTGGGCAAGAGGCTCTGTGCGTCTACCCGATCTATTCCTCTGATGATTTTGTACACCTCTATGAGGCAGCCTGAGGAGCAACATTTTTAGTCAGAGTCACAGAGTGATGCAGTGTGTAAAACAGTCCCACACCGACCAACATCCACCACCAACTCTAGTCCCACATGTTAATTATCTGAGGAAAGTGGAAATATCCTTGGTTTCCTCCCACGCTCCAAAGACGTGCAGGTTTGTAGGTTCATTGGCTTGACTTTGTATGCTTGTTAGAAGTGTAAATAGGCCCTAGTGTGTGTAGGCTTATATTGATGTGCGGGGGTTGCTGTACCTCGATGGGCCGAAGGGCCTGTTTCCGCGCTGTACCTCTAAACTAAAATAAACAAAAAAAAACATGTGGCCAGAGAGAAAGCATGCAAACTCCACACAGACATCTCCAGAGTCAGGATGTAGCATTCTGCAGCTCTGTCGATCAAAGGCGACTTATAGAAGTTTGTTAACTTTTGTTCAAATAGTAGAAGTATGATTTGAATGTGTACAGTTTACAGTTTAGTTTATCGTCACGTGTATCGAGGTACAGAAAAAAGCTCCTGTCGCGTGCTAACCAGTCGGCGGGAAGACAATACGTGATTACAATCGGGCCGTTCACAGTGTGTAGATACATGATGAGGGAATAACTTTAATGCAAGGTAAAGCCAGCAAAATCCCATCAAGGATAGTCCAAGGGTAGACACAAAACGCTGGAGTAACTCAGCGGGACAGGCAGCATCTCTGGAGAGAAGGAATGGGTGACGTTTCAGGTCGAGACCCTTCTTCAGACTGATGTCAAGGGAGCGGGTGATCGCAGTTCAGCACTGCTCTCTGATTGTGGTAGGAATGGTTCGGTTGCCTGATAACAGCTGGGAAGAAACTGTCCCTGAATCTGGAGGTGTGCGTTTTTACACTTCTGTACCTTTTGCCCGATGGGGGAGGGGAGAAGAGGGAGTGGCCGGGGTGCGACTGGTCCTTGATGATGCTGCTGGCCCTGCCGAGGCAGCGTGAGGTGTAGGTGGAGTAAATGGGAGGGAGGTTGGTTTTGTGTGACGGTCTGGGCTGCGTCCGCGATTCACTGCAATTGTGGTTGTTCCTCTTAGTACACCATACAGAAAATCAACAGGGGCGTAGATAGGCCCAATGTATTATCTCCTCAGCTCAGAGAAGGTGGATCAAGAACTAGATGGCGTAGGTTTAAGCTGAGAAGGAAAAGATTTAATAGGAACTTTGAGGACTCTGCCTCAAAAAGGCAACCAACATCATCAGAGACCCACACCATCCTGGCCACACAATCATCTCACCACTGCCATCGGGAAGGGGGTGCGGGAGCCTGAACACTGTAACGTCCAGGTTCAGGAACAGCTTCTTCCATACAGCCATCAGGCTATTAAACACTACAACCTCATAAGCTATGAACTACAATAGAATATTATTATTATTATTATTATTATTATTGCACTGTTATTGTTTGTTCTCATTTTTTTTCTCTGAGTTTTTGTTATATTATTTATTATGATTACATATTCTGCTGTGCTGCTGCAAGTCAGAATTTCATTGTTCTAACTTGGACACATGACAATAAAACACTCGACTCTCGACTGATCATTTCCTTGAATAAACAAAAGCACAGTTTTCAATATAGAGCCGGAATTTCCTTCTATGTTGAAATCAAAGAGATATTCCAGAAAGTAAATGCATTCATGCACGCACCGAATCTTTATAATTAAAATAGACTTTCCATTTCAATCGTCAGAGAAATGAGGAATACTATTATTGAAAAACGGATAGTGCTGAGCAGATTGTGCGCTACTTATTTTTACTGGCACGCACGTCATCCCACACGTTTTCAGTTCCATGAAACTCGATGGCAGATGGCAGCCATCCACTCAATGTTACTTTGGGCATTAGTACGGCAGCGCCGGATACCCGGGTTCCACTCGTCGCCGATCAACTGGACTCTCGACAACTTCCATTCATTTATTCACTTGTCCCCGTCACTGTACCAATCTGAAATTCCACTCAGAACACTGCCCAGTCCATCATCGGCTCTGACCTCCCTACCATCGGGGGGATCTATCGCAGTCGCTGCCTCAAAAAGGCTGGCAGCATCATCAAGGACCCACACCACCCTGGCCACACACTCAGCTCCCCGCTGCCTTCGGGTAGAAGGTACAGGAGCCTGGAGACTAACATCCAGGTTCAGGAATAGCTCCTTCCCCACAGCCATCAGGCTATTAAACTCAACTCAAACAAAACTCTGAACATTAATAGCCCATTATCTGTTTATTTGCACTTTATCTGCTTTATTTATTCATGTGTGTATATATGTATACAATGGTATATGGACACACTGATCTGTTCTGTATTCATGCCTACTATGTTCTGTTGTGCTGAAGCAAAGCAAGAATGTCATTGTCCTATCTGGGACACATGACAATAAACTCTCTTGAATCTTGAATGGTCAACCATTTAAACAGATTTTGACACTTGAAATATGTGGGCACTTTCTAATTTCTTATCAATAACAATACGCTCTCAAAACATTAATTATACGAACGCCAGGACACTAATGCAAGTAAACTTACACTCTATTTAATCCTTTATTTAATGTTCAATAACAAGGACCTTGTAGCGTGCGTTGAGGACTGCCCGTCCCAAAACATTGGGGTACGTCAATGAATTCCTACCAAGAACAGTGTTGTGCGTTAAGGATTGCCTATAGGTTGTTGTGCTGTTCGTAGGCCCCCCTCGGTCATGACTGGCCATGGGTGATGCATCCTAGTTGTTGGCAGACAAAAATGCTGGAGAAACTCAGCGTCTGCGGCAACGGGCCGAAACGTTGCCCATTTCCTTCGCTCCATAGATTTTCTATGTACTTTCTATACCTTCGATTTTCCAGCATCTGCAGTTCCTTCTTGAACATCCCAGTTGTTGGCTGCTTGCTCCAAACCTCGGCTGGAGCAGCGTCGCTTGTGGCTGAAGGGACCAATGCGGGACTGACAGTGTCTGTGGCAAAGGTCACATTTGTGTGTGTGTGTGCGGTCTCTGGTTTGTTGGAGTTGCTGCTCTCCTCTCTGCATGCCCGCTTGTCGGTCGCAGCGTCCAACAGTTTCTCTTCCCCCGTATTGAGATGTTGGTTCAAGGCACCTCTCCACCTCGTGCGGTCAGCTGCAAGACTCTCCCAGGACTCCACATCGATGTCTATTGCCTTCATATCTCTCTTGCAGACATCCTTGTAACGTAGCTGGGGGCAGCCGATGGTTCTCCTCCCAGATGTCAGCTCTCCATAGAGGATGTCTTTGGGAATACGGCCATCCTCCATGTGGTGGACATGGCCCAGCCATCGCAGTCTGCGCTGCCTGAGTAGAGCGTACATACTGGGAAGGCCAGCGCGAGACAGGATCTCGGCGTTGGACACTCTGCCTTGCCAGGATATTGCCAGGATATGCCCAGGATATGGCGGATGCTTCTCGGGTGGAAGGTGTCTAGTCTTCTCTCCTGCCTGGCGGATGTGGTCCATGTCTCACTGCCGCAGAGCAGCGTGCTGATGCCACAGGCGTTGTAGACGGCTATCTTTGTCTTCACCGTCAGCTTTGGGTTGGTCCACACTCGAGTTGTGAGGCGAGCGAGAGTTGTCGCTGCCTTCCCGATCCTCTTGTCAGTCTCTGTGTCCAAGGAGAGGTTGTCGGTGATGGTGGAGCTGAGGTACGTGAACTGATGGACGGCGCGAGTCCGTAGTCGTCGATGGCGATGACAGGCGGCGCCTCTGTATCCGGCCCCAGGACGTCCGTCTGCGTCAGGCTGATGGTCAGCCCGAAGTCCTTGCGTGCCCGATAGAAGCGGTCCCTCAGTGACGGTAGCTCCTGCTGGGTGTGGGACACAACTGCTGCGCCAGCGGCAAGCAACATGTCTCTGATGAGAGCTTCACGTACCTTTGTCGTTGGTCTGAGGCGGGTGAGGTTGAAGAGCCTGCCAGCTGATCTAGTACGCAGGTAGATCCCCTCTGTTGCAGAGCCAAAGGCATTTTTCAGGAGCAGAGCGAAGAAAATCCCAAAGAGCGTTGGAGCGAGGACGCAGCCTCGTTTGACCCCACTGGGGATGTCGAAGGGCTCAGAGAAGCTGCCTTAACCTGTACAGCTACCCTAACCTGCGTCATACTGCAGTTTCCACACTGTCTGTACGGAGTTTGTACGTTCTCCCCGTGACCTGCGTGGGTTTTCACTGAGATCTTCCGTTTCCTCCCACACTCCAAAGACGTGCAGGTTTGTAGGTTAATTGGCTTGTTGTTATTGTACTTGCTTCTAATACTTGCCTCTGGCACCTTGTTCCATGTATCCACCAGCATCAGGTAATCTTGCAATCTTGCTAGTTTGAGCTACAGTCACTTAAAATCGCACGTGGCAATTAATAATCAATTAATTGATTTGTGGATTAAGTGGCTTGGTTTCAGTGTAAAATTGTCCCTAGTGTGTGTAGGGTAGTGTTAATGTGCGGGGATCGCTGGTCGGTGCGGACTCAGTGGGCCGAAGGGCCTGTTCCCGCTCTGTTTCTTTGAACTAAACTAAACTAAACCTTCTATTTGTGTCAATATGGAAGGACATTCTACCATCACTTGCGCAAAGAATGCTTCCATTCTATAATTCCGATTGTGAATCTTGTTAAATATATCTGAACTGAATCAACATAAGAATTGACACAATCTTCTTTATTGCCTCCTTTCACTTCAATGTATCTCGCTGAAGTACACAGCAGGCAAACGCGTGACCATTTGTGAGAAAGACATTTCAATCTCAATGCTTTTTGGGATGTTGCTCCTTCGCAGAAATGTAGACTAATAGAAATAAGTAACGCTTAGATTTACATTAAATCTTATCAAACTGAAGTAGATCAAAGCCATTCATGAGATGAATTACTTTGTAAGGAAAGTACTTTCTTGTAACCATGAGCAGAGAATGTTTTTCACCAGCACTAGCCAATAGCCAGGCAAGAGATGGTCCGCTGTTCATCATTTTCATTTAAGAATTTTAGTCAGCGGTGGAGTTGCTGCCTCACAGCGCCAGAGATCTGGGTTTCTCTTGACCACAGGTGATGTCCAAACTACGTTCTCCCCGGGACCGCATGGGCTTTCTCCAGGTGCTCCGGTTTCCTCCCACACTCTAAAGATGTACAGGTTTGTAGGTTAATTTGCTTCAGTATAATTGTCCGTAGTGTGTGTAGGATGGTGTTAGAGTGTGGGGATCGCTGGTCACTGCGGACTCAGTTTTTTGAATATATTTAAAAATGCCCGCGGGTAAAAAAAGGTCGCCATGGAAAAAATCGATACTTTTTTTACTCGTAGGTTTAGTCGTAGTAGGTCGGCATGTTAGTCGTAGGTAATCAAAGGTAGTCGAAAGTATTCGTAGATAGTCTTCATCATAGTCGAAGGAGGTCTTCAACATGTCATTTTTTCAAACTCTTCTCAACTCGCCAATTAGGTCGCCCAAGTGGGACAGCCCCTTTACTTTTTTCCCATATCCTTCATTCATTTGTTCTATATCTCTCTCCACAACACCGTCTATTTATCTCGGTTCCCTCTCCCCTGACTCGCTGTTTGAAGAAGGGTCTCAACCGGAAACGTCACCCATTCCTCCTCTCCTGAGATGCTGCCTGTCCCGCTGAATTACTCCAGCATTCTGTGTCTTATCTTTGGTTTACTCCAGCATCTGCAGTTCCTCCCTACGCATAAAAAAAAACTAAACTAAGAACTTCCAGAAGGGATGTATAAGAGTGTAAGTGCTGTAAGCAGCAGCAGGTTACTCTAACCCACATCTCTCTCCACAACACCGAGAAGAAGGGTCTCGACCCGAAACGTCGCCTATCTCCTTCGCTCCTTAGATGCTGCTGCACCCGCTGAGTTTCTCCAGCATTTTGTGTAACCCTCGATTCTCCAGCATCTGCAGTTTCTTCGTTAATACTCTAACCCACATGCCTGCATTCCATTCAGCAAACCTTTCACTTCAACAACACTCTATTGCTCTTGCCCTTTGCCCTTAAATCCCTTGATACCAGAAAAGCTATTGATTTCCATCTTAAATGTATCCCCATTGCTCTCCTTGGATGTGAGTTCTAAAGGCTCATGGCCCTTGGGCTGAAGACATTTTTCGTCAATCTTGTCCTGAATGGTTAACCCTATATTTTGAGGCAGTGCTTCTGGTTCAAGGCACCCCAGCCCCGACAATAAAAACTCTGGTTCGGCTTCATCTTGTAAGAGCTTAGTACGTCTCAACAAAATCTCCGCTCATTCTTCCTCGCTAACGACAGTAGGAGTGAGAGGGGTCAGATCTGCCTAACCTGTCCCCCCCCCCCATCACAGACATGTTCTTCCCTGAATACCCCATTTAGTTTAGTTTAGCGATATACGGTGTGGACACAGGCCCTTCTGCCCGCCCAGTCCGTGCCGACCAGCGATCCCCGCACACCAACACTACACACACACACACACACGGGACAATTTACATTTACACCAAGCCAATTGACCTACAAACCTGTACGTCTTTGGAGTGTGGGAGGAAACCGAACATCTCGGAGAAAACGCACGGAGTCAACGTACAAACTCCGTACAGACAGCACCCGCAGTCGGGATCGAACCCGGGTCTCTGGAGGCAGTGAGGCAGCAACTCTACCGCCGTACTTACAGCGCCAGAGACCCGGGTTCGATCCTGACCATTTTTGAATCCCAAGCCCCCGTCGATACTTTTTGAAAGACAACGTAATCCATTCGCATCTCTGAAACTTTGGACAAAGGAAGCAAGCGGGTGAGGAAGGGTGACCAGACATTTGGTGCGCTGCCAAAACTGTACCGCTGTTTGAAAAGGCAGGAAGGAATACCACAATAACAAGCCAACCTATCTTCAGTGGTCAGCTATTGTTATTGGATTCTGTTTTCAGGGACAATTTATTCCTACGTTAAAGAGACTCAGATTAATCAAGGATCCTCCAGCAGAGATTAACAAAGTAATTAATTTAAATGAAATTCATTAATTAACGAGTTAAGTGAAGTTGCGTGAGACGAACGTGAGTGAAATTTTCGAGTGAGTCATTTGGCCATTCAAAGCGTAATCGCCCAGGGGATCTAAGGCAGAATAGAAAGTTCGGGCCGGAATTAGCAGGAAGGAGACTCTTGAAGATTGTGTTTGCAACTTGCAAATTGTTTCCACTTGGATTCCTTTGTGTCCAATAATCATTCCCCTGATGTTTGTAGTGTATATTAATAATGTTGGAGTAATAAAGAGAGACTTTAGACTTTAGGCTTGAGATGCAGAGCGGAAACAGGCCTATTTGACCCACAGAGTTTGCAGAGTATCCTTTACACACTGGGCACCATTTTACCAAAGCCAATTAACCTACACACCTGTTCATCTTTGGAGTGTGGGAGGAAACCGGAGCACCCGGGGAAAACCCACGCAGGTCACGGGGAGAACGTACAGACTGGACCGAACCTGGGTTTTCTGTGTCTCTGAAGGAAAGGAACACAAATGGTGAAACGTTGGCCCCGGGGACTGATGCGGACTCTGAGCGGGTCCGTTTTTGTACGTGTCTCATGGGTCAGACCACGGGGAGGTTGGGCCCACTTCAAGCAGCTGCTTCTTCCTGGAAGGCAAGAGAAATCAAGAGAGTCCACATCAACCAGTTCTTTAATATCAACGTAAAGAGGAGCGGAGAAACCGAGAGTGAAAGTGCAAGCACGCAGTGGGTGTCGGAACTGAATGTGCAGGAAGGAACTGCAGGTGCTGGTTTAAACCGAAGATAGACACAAAAAGCTGGAATAACTCGGCGGGACAGGCAGCATCTCTGGAGAGAAGGAATGGGTGACGTTTCGGGTCGAGACACTTAGTCACAGAGTCATAGAGTGATACAGTATGGAAACAGACCCTTCGGCCCAACTTGCCCACACTGGCCAACATGTCCCACCTACACTTGTCCCACCTGCCTGCGTTTGGTCCATATCCCTCCAAACCTGTCCGATCCATGTACCTGACTAATAGTTTCTTAAACATTGGGATAGTCCCAGCCTCAACTACCTCTTCTGGCAGCTCATTCCATACACCCACCACCCTTTGTGTGAAAACGTTACCCCTCAGATTTCTATTAAAACTTTTCCCTTTCACCTTGAACCTATCACTCCTTCAGACTGGTGATGAAATGTGTTGGAAGGAACTGCAGATACTGGACGAGATGTGCAGGCTGGAACTGAAGCTCCACTTGACAAGGGACAAAGGAAAATGGAGGGTCATACGCAACCGGGTTCCATTGATGGCCTCGAGGGTACAATAAGATGCTTGACTCGTTCACATTTTACATGATGAATTCATTCTTCATTTCCAAGATATTCTTGAGCTGAAAGACTATAGACAATAGACAATAGGTGCAGGAGTAGGCCATTCGGCCCTTCGAGCCAGCACCGCTATTCAATGTGATCATGGCTGATCATCCCCAATCAGTACCCCGTTCCTGCCTTCTCCACATATCCCCTGACTCCGCTATTTTTAAGAGCTCTATCTAGCTCTCTCTTGAAAGCATCCAGAGAACCGGCCTCCACCGCCCCTCTGAGGCAAAGAATTCCACAGACTCACCACTCTCTGTGAGAAAAAGTGTTTCCTCGTCTCCGTTGTAAATGGCTTACTCCTTATTCTTAAACTGCGGCCCCTGGTTCTGGAACTGTGGCCCCTGGTTCTGGAGCGTGAGCTAGAATTGCCGAGGCACTGATTCTCGCAACGTGGGAAGATATGAAAGCAATGTTACAGGTAGAAATGGGGTCAAGGAAAGAGCGTTCACATCGCGGCCCTGTTTCCACCAATCTTTCTACCACCACGCACAAGAAGCACGTTGTAAGCAGATGCCGAGAAGTGTGTTCAGCTCTGGCTGAACTATTTCTAACTTTGTGATGTGGACCCGATAAGAAGACTTGTGGAAATTGGCTTTGATAGACATCACCTTCTCGTTGGCTTAGTAGCTCCATGGATATCTTGTGTAATGGAGTGGTATGGAGAATGGAAATATATTTCAATCCACAACCATTTAAGAGAGTGGAGAACTACGTCATCAGTGGACGGACTACTGCGGTCCCTGGATGGAGGCAAGGGAGGAAGTTTAATTAGTGTAGTTTAGAGATACAGCGCGGAAACAGGCCCTTCGGCCCACCGAGGTCCATGCTGTCCAGCGACCCCCGCACATTAACACTACCCTACACACACTAGGGACAATGTTTTACTTTTTATACCAAGTCAACTAACCTACAAAACTCTACATCTTTGGAGTATCTTTGGAACTCTGTGGATGTCCTACACATCCATCACTTTCTTCAAGATCGCCATCAAGCTCTGCTCTCACCCAGAACTTAAAAGCTGCCAATTGATGAAAAGAAATGAATACCAAGCCATCATCTCTATTTATACTTTAAGATCCATTTCAAGGCCTGGTGTTTCCTACAGTGTATCTCAAAGTTTTACTTTATATTTAACATTTTCCATTTATACATGGGGCATGAAAATCTATGACTTGGTTTAGTTTAGCTTAGTTTAGTTTAGTTTAGTTGCATGGTAACTCAAATATCACTGTACCAATTGGTGCATGTGACAATAAATGTGACCTTCAACTTGACTAGTTTAGTTTAGAGATACAGTGTGGAAGCAGGCCCTTTGGCCCACCGAGTCTGCACCGACCTGCGATCCCCGCACACCAACACTGCCCCAACACCATAACTTATGAACATTGAAAGAAAACAAAGTCGATTTATCTGTTGCAGATTGCTTGGTTATTCTGAACCCATTGCCAGTGAATTTTAGATGCCTTAGAACAATTTAACGATATTTTTTAGTTTAGTATAGAGATACAACGGGGAAACAGGCCCTTCGGCCCACCATGTCCGCGCCGACCAGCGATCATCCCGTACACGATCGCTATCCTACAAATACAGGCGGCAATATTACCGTCAATTAACCTACAAGCTCGTGCGACTTTGGAGTGTGGGAGGAAACCGGAGAACACGGAGAACACCCACGCAGGTCACGGGGAGAACGTACAAACTCCGTACAGACAGCACCCGTAGTCGGGATGGAACCCGGGACTCTGGCGCTGTGAGGCAGCAACACTGTGCCTTTGAATTAAACAGCATTATGTGAACTTGTTAGTATGTATGGGCGTCCACAAGTAATCTAACCCAAAACTTAGGACAGTCTGGATATTGATTTCCCTTTGAAAGATGTCAATTAATTAATTCAATTATCCTCTTAGGCAACGTATTTCAGATCATAGCAATTTGCTGAATAAAATCAAACTAATCCCACTTCTGACACTTCTATCGATTATTTTCAGAGACGTGTGAAGCCTTTGCCTGAGATTTTATTGTTATTAGTTTTTTTTTGTTTTAGAGATACAGCATGGAAACAGGCCCTTCGGCCCACCGAACCCGTGCTAACCAATGATCACTTTGCACACACAGTCGATCCTAGACACTAGGGACAATTTACAATATCCAATTAAATTCCAAACCTTAATGATGTTGGAGTGTGGGAGGAAACTGGAGCACCCGGAGAAAACCCGCGCGGTGGCGGGGAGAACGTGCAAACTCCATGCAGACAGCACCCGTGGTCAGGATCGAACCCGGGTTGCTGGTGCTGCGAGGCAGTAACTCTATCGCTGCACCACCCTGCCACCCTCAAAGTTCTCCAATATATACCTGATTAGCTACTTTATCCTACCTGCCATCAGCTTGTCACTCAATAACCTGCTGACTTGCACGGATAGGGCAAGTTTGGGGCCAAACCCGGGCAGGTGGGACTTGTGCAGCTGGGACATGTTGGCTGGCGTGGGCAAGTCGGGCTGAAGGGCCTGTTTCCACGCTGTATCACTCGATGGTTCTATGCCTCGACATGCTCAATTGCTGCATGTTCTGTTCACCTTTGCCCTCTGACGACTTGCATCTTGGTTGAACAACAGCACATAGAAACATAGATAATAGGCGCAGGAGGAGGCCATTCGGCCCTTCGAGCCAGCACCGCCATTCATTGTGATCATGACTGATCGTCCCCAATCAATGACCCCTGCCTGCCTTCTCCCCGTATCCCTTGATTCCACTTGCCCCTAGGTGGTGTCCGTCTCAGGGTTTGCTGGATCTTGGTGGCTGGTGGAGATATTCACCTCTTGTTTATTATTTTAGTGGCTGCCTTGGTGGGGATCTAACTATCTAACTCTCTCTTAAATCCATCCAGTGACTTGGCCTCCACCTCCCTCTGTGGCAGAGTTTTGAAGAAACAAAGAAGTGCAGATGCGAGTTTGCACTAAAGATAGAACTACAGGTGCTGTCTGTACGGAGTTTGTACGTTCTCCCCGTGACCTGTGTGGGTTTTCTCCAGGATTTCCGGTTTTCTCACACTCTCCAATGACGCACAGTTTTGTAGGTTAATTGGCTTGGCATAAATGTCAATTGTCCTTAGTTTGTGTAGCATAGTGTTAGTGTGTGGGGGAACGCTGGTCGGTCAACCTCTCCTTCTATAGCTCAGACCCTCGGGTCCTGGCAAGATCCTCGTAAATCATCTCTGTATACCCTAGTTGGTGAACATGAAATATACCTCTACCACTGTTAGTAGTCAAAAAGGGAGGAAGACTTTTGCCTTCCATCACAGTGAGGAGGTGTTGGAGATTCATTGTGATGGACGTTTGTGTAAATTGTGTTAAGTGTGGGTCTTGTTTTTTTTTGTAATGTTAAGACTGTAGAAAATGCAATTTTGTTCAAACCAAGCTGTTTGCGAGACAATAAAAGGCATTCTATTCTATTCTAAAATGCTGGAGAAACTTAGCAGGTGAGGCAGCATCTATGGAGCGAAGGAGTGAAGAATTTTGCCTAGTATCACTGTTAATTGACAATAATGCTGGAGAAACTCAGCGGGTGAGGCAGCATCTATGGAGCGAAGGAATAGGTGTTGTTTTGGGTCGAGACCCGAAACGTCACCTATTCCTTCGCTCCATAGATGCTGCCTCACCCGCTGAGCATTTTTGTCTACCTTCGATTTTTTTCCCAGCATCTGCAGCTCTTTCTTAAACATCTATTGCTGTTAGAATTGGACTATTGTTTCTCACCACCTGTGTGGCATCCTAAGTATTGACTTTCCGTCCGAGAGGCGGCCTGATTTCCATTTCATCAACACGATGGAGTCGACAACGACCTGGTCGGCAGGACGTTTTGTCAAATTGCCATTTAGCCGATGAGACCAACTATCCACCTCTCTCCCCTTTCAGGACTAAATCCGCTCATCTGTTAAGTGCTCAGAAACTGCCACCTTTGTAGATAAGTCGATCTGTTCATCTTGAAGAACGCCGCATTTCTCAAAGTGCTTTGAGATACGTCCTTCTCTAAGCCAAGTAAACTAAACTGATTGCTTCACAACCCAAATCTTGATTAATATTGTTTTGCAACCAGTGGTTTGGAAGAGCGTCCAACACAGATTCAATCAACTAATGTGGGGCTGGAAAGTGTTCAAGTCCTTTAAAAGTGAAGTGTTTCCATTTAATTAGGTGGTCAGGGCATCAAACACACATCTTGCCATGGAAATACTTTCATCGGTTATGCTGCTGTTGTCAAGTGACAAAGGCCAAAGATAAACTCATCATACTTCATATTCATTTTTTGACCGTTTATTATAAAGGAGGCCATTCGACTTACAACCCTGCAGTATGAATATTGATTTCTCTAACTTCACGCCACCCCCGCACCCCTTCTCTCTCCGTCCCTCTCCCACATCCTAGACATCGTACTAGAGTCACCGTCGAAATGGCCCAATCCATAAGGTCATACGGAATAGGAGCAGAATTAAACCATTTGGCCCTTCATGTCGACTCTGCCATTCAATCATGGCTAATTCTGCTCCTCCAGCTAATTAACCTAGGAGCATTTCCTGTCCTTTGTTTCCACTGCTGGAGAGCCTGTCTGTTATGGTTGACTAGAGATAGACACAAAAAGCTGGAGTAACTCAGCGGGCCAGGCAGCGTCTCCAGAGAGAAGCAAAGGGTGACGTTTCTGGTCGAGACCCTCCTTCAGACTGATGCTGCCTGTCCCGCTGGTTACTCCAGCCTTTTGTGCCTATCTTCGGTTTAAACCAGCATCTGCAGTTCCTTCCTACTACTTCGTTTGACTAGAATTCCACATATTAAGTGCATTCTTCTGCCCCTGGCATTCTAAGACTTTATTCCCTTTTGTGAAATGATGTTCATTCAATCTACACCCGCAAGCATCTGCATTTGACATTCCATCAAACTCCACAAATTGAACATCTTTGCTACGGGTGTTGTCACTTACAAAATGAGTCACTTAGAGACTGAGGCTGGTTGATATTAAAGTAATTATTTGCCAAGAGAAGCAGACAATCTCTTGGGCACCGTCTCAGGAGAATCTCCACACTGAATGTATGTCATAAGTTCATAAGTTATAGGAGCAGAATTAGGCCATTCGGCCCATCAAGTCTACTCCGCCGTTCAATCATGGCTGATCTATCTTCTCAACCCCATTCTCCTGCCTTCTCCCCATAACCCCTGACACCTGTATTAATCTAGAATCTGTCAATCTCTGCCTTAAAAATACCCATTGGCCTCCACAGCCTTCTGTGAATGATGACTTGTGAATGCACATTTAAGAGTTTTTTCAAAGTACATCCTTGGGAAGAAGGTAGACAAAAGTGCTGGAGAAACTCAGCGGGTGCAGTAGCATCTAGGGAGCGAAGGAAATAGGCAACGTTTTGGGCCGAAACCCTTCTTCAAGCCTGAAACGTTGCCTATTGAATCTGAAGAAAGGTTTCAACCCGAAACGTTGCCTATTTCTTTCACTTTTTCATCCATCTACCTTCGATTTTCCAGCATCTGCTATTCCTTCTTAAATCCTTGGGAATAAGGTGCCTCATGTATCACGATGTCACGATGCAGTTCTGTAGGACTTTGATCAGACCGCATATGGAGTATTGCTTGCAGTTCTGGTCACCCCATTACTGGAAGTAAGTGGAGGCTTTTGAGAGGGTGCAGAGGAGTTTTACCAAAATCCTTCCCGGATTAGAGGATTTCAGCTTCAGGGGTAGATTGAATAAACTTGGATTGTTCCGCTGGAATGTGGTGTTTAAGAGGCTTTTAGATAGACACATGGAAGTGCAAGGAATAGAGGGATATGGATCATTTACAGGTAGATGTGATCAGTTTAACATTGTGGGCTGAAGGGTCCATTTCTGCACTATACTGTTCTCGAATGAAAGAGCCACAGAATGATACAGCGTGGAAACAGGCCCTTCGGCCCAACTTGCCCACAACGGCCAACATGTCCCATCTACACTAGTCCCACCTGCCTGCGTTTGGTCCATATCCCTCCAAACATGTCCTATCCATGTACCTGTCTATATGTTTTTAACACGTTGCATTAGTCCCAGCCTCACCTACCTCCTCCGGCAGCTCGTTCCATTCACCCACCACCCTTTTTGTGAAGGAATTACCCCTCAGATACCTACAATTTATTTCCCAACATTGACAAACATTCTTCCCCAACTCACACGTTGGAGAGTTTTTGGGGAGATTACTATTTGAACAAAGTTGTGGTCCCAACATTGATAGACGGCAAATTTAAGAGGTACGATCGTGCCACAGAATGACATATTGTCGCAGTAATTTCATTGCAAGTGATTTATTGGAACTTCGCAAAATTCATCAAATCAGGAAAGTGCTTAGTCTATTATGTGTTTAAGAAGGAAATGCAGATGCTGGAAAATCGAAGGTAGACAAAAGTGCTGGAGAAACTCAGCGGGTGCAGCAGCATCTATGGACGAAGGGAATAGGCAACGTTTCGGGCCTAAACCCTTTAGTTTAGAGATACAGAGGCCCTTCGGCCCACCGAGTCCGTGCCGTCCAGCGATCCCCACACACCAACACCATCCTACACACACTAGGGACAACTTACACTTAGTTCAAGCCAATTAACCTATGTCTTTGGAGTGTGGGAGGAAAACCGAAAATCTTGGAGAAAACCCACGCGGGTCACGGGGAGAACATACAAATTCCGTACAGACACCGCCTGTAATCGGGATCGAACCTGGGTCTCCGGCGCTGCAAGTGCTGTAATGGACCTGTCCCACTTAGGCAATTCTTTAGGCGACTACAGACGACTAGGCTGTCGTCACATGGTCGCCGGGGCGTCGCCTGTCTGGTCGTGAGTCGTTGCCCAAAGAGTCGTGGCGTTTTTCTGGTCGCCGCTGGATTTTCAACATGTTGACATTTTTTCGGCGACAGTCGGCGACCGTGGGTTGGCCGCCAATGAGCATTGCTTGACATAGGTGCTGTCGTAGGTTGTCGCCGGGTAAACGTAGGTTGTCGCTGGTGCCGACTTGGGTGAATTACATTGTCGTATTTGCCGGCAGGCACCTAAAAAAAAAATCACCTAACTGTCGCCGGTTTTTCGCCGACCTGTGACGGCTATGACAGTCGCCGGCAGTCGCCTCAAAATTGCCGAAGTGGGACAGGCCCATTAGGCAGCAACTGAATCACCGCTGTGCCCCGAAATCTCTTTCTGCCTCTTGTGGTTGCGCAGTCATTAAGGCCTTGAGTAACTTTCCTTTCCCAAAGGACCTCTGTGGATGTCCCTTCTGCTATCTGATCAAACTGAAAGGGAATCAATTACCTTCACAGCATTTGGCAGCAGGAATACCGGAGTGAATGAATGATTGGAAGCAGGCCAGCACATTGACAACAGTCCACTGATGAAAGTGCTTCTTCTTATGTTTATTTGGGCATGAAGATTGCAAACATTTACCTGAGGGGTGACCTTTATTTAGTTGCTGCCTTACAGCACCGGAGACCCCGGTTCGATCCCGAATCCGGGTGGTGTCTGTATGGAGTTTGTACGTTCTCCTCGTGACCCGCCTGGACTTTCTCCGAGATCTTTGGTTTCTTCCCACACTCCAAAGACATGCAGGTTTGTCGGTTGCGTAGGAAGGAACTGCAGATGCTGGTTTAAACTGAAGATAGACACAAAATGACCTTCTCTCCCGATTACCGATTCCTTCTCTACAGAGATCTCTCTCCTAAACTAAACTTATGAATTTATTATTTTTTAAGAAGGAACTGCAGATGCAGAATCCAGCTGGAGAAACTCAGCGGGTGCAGCAGCATCTAAGGAGCGAAGGAGATAGGCCGTTTCGGCTCGAGACCTTCTTCAGACTGGTCAGGGATCCGGTGATGTGGAGAGATAAAGAACAATGAGTGAAAGATATGCAAAGAAGTATCGGTGATAAAGGGAACAAGCTGTGGTGTGAAAATGAGAAGCTGGCCAGGGCCCGAGGGCTTCGCCTATCTCCTTCCTCTTAGATGCATCACTGCTTCATGTACTGTGAGAGGTGATGGTAGGAATACTCTCTGAGAGAAAAAAGTTTTTCAGCATCTCAGTCCTAAATGGCCGACCGCTTAAAATGACCGACATTCTTAAAATGTGACCCCTGGTTCTGGACTCTCCCAACATGAGGAACATTGTTCCTGCATCTAGCCTGTCAAATCCCTTAAGAATGTTACATGTTTCTATAAGATCCCCTCTCATCCTTCGAAATTCCAGTGAATACAAGCCCAGTCGAGCCATTCTTTCATCATATGTCAGTCCCGCCATCCTGGGAATTAACCTGGTGAACCTACGCTGCACTCCCTGAATAACAATAATGTCCTTCCTCAAACAGGAGACCAAAACTGCACACTATATTCCAGGTGTGGTCTCACCAGGGCCACCAGTACAACTGCAGTAGGGCCTGCTTGCTACTGTCAGGGTATTCACACATTTCCACATCAGCTACCTGGCATGGCAGCACCCAGCTGCTACTTCCTCACCTGATGCCTCCACTACGCTAACAAAGCATATTTCAGTTCAGTCGGTGAAGGCTCTCATCTCAGCCTCGATTTACTGCAGCCCGCGGTAAATTAAATCCGCCGTTTCTGCAGCACTTAAAACTTCCATATCTCATTACTGTAAATCAACTGATCAACTGTACTTTGCATCCGTACAGTTCCTTGAACCGGTTGGCCGTTCCTGGCCTGCTACCCGATAAATAAGTCACTTTGGTGCAGGGTTTGCAGCTGCACTCTCCGTATTTCTTCCGAAACACAAACAGAAGGATGGCTCGTGGTTATGTCATCCCCAAGCACTTTGGAAACACCGCAGTACTTTCGAAATACCTCCTCTGTTGTAATGGAGTAAACACACCAGCCAGTTTGCAGGAGTGGGTTCTCACGTAAAAGTCAAGGGGTAAAGAGTGTGCAGTTGTCACAGGTTCCGTGAAAGTCTTATGGGCCTGTCGAACTTGGCCATTTTTTATGGAAGAAGTGTAAGGCAGCCACTCTAACACTGAGCCACCGTGCTGCCCTTTGTAGTGTAGCAGAATTAGACCATTCGGCCCATCAAGTCTACTCCGGCATTCAATCATGGCTGATCTATCTATCCCTCCCAATCCCAATGTAAATTGTCCCGAGTGTTAGTGTGTGAGGATCGCTGGTCTGCATTCACTCAGTGGGCCGAAGGGCCTACCTGTTTCCTTGCTGTATCTCAAAAGTGCCGTGGTGTCATAGAGTGATACAGTGTGGAAACAGGCCCTTCGGCCCAACTTGCCCACACCTTCCAACATGTCCCAGCTACACTAGTCCCACATTTGCTTCATAGCCCTCCAAACCTGTCCTATCCATATACCTGTCTGTTTCTTAAATGTTGGGATAGTCCCAGCCTCAACCACCTCCTCCGGCAGCTCGTTCCATACACCCACCACCCTTTGTGTGATAAAGTCACCCCTCTGATTCCTATTAAATCTTTTCCCCTTCACCTTAAATCTCTGTCCTCTGGTCATCGATTCAACTCCTCTGGGCAAGAGACTAAACTAAACTAAACCTTCTCATTTAGTTGAAGTGTTCCTAAAAGTCTAAGTGCTCCCTGTCATCCTTGCCTTCTCCTTGTTGTCTGTGAGGTTTGAATTATCGAAGACCATCCAGTAATTGGGCCATGGATTAACCATAGGTGGCAAATGCATCAACAGAGCTGCCAGCTCCTTCACTGTTTAACTGCTGTATTAAGCTGATTAAACTTTACAGAATGCAGATTAATTAACCAAATTTAAACCTGACTTCTCAGCAGTTATTACTTCCATAAAACTTCAAAGCTTCACAATTACAAAACGAAATGTCAAAATATTCTTCGATTTGAGTTTGATCCGCAGCAGTGTGTTGTTACAAGCGGGAGATTATCGGAGAGAATCTGACTCCTTTGGGCGGCCACGGTGGTGCAGCGGTAGAATTACTGCCTTACGGGGCTGTCCCACTGCGGCAACCTAATCCGCGAGTCCAGAAGAGTGTCTTCGACCTTCAAGCTCGAGGGCACTCGCCTGGTGAACCTCAAGTTGGATCGACCGACTGCACACACACACACACACAAACACATCGCAAAGGCGGGGGCCAGGGAAAGCGGGGGAGCACTGTCTGAAATTCACACCCGCGATGAAGAAGACGGTAAAAGTTGGCTGCCACAGTGTCCTTTAGAGAACGCGGAGGGTGGGGGGGAAGAGAGGGGGAGAGAAGGGGAGGTAGGGAAGAGTAGGGGAGCGAAGGGGAGAGAAGGGGAGGGAGAATGGGGGGTGGAGAATGGGGGGGAGGGGAGAATTTGGGGGGGAGAGAATGGGGGGGGGGGGGGGAGAAGGAGCGGAGACACTATTAAGAAGTTTAATAAAGTTTAGCGGACATTTAACCTACTGGTCGGTTTTCCTTGGTTCTGAACACTCCAATGATCCAATCAAGTTGCCCGGTCAGTGAAGGAGATTGCCTACGGCTGCCCTCGACTGCCTGTAACTAAATAGCGACCCCACTCCACTGCACTACGAGTTCAAAAGAACCACGCCGACCAATTTTTACTCGCGGAAATATTTTCAACATGCTGAAAAAATTTTCCTAGCTGAGGATGCGGGAACTTCCCTCAAGCATTAAGGAGACTCATGGGACCTCCTTGTCGACCATGCTGTGAGTTTGAAGTCGAGGGCAGCAGATTAGGTTGCCGCAGTGGGACAGTTCCTTTACAGCGCCAGAGACACAGGTTCGATCCTGACTAGGGGTGCTGTCTGTTTGGAGTTTGTACCTTCTTTCCGTGACCGCTTGGCTTTCTTCAAGATCTTCGGTTTCCTCCCACACTCCAAGGACATACAGGTTTGTAGGTTAATCGGCTTGGTGTAAATGTGAATTGTCCCTGGTGTGTGTAGGATAGTGTTGGTGTGCGGGGATCGCTGGTCGGAGTGGGCTCGGTGGGCCGAAGGGCCTGTTTCCACGCTGTATCTCTAAACTGAATTATAATCAACTATTCACAGTGCACTTTACGGAAATGTGTTCTCCATATTAATAGCAGGAATTTTTATCTTGGAACAGGAAACATCTTCAAAGATCCCAGGAATCAACGACAAGGTTAAAAAACGAAAAAAAAGTATATTCATGCGTAAGAAAGAACTGCAGATGCTGGTTTACACCGTAGACATAACATGCTGGAGTAACTCAGCGGGACAGGCCACGTGTCTGGAGAAGTACTAGGTGACTTTTATTCACTCGGTCTGGTTTGGCATCTTCAAACCCCAGGAGCGAAGAAGACTGCAATAAAAGTTGTGAACACTGCCCAGTCCATCACGTACTCTGACCTCCTCACCATCGAAGGGATTTACCCCAGACACTGCCTCAAAAAGGCAGCCACAACATCAGAGACCCTCACAACCCTGGCCGCACACCAATGAGTTGGCGTGGACTCGGTGGGCCGAGGGCCTGTTTCCCCTCCCTATCTCTAAACTAAACTAAAATAGCTATGATCACATATCCCAGTTCAGAACTATTTCAAAATTGTGGCATTTTGGCCTAAAATAATCCATGTTAAGATCTGGCTGATCTTTAGGCTTAAGAGATACAGCACGGAAACACGGCCTTCGGCCATCGAGTCTGCGCCGACCAGCGATCCCCGCACATTAACACTATCCCACACACACGAGCGACAATTTAAAATGTTACCAAGCCAATCAACCTACAAACCTGTATGTCTTTGGACTGTGGGAGGAAACCAGAGCACCTGGAGAAAACCCACACCGTCGCAGGGAGAGTGTAGAAACTCTGTGCAGACAGCACCCGTAGTCAGGATCGAACCCGGGTCTCTGGCGCTGTGAGGCAGCAACTCTACCGCTGCGCCGCCTTCCCACCAGTACAATGTAGAAACAAAGAACTGCAGATGCCGGTTTACACAAAAGGACAAAAAGCGGCTGGAGGAACTCAGCGGGTCAGGCAGCATCTGTGGAGAACATGGATAGGTGACGTTTCACAGAGTGCTGGAGTAACTCAGTGGGTCAGCAGCATCTCTGGAGAACATGGATAGGTGACATCAAAGTGTCTCGGCCCAAACCATCTCCCATCTATTCTCTCCAGAGATGCTGCCTGACCCGCTGAGTTACTCCAGCACTTTGTGTCTTTAGACTTTACTGTTTAGATTTTAGAGGTGCAGCTCGGGTACACCGAACAGCGATCCCCGCATACTAACGCGACCCTCCACACCAGGGGTAAATGACAATTTTACAGAAGCAAATTCACCTACAAACCTGCACGTTTTTGGAGTGCGGGAAGAAAGCCGGAGCGCCCGGAGAAAACCCACGCGGGCCACGGGGAGAACGTACAAACTCCGTGCACTGCGAGGCAGCAACTCTACCCACAGCGAAACACAGGTGCAGACGGGCTAAACCTGCTGGCAGGCACTCTGCGGAGAAGGATAATTATTCCGAGCCCGGTCTCGGGGGAACAAATGAGGCGGGTTGCAAGGTAACGGAGCAGATATCTCAGCATATTAAGGAGGCAGCTGCTGAGGTACTGGAAGCCAAAATGCCAAAACAGCAGCTAAATTAATTACAGCGCTCGACCCACTGAGAAGCAACACTGATATACAATCGCACAGTTACAATGCCATCCGCATAACCCTGCTCTCCTGGTCATCAACCTTATGCATTTTTCACGTAGAATTTCAATTTACCTCTTAATAAATGTAGATCCCGTAAAGCCTGTAGCTCCAGAGCCATTATCTTTCTGCCTCAGGCCACTTGCGGCTGTCAGCAACGACTATCATTTAACATGTACCATAAACCAGAACACAAACTCAGAATGGGAAAAAAAAACCCAACGCGCTTTAATATCGCAAATATCACAGGGTGGCACGGTGGCGCAGCGGTAGAGTTGCTGCCTCACAGCGCCAGAGACCCGGGTTCGATCCTGGCCACGGGTGCTGCCTGTACCGGGCTTGTACCTTCTCCCCGTGAGCTGCGCGTGTTTTCTCCGAGCTCTCCGGTTTCCTCCCACACTCCATACAGGACGTGCAGGTTTGCAGATTAATTGGCTTGGTATTAACGTATATTGTCCCTAGTGTGCGTACCGATAGTGTTAGAGTGCGGGGACCGCTGGTTAATGCGGACCCGGTGGGCAAAAGGGCCTGTTTCCTTGCTGTATCTCTAAACTAAACTAAGATATGTTACTCGCGCAGTAGAACTTGTTCACGTGCAAGAGTTCTAGCAGCAGAATTAGGCCATTCGGCCCACCAAGTCTACTCCGCTCAATCACGGCTGGTCTAGTCAATCAGTTTAGTTAGTACCGTTTATTGTCACGTGTACTGAGGTACAGTGAGAAGCTTTTGCTGCGTGCTAACCAGTCAGCGCAAAGACAACACATGATTACAATCGAGCCATCATCTTTCCCTCCTGGCCCATTCTCCTGCCTTCTCCCCATAACCCCTGACACCCGTACTAATCAAAAATCTATCTGTCTGCACCTTAAAAATTGACTTGGCCTCCACAGCCGTCTGTGGCAACGAATTCCACAGATTCACCATCCTCAGGCTAAAGAAATTCCTCCTCATCTCCTTCGTAAAGGCATGGCCTTTTATTCTGAGGCTATGAGCTCTGGTCCCAGACTCTCCCACTGGTGTAGGCACCATCTCCACATCCACTCTATGCAGCACTTTGTTTCACTCATTGTGTTTTCCAAACTGGTAATTTTGAACAATGATTTTTAAAATCCGCTCTTCTCCCCTCTCCCACCGGGCAAAAGATGTCGAAGTGTGAAAACGCACACCTCCAGATTCAGGGACCGTTTCTTCCCAGCTGTTGTCAGGCAACTGAACCATCCTACCACAACCAGAGAGCAGTGCCGACCGACCATCGTCCTCATTGGAGACCCTTGATCTACCTTTAATCGGACTTTACTAGACATAACCTTGCACTAAACATTATTCCCTGTGTCCTGCATCTGTACACAATGCCAGCTTGATTGTAATTATGTCTAGTCTTTCCACTGACTGGATAGCACACAACAAAACAGTTTTTCACCGTACCTCAGTATACCTGACAATAAATTAACCTCATCTAAACTAAACAGAACTAAACTGAACTGAACTAAATTCAATTGAATTCAATTCAATTAAACAAAACTGAACTAAACTAAATGAAACTCTGAACTAAACAAAACATCTTCTGAAGAAGGGTCTCGACCCGAAACGTCACCTATTCCTTCGCTCCACTGATGCTGCCTCTCCCGCTGAGTTTCTCCAGCATTTTTATCCAGCATCTTCTTAACAGATATATTTTAAACTATTTAATCCCAAAGATTATTTCGCCTTTACAATACAATCTTAAGAAAAGTTGTTAGGTTATCCCTTCAAAATGGGTGAAAGAAGGCAGAAGATTATAGTCCTGAGAATTAATTACTGGCAATATTATTTTTCGCAGACTTCACAAGTGTAGTGTAAAGAAACACTAGTTGATGAAGGTTCAGGGAGTTTGGATGGTATCACAGCGCTATCCTTTATTTGTATTTGTCAACGGAAATCGTGCTATTGAATAGCACGGTGGCGCAGCGGTAGAGGTGCTGTCTGTATGGAGTTTGCACGTTCTCCCCGTGACTTGCGTGGGTTTTCACCGAGATCATCGGTTTCCTCCCACACTCCAAAGACGCACAGATTTGCAGGTTAATTGGCTTGGTGGAAATGGAAATGGAAAATTGTGCCTAGTCTGTGTAAGGATAGTGTTAAGGGCCTGTCCCACTGTACGAGGTAATTCAAGAGCTCTGCCGAGTTAAAAAAAAAATCAAACTCGTGGTAAGTACGTGGCGGCTACGTCGGAGCTCGTGGATGTCTCGTAGCGGCTCGTAACACTAACGGCAGGTACTCGGGAAACGCGGTAACTCGTGAAGATTTTTCAGCGCTGTGAAAAATGTCCACGAGAGCCCCGAGTACCTACGAACGGCCATTACCGTAATTCTCCGAGTTCGAATCAGGGGAAACTCGGGAGAACTCTTGAATTACCTCGTACAGTGGGACAGCCCCTTTAGTGTGTGGGGATCGCTGGTCGGTGCGGACTCGGTGGGCCGAAGGGCCTGCTCCCGCGTTGTATCGCTCAACTAATAAATTAAACTAAAATGCTGAAGACATTTATTGTGTGGAGAAGTTATGATCAATTGTTTGTTTAGCTTAAAGTCAGAGGGTGTTATTGGACAAATCCATCAGATAATTACACCACTCCACACTTGCCTGTTCTTCTTGCCCTTTGCTGCTAGATAGATTGCCATAATTAATGGGTTTTTTTCCCCACTAATTTTAATTATAGCTACAATATGTTTGCTTCAGTTCCCTCCACCTAACTTGTTTTCCACGTTCTTTCTTCTGTTCCTGAACAATTTAGCGAAGAAAGCTGTTCTCATGGAGCTCAAAAAAACTTTGTAAAGAGTTACCGAATAGCGAAAGGCCTGGGTAGAGTGGATGCGGAGGGGATGTTTCCACTAGTGGGAGAGTCTAGGACCAGAGGCCACAGCCTCAGAATAAAAGGATGTCCCTTTAGGAAGGAGATGAGGAGGAATTTCTTGAGTCAGATGGTGGTGAATCTGTGGAGTTCATTGCCACAGGAGGCTGTGGAGGTCCAAGTCAGTAAGTATTTTTAAGGCAGAGATACATATATTCTTGATTTGTTAACCCCTGCTGTCTCCTCCCCTTCCCCTGGGTCGCACTAGCTTCTCATTTTCACACCACACACAGCTTACAATGGCTTGTTGGTTCTTGTCTATATCTCTCGTTTCCCTGATCCCTGAAGTCTGAAGAAACGTCGCCTATCTCCTTCGCTCCTTAGATGAATCGGCATCTGCAGTTTCAATATATTCTTGATTTGTTGGGGGTATCCGGAGTTTTGGGGAGAAGGCAGAAGAATGGGGTTCAAAGGATGAGATAGATCAGCCATGATTGAATGACGGTGGGCCGAATGGCCTAAGTCTGCTCCTATCACTTATGAGGTGATGAAAAAAAATACTGCCCAACGTTTTAGAAACAGTTAGACGGGTACATGGATAGGATAGGTTTGGAGGGATATGGGTCAAACGCAGGCAGGCGGGACTGGTGTAGATGGAACATGTTGGTCGGTGTGGGCAAGTTGGGTCAAAGGGCCTGTTTCCACTCTGTGAGTCTATACTGG
Source organism: Okamejei kenojei (assembly GCA_035221665.1). Lineage (NCBI taxonomy): Eukaryota > Metazoa > Chordata > Chondrichthyes > Rajiformes > Rajidae > Okamejei > Okamejei kenojei. Next base: position 28,867,143 of record CM069163.1, read on the forward strand.
AACTTTCCCATTCTGCACTGGGACGAAGGCGCTCGATTCTCTCATCAGCATTTGCTCAGGGAGGCTCCCACTTGATAACCCCAATGATACACTGGCATCCACATGATCAGTTTTATTTTACAATGAGCTTGTTAACATGTAGGTAGCTGTTTATTGCGTATGGACTGAAGAAGGGTCTCGACCCCAAAACGTCACCCATTCCTTCTCACCAGAGATGCTGCCTGTCCCGCAGAGTAAAGGGCCTGTCCCACTATACGAGCTAATTCAAGAGCTCTCCTGAGTTAAACAAAAAATCAAACTCGTGATAAGCACGTAGAATGTACGTACCGGGTACGTCGGAGGTCGTACATTCTTTTAGCGGTTCTTAACGCTAACGCAGGTACTTCGGAAACGTGGTAAGCTCGTGAAGACTCGTGAAGATTTTTCAACATGTTGAAAAATGTCCACGAGAGCCTTGAGTATCCGAAACATCGCCTATTCCTTCTCTCCAGAGATGCTGCCGCACCCGCTGGGTTACTCCAGCATTTTGTGTCTATCTGCAGTTCCTTGTTACACATAATGCATATGGAGTTATTTATTGTCCTCAGCATAAGTGTGTATAAAGAGTTTAGACACGACTGGCTTGGGCTTGGCTTTCTTGGTTGAGGGCTTTTCCTGGTGTTATGGCACAAGTACTTAATGTTTTAATAGTAATTTGCAATTTGTCTTTCTGGATTCTGATAGCATCATTTCGAGCTGACTTTGGTAAGTCCAACTGTGATCTCCCTCATGGGATCTTTGACGCTTTTTCATCTTAAAGTATTAAACTCAATTTGGGCGAGATTTGCGACCAGCAGCAATTTGGTAAAAACTCAGCCCTTTCTCAGAATTTGACATCTCCATCAATACTGTACATGTTGGGGGGGCAGGATTTGATCTGTCGTTTTCACACCTTACATTTCCATATCTCCAAATTCCCTCTCGACCCGAAACACCACCCATTCCATCTCTCCAGAGATCCTGTCTGTCCCGTTGAGTTACCCTGGCACTAGTTTTGTCTATCTTTAGTTTAAACCAGCATCTGCAGCTCCTCCCGACACAAAACTAATATTTTAATGAAATACTGTGTCCTATTTGAGGAGAGCGAAGGATATTTTTGTAAACAAGAAAAGCTGTAGTTTCCAGTGTATCTATTTTCAGACTGAGGAGGTGAAACCTTTACTACCTGGGGAATGTGCTTTATATTCCCCAAGCTGCCGTTTGTTTATTCTCCTTTTCATCGGCAAGAACATAATTCTTGTTAAGACTGGATTTCTGGATTTGGATTCTTCCTACCTCCACACTTCAGTGGATGCTGGGCCGCACGGTGGTACAGCAGTAGAGTTGCTGCCTCACAGCGCCAGAGACCCGGGCTCGTTCCTGACTACAGGTGCTGTCTGTGCGGAGTTTGTACGTTTTCCCCGTGACCTGCGTAGGTTTTCTCTGGGATCTCCGGTTTCCTCCCACACTCCAAACACATACAGGTTTGTAGGTTAATTGGCTTTCTATGAATGTAAATTGTCCCTAAGGTAGTGTTAGTGTGCGGGGATCACTGGTCAGCGCGAACTCGATGCGCCAAAGGGCCAGTTTCCGCGCTGTATCTCTAAACTAAACTAAACTAAACCCGACCAGAAACATCGCCTGCTCCTTTTCTCCATAGATGCTGCCTCACCCGCTGAGTTTCTCCAGCATTTTTTGTCTACTTTAAACTAAAGTTATTTTTCAGAGAGCTAACAGCTCCAGCAAGGAATTCATTAAAATAAATGCACGCAAGTAATGTCATAATATAATTAGAAAAGAGTATGAATCTACCTTGACAAACATGCGAATACATTTTATTTTACACGCACATATATTAGAATTATGCAGAATTATTTCCATCCATTTAATTAGAAAATAAATCATCAAACCGTTGTGATTTCTCTGTGTCCATAAAATACGCCAGCAGATGAAGTGAAGAATTAAGAATTGAAGAGGATGAAAGATTTTCATTTTGTAGCCTTAGTTCTCCAATTTATTTTTTCAATATAGAGGACACAGAGGCGATTTATTGATTGCTGTAAATTGGAGTCATGAGAATTCTTATCCCACTTGGTCTCTCCTGGCTGTTTCATTTGATTCAGGTCAGAGGGTTTACTTTAGTTTAGTTTAGAGATGCAGCGCAGAAAGAGGCCCTTCGGCCCAGCGAGTCCGCGCCGACCAGCGATCCCCCCATTCACTAGCAATATGTTACACACTCACGGGACAATTTACAATTTAATTACAAACCTGAACGTCTTTGGAGAGTGGGTGGAAACCAGAGCACCCGGAGAAATCCCACGCAGGTCATGGGGAGAACGTACAAACTCCGTACAGACAGCACCCGTAGTCAGGATCAAACCTGGGTCTCTGGCGCTGTGAGGCAGCAACTCTACCGCTGCACCACCGTGTCTGGTTAGGCAGCTTCAAAAACATTAACGACATAAACTTAGACTCCAACCTTCACACAAATGAAGGATTTATTATTGGATTGAAGGTCTGCTACTAGTGATGTGCTGCAGGGTTTAAAGGGGCTGTCCCACTTGGGCGACCCAATTGGCGAGTTTAGGAGAGTTTAACAAAGTGTCATGTTGAAGACCTCCTTCAACTATGATGAAGACCGGCTACGACTAACTTCGGGAAAATTGGACACCGAATAGTGGAGAGTGAAGACGACCTTCTTTTATCTCCTTCGACCTCCCTTCGACTATGAAGAAGACTATCTACGACCACCTTTGACTACCCTTGATTACCTACGACTAACATGCCGACCTACTACGACCTACTACGACTAAACCTAAGAGTAAAAAAAGCATCAATTTTTTCCATGACGACCTTTTTTTACTCACGGGCATTTTTCAACATGTTGAAAAATACGCCGCGACTTAGCTGAGGCCTCGAGTACATGGAGACCACTTTCGAGCGTCAAGGAGAGTTACAAAGACCTCCTTGGACCTCGTGTCGACCATGCTGCGAGTATGAGTCGAGGGCAAACTCGCCAGAACTCGCGGATTAGGTCACCCAAGTGGGACAGGCCCTTAACAACGTTGAGTCCACTATTGTTTGTTATCTACATTAACATTTGTTTAAAGATACAGCGCGAAAACAGGCCCTTCGCCCCAACCGAGTCCGCGCCGGCCAGCGATCCCCGCACACTAACAAAACCCTACACACGAGGGACATTTTACAGTTTTTACCAAAGCCAATTGCTCTGCAAATTTGTACGTCATTAGAGTGAGGGAGGGAACTGGATAAAACCCACGCAGGCTACAGGGAGAACATTGGTGACTCCACATTCAAAGTTATAGGAACGCATCAGCTGGAAACAATTTACAAGGATGTTGCCAGGACTCCAGGGCCTGAGTGAGAGGGAGAGGATGAGCAGGCTAGGACTTTATCCCTTGGAGCGCTGGCAATGAGGGGTGATCTTCTAGATGTGAGAAGAATACATGAACGGTAAACGCACAGTCTCTTCCCCAGAGAACAGGAATCAAGAACCAGAGGACATAGGTTTAAGGTGAGGGGGGAAAGCTTTAACAAGAACCTGAGGGACACCTTTTTTACACAACAGATGGCGGGTGTGTGGAACAAGATGCCAGAGGAGGTAGTTGAGGCAGGGACTATCCAAACATTTAGACTGCTCAGTTCAGTTCAGTTCAGTTTATTGTCACGTGTATCGAGGTACAGTGAAAAGCTTTTGTTGCGTGCTAACCAGTCAGCAGATAGACAATACATGAACCCAATCGACCCATTTACAGTGTATAGATACATGATAAGGGAATAAAAACGTTCCGTGCAAGGTAAAGCCAGCAAGTCTGATCAAAGAGGGTGGATATAGGTTTCGGGGGGTATGGGCCAGGTGGGACTAGTGTAAATGGGGCACGTTGGTCGGTGTGGACAAGTTGGGATGAGAAGCTTGTTACTACACCATGTGACTCTATGATTCTCGTTCAAGAAGGAACTACAGATGCTGGAAAATCTAAGGTAGACAAAAATGCTGGAGAAACTCAGCGGGTGCAGCAGCATCTATGGAGCGAAGGAAATAGGCAACGTTTCGGGCTGAAACCCTTCTTCAGACCCTTTTGATGACTCTATGAATCTATGACTCTGAACGTTAAAAGCCAGTCCCAATTGTCAATCCTGGGAAATATGACAACAATCACCAAACCAAATGAAATGTAAAAGACTGAAAGGATTAATTTAATCTTTACTATGCTGAGGGAGTTAATAACGACATTGGCAGCCCATGTTCTCATTAACTCTGTTAACCAGTTACACCTCTTGCAGATTAGAATATTGTGTTCCTGTTCAATAGTTTACAAACACGGATTGAATTAATCATAAGCTATTAGCGCTCATTATATTTCTTTGATGAAAATTGTGAGTCTGGATTGATGGCTCATCTTTTATTCAAAGCTGTTGGATTTGTTTGAAGATTGCATAATTAGTGTATTTTCATCCTCATCACCGATTGTTTGATGGAGCAGCCTACAATATTGTGGCATCTTCTATTGTTGCCACTCAACCAGTGTAGTTTCGTTTAGGTTGGAGACACAGCGCGGAAACAGGCCCTTTGGCCCACCCACTCCGCGCTGACCAGCGATCCCCGCACACTAACACTATCCTACACACACTAGGGACAATTTACAATTTTACCAAGCCAATTAGCTGACAGACCTGTACGTCTTTCGAGTGTGGGCGGAAACTGGAGCTCCTGTAGAAAACCCGCTCAGGTCATGGGGTGAGCATACAAACGGCAGCTGTAGTCTGGATCGAGCGGGGGTCTCTGGCGTTGTAAGGCAGCAACTGTTCCGTGACCGCTGGGCACCGCAGGGGGTTGAATGCATCCTCAATAAGGATTGTAACATAGTCGTAGAGTAGTTTATTTACTATATTTGTTTGCATTGTATTGTGGTGGTGGGTTCTGATTTGTTTTATTGTCTTGAAAATATTATTTTTAATAATGAAATTATTTTTTTGATAATGAAAACAAAAGTAAGGCAGCAACCTGTACTGCAGCTAGTTTAGTGTAGAGATACAGCACGGGATTAGGCCTACGGCACAGCGATCCCCACACACCAACACTATCCTACACCAACACTATCCTACACACACTCGGGACAATTTACAATCTTTACCAAAGCCAAGTAACCTACAAACCTGTACGTCTTTGGAGTGTGGGTGGAAACTGGAGATCCTGGAGAAAACCCACGCAAGTCACGGAGAGAACGTCCAAACTCCGCACAGACAGCACCCGCAGTCAGGATCGAACCCGGGGCCCTGGCGCTGCAAGCGTTGTAAGGCGGCGACTCTACCGCTGCGCCACCGTGCCGCCCTTTTATCAACCCCTTTCTCAGCCTTTACCTCTCACATTTTCCCCGTTAGATTTTTGTCATCTCAAGGAAGCGTTAGAATCTTAAGTGCCTGTCTCACTTGGCCGTCATTTGCGCCTCATTTACGCGTCATATGTCAACGCATCGTGACACGTGGGTTGTGCGTGGATGATGCACGCATTGCGCATGGTGAGGCGTGGAATTGCATGGGTGGTGCGCGGTATCACGCGGCGCTCCAGGATTTCGTAGTGTAACGAAATCCTCACGTGCCACCTGCATGATGTATCGCATACGCACGCTGACGCATGGGCTACGCATACTGATGCATTGGCGTCAGACGCTGGCGTCCCGACGTCTCACGTCTATCGCGTGGTGACGCATGGTTACGTCACTGTGCGCGATGTCCGTAACCTTGTCGCCGCGCGCCGCAGGGTATTCTAATGACATCACGCGCACTAGCCAGCTGTGCTGACGCGTGGTTTGCGCGCAACGTCGCACATCACGACGCATCAACCTATTTTACAAATGACGCGTAAATGACGGCAAAGTGGGACAGCCCCTCTTTTTTTTGTTTATTTTTGTTAGAAGTAAGTACAGCAGTGTGGTACTTGAGTACCTAATACATACATACATATTTCCATTCTTGTACAACTTCGTATTTTTAATTTAATAATAAAAGAACAGTGAGAGAAAAAAGAAATAAAGAGTGTCGGAATAGATAGACAAGCGAGTAGAGACAGATAGCAAAAGAAACAAAGGTCAGAGATGAGAAGTTAAAAAGATTGAAAGAAAACGAGAAAGTAGAGAAAAGAGAGATTAGGAGAGATCTACCTATTTTCTCATTTTTGCCCATCCGTCACCCGGTTCTAAACCATTTAATTTCTAAGGTTATGTTATGTTGCACCATATGCTTGTAAAAAGTTGATAAAAGGAGACCAAGTCTTTAAGAATTGGTCTACTTTGCCTAGTAGGAGGAATCTCATTTCTTCAAGATGTAGCGTTTCCGACATATTTGAAATCCACATTTTGAATGTTGGCGTGGTTGCGTTTTTCCAAAATTTGAGTATGTTTTTTTGCTGTTATTAAACCGTAATTAAGAAAGGCTTCTTGGAATATAGTTAGTTTACTTCCCTCTTCCATTGATCCAAAGGCCCTTTAATATAGGACATGACAAAGGCGCACGCGAGGAGAAGACCAGATGCTCAAACATTTGTGGTTGGGCGTCGGTGTTGAAAGAGATGCAAGAGTAGAGAAGCATTTCCGTTTGATTTTAGTATTGTTGACCGCTTTAATCTTCACTCAATGCGCAATGCAAGAAGATAAAGAGCAGTCAAAGCATTTTCTACACATCTTGCTCACCGTACACAGTTGAACACAGTGTCACAGGAAGCAAATCGTGCAGGGACCAGATTAGAAACATGCAAACATAGTCTACGGGTGCTGTCTGTACGGAATTTGCACGTTCTCCCCGTGACATGTGTGGGTTTTCTCCAGGTACTGCGGTTTCCTACAGCACTCCAAAGATAGAAACATAGAAACACGGAAATTAGGTGCAGGAGTAGGCCATCCGGCCCTTCGAGCCAGCACCGCCATTCAATATGATCATGGCTGATCATCAAAAAAATCAATATCCCGTCCCTGCTTTCTCCCCATATCCCTTGTTTCCGTTAGCCCAAAGAGTTAAATCTAACTCTCTCTCTCCAATACATCCAGTGAACTGGCCTCCACTACCATCTGTGGCAGAGAATTCCGCAGATTCACAACTTTCTGGGTGAAAACGTTTTTCCTCATCTCAGTCCTAAGTGGCCTAACCCATATTCCTAGACTGTGACCCCTGGTTCTATTTGTGTTGCACTCTTGCAAGCTGGTTAGCAGTTGCATTATTCTGTGTAGGGAGGAATTGCAGATGCTGGTTTAAACCAAAGATAGACCTAACCCAAATGTTGGAGTAACTCAGCAGCATCTCTGGACAGAAGGAATGGGTGACGTTTCGGGTCGAGGCCTTTCCTCTGAATAGTCCATTATTATATTGTGTTGACCAAATCATGTTTGACATGTTGCTGCCATGGTGATGATCATCATAAGATCATAAGTGATAGGAGCAGAGTTAGGCCATTCGGCCCATCGAGTCTACTCCGTCATTCAATCATGGCTGATCTATCTCTCCCTCATAATCCCATTCTCCCTGCCTTCTCCCCATAACCCCTGACACCCATAGTAATCAAGAATCTATCTATCTCTGCCTTAAAAAATATCCATTTACTTGGCCTCCACAGCCTTCTGTGGCAATATTCCATTTATTAAAATGACCACCAGCGGAAATTTACCTGATTTTGTGAAGTGTTAATATTTCATTCTAATAATACTTGCATCATCAAAAATGTGAAATCTCCTGTGCAGCAGGGTAATGGTACAGCATTATGGCATGCGATTATTCACTCACTAATGCAGAGGATTATTTTTGATATTTCTATGTTTAGTTTAGTTTAGACATACTATGTGGAAACAGGCCTTTCTGCCCACAGAGTCCGCGCCGACCAGCGATCTCCGCACACTAATGCCCCTGTCCCACTTAGGAAACCTGAACGGAAACCTCTGGAGACTTTGCGCCCCACCCAAGGTTTCCGTGCGGTTCCCGGAGGTTTTTGTCAGTCTCCCTAATGGTCGAAACTGACAAAAACCTCCGGGAATCTCAGCGAACTGCACGGAAACCTTGGGTGGGGCACAAAGTCTCCAGAGGTTTCCGTTCAGGTTTCCTAATTGGGACAGGGGCATTACACTCTCCGACACACACTGGGGACAATTTACAATTACACCAAACCAATTAACCTGCAAACCTGTACGTCTGCGGACTGTGGGAGGAAACCGGTGCTCCCGGAGAAAACCCACGCAGGTCACGGGGAGAACGTACAAACTCTGTACAGACAGCACCCGTAGTCTCGAACCCGGGTCTCTGGCTCTGTGAGGCAGCAACTCTACCGCTGCGCCATCGTGCCACCCCGTGACAGTGTGGCAGCCTCGATCCCTCCTAACCCTAATCCCCTGCCTACTCCCCATAACCCCTGACACCCGTACTAATCAAGAATCTATCTATCTCTGCTTAAAACATATCCACTGACTTGGCCTCCACAGCCTTCTGTGGCAAAGAATTCCACATCATACCTCCCATTTTGCAGCCCGCACTGTTAACACACACACACAGCCATGAAAGCACAGCGTACATAAGTAACACACCTAGCCTGCTGCATCCAGTTTTAATTGCAGACACTGCCCACAGAATAACGATCCCTAACGCTGCTAACTAGAGAACATTGCACTTTAATAATTGCACCTCCGAGATCGCAGTATCAATAGTGATCATATTTGCTCGCTGAATCATCAAGATATTTTCCCTCGTGATGTTCTAAATATTGCGAGTTAAATCAACACTTTTGGACGCTTGATGGAGGATAGCGTTTAAACTGATCATAGCCTGTGATAACTTGGCAATGCAAAGAAGATTCCTCAAGGGGTCAGGCTGAAAATTTACATTTGCCGCAGCAAGCGAATTTGCCACACTTAGACTTGCCCCCCCCCCCCCCCCCCCCCCCCAACGCTCAAGAACACATGGATGAAAGACATGTAAACAGTAAAGATGATCAAGGAAAGGTGGGGCCCACAATGGTCCATTGTTGGCTGTGGGCTAGGTGATAACGAGTTATACAGACAGTGAGACTCAACAGGACGACAGCGAAACTAGCACGGCGGTCAGGTTGGGGCCATGTTGTAAATGTACCAGTGATGACCAGAAAACATGACATGGGCGACACGGTGGCGCTGCGGGAGAGTTGCTGCCTCACAGCGCCAGAGACCCGGGTTTGATCCCAACTGCGGGTGCAGTCTGTACGGAGTTTGTACGTTTTCCTTGTGACCACGTGGGTTTTCTCCGGGAGCTTCGGTTACCTCCCACACTCCAAAGACGTACAGGTTTGTAGGTTAATTGGCTTGGTATAAATTATACATTGCACCTAGTGTGTGTAGGATAGTGCTAGTGAAAGAGGCCAAAGGACCTGTTTTTTCGCTGAAGCTCTAAACTAAACTAAAAAATCTATTAAACAATGATTATCTCATGGTTTCGTACATGTTAATTTTCAAATTAGGATAGACACAAAATGCTGGAGTATCTCAGCGGGACAGGCTGCATCTCTAAATACAGAGAATGGGTGATGTTTCAGGACGCTGATATTCAGTCTGAAGAAGGGTCTGGACCCAAAACTTCACCCATTCCTTCTCTCCAGAGATGCTGCCTGTCCCGCTGAGTTACTCCAGCATTTTGTGTCTATCTTCGGGGTAAACCAGCAAATGCAACACTATTTTCAAATCAGGATATGGCTGTAACTTGCGAAGACAACTTATTTCTTCAAGCTGTGTTGAAGCATGTCTTGAAAACTCAACTCTGCAAAAAGTAGAAACCAATGTTAAATTTCGATGAGGTTCCTCCCCCTCATTCTTCTAAACTCCAGCGAGTACTCGTCCAGTGCCGTCAAGCGCTCATCATATGTTAGAGTCATCGAGTCATAGATTGATACTGTGTGGAAACAGGCCCTTCGGCCCAACTCACGCACACCGGCCGACATTGTCCCAGCTACCCTAGTCCCACTTGCTTGCGCTTGATCTATAGCCCTCCAAACCTGTCCTATCCATGTGCCTGTCTAACTGTTTCTTAAATGTTAGGATAGTCCCAGCCTCAACCATCTCCTCTGGCAGCTTGTTCCATACACCCACCGCCCTCATGAGATCACCCCTCATCCTCCTGCGCTCCATGGAATAGAGACCCAGCCTACTCAACCTCTCCATATAATTCAAAACCCTGGCAAGATCCTCGTAAATCTTTTCTGAACCCTTTCAATCTTCCTGCAGGAATAGAATAGGTTTCCCTGTCTGACAGTGGGCTTTGATAATTATGTTTTTTCATGATAGTAGATCGTCCTATTTGTCTCGGGCACAGATCGTTTAATAGCCTGCTCACTGTTCCACGATCGCACGTGAGAGTTGAAGAGCGCGAGAGCAAATATGGCCATTGCAAGCTGCTCGAGTCTAAGTGTTGTCAGACAAGTCACTCGCTTTGAAAACTTGGAGACTTAATATTACTAAAGAGCGCTGCTTCAGCGTGAGTGTGGCAATGTGGGCTGGGGAGAATTACACCGCATGCTCCCAGCAAATTTAAAGCATAATTTCCTTCTAAGGGGCAGCACGGTGGCGCAGCAGTAGAGTTGCTACTTTGCAGCGCCAGAGGCCCGGGTTCGATCCTGTCTGCACCGAGTTTGTACGTTCACCCCCTGACCTGCGTACGTTCTCCGGGTGCTCCTGTTTCCTGAACCAGGCTCAGGAATAGCTACTTCCCCACAGCCATCAGGTTATTAAACCTGGCTCGGATAAATTTCTGTACATTAATAATCCATTGTCTGTTATTTGCACTTTATCAGTTTATTTATTCATGTGTGGATTTACGTATATAATGGTATAGGGACACACTGATCTGTCTTGTAGTCAATGCCTACTATGTTCTGTTGTGCTGAGGCAAAGCAAGAATGTCATTGTCCTATCAGGGACACATGACAATAAACTCACCTGAACTTGAACTTCCTCCCACACTCCAAAGACGTGCAGGTGTGTAGGTTAATTGGCTTGGTGGAAGTGCAAATTATCCCCAGTGTGTTCAGGATAGAGTTACCGTGTGGAGATCGCTGGTCAGCGCGGACTCGGTGGGCCGAAGGGCCTCTTTCTGCGCTGTATCTCTGAACCCCAGAGAACATGTGGAACATAAACGCAGGAAAACACTCATTAAAGATTGGAACAAAATGTCCCAAATATATCACTGGATTTACATTACCGACAGTCCAGTTCAGTTCTGGGCACCATGTTATAGGTAAGATGTTGTCAAGCTGGAGATGGTACAGAGTATATTTACGAGGATGTTGCCAGGATTCAAGGGTCTGAGCTATTGGGAGAGGTTGAGTAGGCTGGGACTCGATTCCTTGGAGCGCAGGAAGATGAGAGGTGATCTGAAAGAAGTGTGCAACATCACGAGAGGAATAGATCGGGTAGATACACAGAGTCTCTTGCCCAGAGTAGGGGAATCGAGGACCAGAGGACATAGGTTTAAGGTGAAGGGGAAAAGATTTAATAGGAATTTGAGGCATAACTTTTTCACACAAAGGGTGGTGGGGGTATGAAACAAACACTATCCTACACTCACTAGGGACCATTTTTACTTTTACTAAGCCAATTAACCTATAAACATGTACGTCTTTGGAGTGTGGGAGGAAACCGAAGATCTCGGAGAAAACCCGCGCAGGTCACGGGGTGAATATACAAACTCCGCACAGACAGCACCCGTGGTCAGGATCGAACCCGGGTCTCCGGCGCTGTGAGGCAGCGAACTCTACCGCTGCGCCACCGTGCCGCCCTGTGCTTAAAGGAAAATCATGGTGGCTTCATGAAAAGAAAATTGATAAATCCATTTGACAATACAGGATGTAATTGGGGTGGATAAGGCTGAAAAAAAGGACGTAATCTTTTCTGATGAAAATTAAAGGGATGATATGAAAAATTAACTTGCGAGAATACATTGATCTGAATTGCAAATCATATGATGTATAGGAGGCATTAGTTTTTCTCCCACCTTCTCCCACCCTCCCAAACATTGTCTACTCTGATCTGTCCTTTTCACACCTCAAATTCCCCTTACCCTTCCGTATCTCTGTGTCTCCCTCTTCCTTGGCTCTCAGTCTGAAGAAGGGTCTCGACCCGAAACGTCACCCGTCCTTCTCTCCAGAGATGCTGCCTGCCCCGCTGAGTTGCTCCAGAACTTTGTGTCTATCTTTGTTTTAAACCAACATCTGCAGTTTCTTCCTACACCTATCCTTTGCCAGGCTTTACCCCATCCCCAACTCACTTCTCCAGCTTTCTCCCTCCCACTCCATCACTCTGAACAAGGGTGCCAACCACTAGAGTCAACTATTAATTTACCTCCATAGTTGCTGTCTGACACACTGACTTGCTCAGCACTTTCTTTCTTGAGCACTTAAAGATAGCGGAGTCAGGGGATATGGGGAGAAGGCAAGAACGGGGTCCTGATTGTGGATGATCAGCCACGATCACAGTGAATGGCGGTGCTGGCTCGAAGGGCCGAATGACCTACTCCTGCACCCATTGTCTATTGCTTAGGTTTCCAACATCTGAAGACTCTTGCACCTTCATGACTGTTTTGGCTGATGTCAATGAGAGATACAAGAATTAAGTTTAGTTTAGTTTAGATTAGCTTAGTATAGATCATTTTCGTTTTGGTTAGTTTAAAGATACAGCACGGAAACAGGCCCTTCGGCCCACTGAATCTGTGCTGACCACTGATCCCCTAGGGACTATTTATACTTATACCAATCCAATTAGCCTACAAGCATGTAGGTCTTTGGAGTGTGGGAGGAAACTGAAGATCTCGGAGAAAACCCACGCAGGTCACGGTGAGAACGTGCAAACTCCGTACAGACAGCACCCGTAGTCAGGATCGAACCCGGGTCTCTGGCGCTGTGAAGCAGCAGCTCTACCGTTGCGCCACCGTGCCCCCCCCCCCCCCCCCCCCCCCTCCGTCTGAATTTACATCAATGGCTTAGACAAGGGGATCAAGTGTAACATGCTTAACTTTGTTGATAATGCAAAATAAAATGAATAAATGCATGAAAAGGAAGATAGGCTAAACGTGGATGAAAATAGATATGTTAATTTGGCAAGAAAGTCAAGGAGTACAATTTTTTGGGAAGGATAGATAAACATGAATGAATGAATGAATGAATAAGTTTATTGGCCAAGTATATACACATACAAGGAATTTGCCCTGGTGCTCCAACCGCAAGCAAGAACATGGTCAATGGTCAATGTTTTTATTTATTGTCACATGTATATGTTACAGTGAAATACATTTTATGTTTGCAGCTCAACAAGACAGATGCACAATTGCCCCAAATGACATTCTTTAGGAAGGAGATGAGGAGAGATTTCTTTAGTCAGAGGGTGGTGAATCTGTGGAATTGTTTGCCACAGAAGGCTGTGGAGACCAAGTCAGTGGATATTTCTAAGGCAGAGATAGATAGATTCTTGACTAGTGCGGGTGCCAGAGGATAATGGGGAGAAGGCAGGAGAATGGGGTTGGGAGGCAGAGATAGATCAGCCATGATTGAATGGCGGAGTAGACTAGATGGGCCGAATGATCTAACTCTCCTCCCATCACTTATGACCTTAGGACCTTATGATCTAATCAGTACAGAATGTTTAGAACAGCCCACCAAGTCCACTGTAAGAGCCACCATTTTGCTTTGTAATAAACAAGATGAATATGCTGCATGTCATTATTCAGAGGCGATTTGTTGCACATGAATCACAGAAAGTTAATTTGGATGTAAGATTTGGAAGACAAATGCTCTGGTGACTTTCACTGATAAGGGGTTGGAGTGTAATAGGACATCTTACTCTGGTAATACAAGGCTTCTGAGAGTCAACAATGGCTCTGCAGAGGAACAATCAGGAGGAATATGTTCATAAATCCTTATACAAAGAAAGAAAATGAGAAAAGAAAATTACCAGCCAGAAAACTGAATGGCTATTACCCTGACATCCACTTTTTGGCTGTAGGGAGATTAGATAGCTTCATAATTGATAGGGGCAAGGAGTAAAAGAGCAAAGAAATCACGATGAGAATTTATAGGAAATTACCTCAGACACAATTGGATTATTGCTTTGAGTTCCAGCGTGGTTTCACTGAGAAGTAAATGAAATTGTGAACGGCATATGCAGAGTGAGTAGAAACGGCCGCTACCAGAGAGGAGAGATTTGAGGGGCGGCACGGTGGCGAGCGGTAGAGTTGCTGCCTCACAGCGCCAGAGACCCGGGTTTGATCCTGACCACGGGTGCTGTCTGTACAGAGTTTGTACGTTCTCCCAGTTACCTGTTCTCAAGGTTCTCCGGTTTCCTCCCGCACTCCAAAGACGTACAGGTTTGTAGGTTAATTGGCTTCTGTAAAATTGTAAATTGTCCCTAACGTGTAGGATAGTGTTAGTGTACGGGGTGATCGCGTCAGTGTTCACTCGGTGGGCTGAAGGGCCTGTTTCCGCTCCTTATCTCTAAAGTAAAACTAAAGTAAACAGGGAGATTTTACATTTCTGACTGTACAAATGTTATTAGATTGAAATATTAACTCTTCATTTCATAAAAGGAATAGGAATCAGGGGTAGCATTTTCACACAAAGGGTGGTGGGTGTAGGGATGGGGCTGCCAGAGGAGGTAGTTGAGGCTGGGACTGTTACAATGTTTAAGAAGCAATTGGACAGGAACATGGATAGGACAGGTTTGGAGGGATATGGGCCAAATGCAGGCGAGTGGGACCGGTGTTGATGGGTCTGCTAGCCATCAAGGTGGGCAAGTTGGGCCGAAGGGCCTGTTTCCACACTGTAAGACTCTCTGACTAAAATCAGATCAATTTCCACTGGTGATCATGTCAATAAATGGAATATTTCCTGTTTCCAGAAACTGCATGATTTCTTTCTGTTTATTAAAAAAATAATCAAAAGCACTTGTTCAAAAACGAGGCTTTAATGTAACAATTACCATCGCACGTTACAGAGAGAATAGAATTGTTCACGTTATGATGATGGGCCTTGCTGATTACCTGCGGGGAATTGTGCCGACATTTTTCAACATGTTGAAAATCCAACGGCGACCAGAAAAAGGTACGACCACCAAACAGGCGTCACCCCGCGAGATGTACTTTCCCCCACCCCCATCCCCTACTACCTTCATTCCTTCCTCTCACTTCACAATCCGTGCCTCCTCCATCCGTATCTCACACTCGTTGTCTTTGCTTGCATTCATCTACAGTCGGCTCTTCGAGTGGACTACACACAAACACAAGCTTTTCACTGTACCTCAGTACACGTGACAATAATAAACTGAACTAATGCATCTTCTAATGAGAAATATCCAACCCTAGAGTTGGTTTAAACTAATTATGGCTTTCCAGTGGATTGTTCATGTTATAGAAGAAAAATTAGACCATTCGGCCCATCAAGTCTACTCTGCCATTCATTCATGGCTGATCTATCTTTTCCTCTCAACCCCATTCTCCTGCCTTCTCCCCATAATCCCTGATACCTGTACTAATCGAGAATTTATCTATCTCTGTCTTAAAAATATCCATTGACTTGGCCTCCACAGCCTTCTGTGGCAGATTCACCACCCTCTGACTAACAGAATTTCTCCTCATCTCCTTCCTAATGGAACGCCATTAATTTCAAGGCTATGGTCCTTGGTCCTAGTCTCTCCCACTAGTGGAAACATCCTCTCCACATCCACTCTATCCAAGCCTTTCACAATTCTGTAAGTTTCAATGTGGTCCCCCCCCCCCCCCTCCCCTCATCTTTCTAAACTCCAGTGAGTACAGGCCCAGTGCCGTCAAATGCTCATCATATGTTAATCCACTCATTCCTGGGATCATTCTTGTAAACCTGCTCTGGACCCTCTCCAGAGCCAGCACATCCTTCCTCAGATACGGTGCCCAAATTTGCTCACAATATTCCAAATGCGGCCTGACCAGCGCCTTATAGAGTCTCAGCGTTACATCCCTGTTTTTGTATTCGAGACCTCTTGAAATAAATGCTCGCATTCCGTTTGCCATCCTTACCACCAATCCAACTTGCGACTTTGGGAATCCTGTGTCAGTAGTCCCAAGTCCCTTTGCACCTCCGATTTCTGGATTCTCTCCCCATTTAGAAAATAGTCCACACCTTTATTCCTACTACCAAAATGCACGAGTCCACACTTTGCTGCACTGTGTTCCATCTGCCACTTCTCTGCCCACTCTCCCAACCTGTCCAAGTCCTTCTGCAGAGTCCCTGCTTTCTCTACACTACCTGCCCCTCCATCTATCTTCGTATCATCCTTCTAAGTTCCAGTTACTGACCGATGGCCTGCTGGATTGAGCCCAGCAAATTTAGAACCACAGCTTAATAGAAGTTCACAAAGGCTCTGGCAATATCCCAATCTACCTCTAGAGAATTCAGCACTTCTCACGAGCTGAGCAATTCATTAAGCTGATCTTCAGCAAAGTAACATAAGGAGTGTGTATCTGAAACTGAAGGATTCTTTGCATTGATGCCACAGTGTTGCCCAGAGAGAGGATAGAAATTCCTCAAGGAACCAGAAAAAACCTTTACATCTATCAAGCAGTCAGAAAAGGGTTGGAGTTCTCCCTGTAGACCACAGATGAACACAGAATCTCGCAGCTGCAGCTGAACAGACATTCTAAGTCTTTAAAAACACATGTAGCTTCGGCCGAAAAGAACACTTGAAGATTGTGCACATCTTCTAAGGCAGTGACTGGTAATCAGGTAGACGCACAGAGTCTCTTGCCCAGAGTAAGGGAATCGAGAACCAGATGGCATAGGTTTAAGGTGAGGGAAGAAAGATTTAATCGAAACCCGAGGAATAACTTGGGGATTAATTTTTGTTGATGTTGGGAAAGATTTCCAACAGGGATCCTGAGGCTGTAACCGCTTCACACAAAGGGTGGTGGGTGTATGGAACAAGCTGCCACATGGCGAGGATAGACACAACATGCTGGAGTAACTTCCTCTGAAGAAGGGTCTCAGCCCGAAACATCACCCATTCCTCCTCTCCAGAGATGCTGCCTGTCCCGCTGAGTTACTCCAGTTTTTTGTGTCTATCTTTGGTTTAAACCAGCATCTGCAGTTCCTTCTTACGTGCTTATGTCTGAAGAAGGGTCCCCTCTCCACATTCTCCAGAGATGCTGCCTGACCCGTTGTGTTACTCCAGCATTTTGCGTCTATCTTTGGTGTAGACCAGCATCTGTACTTCCTTCTCTATTGAGTAGTAGCTCTACTGAATAACGAAAAATCTGTAGCCTCCTTTTGCTCTGGTATTTTATTTATTTCACATGTTTAATCAACAATGTATTATTATTAATAATGTTTAATGTGTTATGTGTCATTCCTAACTGTCACTGTATGTCATGTTGTCACTTGCGGGCGGAGCACCAAGGCAAATTCCTTGTATGTGAACACTTGGCCAATAAACTTATTCATTCATTCATTCTTACACAAGAAGTCAGAGTTGAACCTGTACTGCTGGTGTCCCACCTGCACCGTCCCAGGGCATTCTGGATCTGCCAGAAAGACAGCAAATGCTTTTTCCTCCGTCATTATTGCGAGGTTTTTCAACTCATTTAACTGGCTTCTCCCAGGTGCTGCACAGCACAGCGAACATCTGCCATCATGGGATGGTCAGCTGCTCAGGCTTCACATTGCAAATTTAAAAAAATATGCTGAATCCAATTTATTTTTAAAGAAATCTACACAATTTAAAAATTGGCCAAGCTGTGTTGGCAATCAAGCACCTGCAAGTTCAAGAGAAGGGGCTTATGGATACAACACGATAGAATAGGCCAAAGTCAGCATGGCTTTGTGAAGGGGACGTCTTGCCTGACAAATTTGCTGGATTTCTTTGAAGAAGTAAATAGCAGAACAGACAAAGGAGAGTCAGTAGATGTTGTTTATTTAGATTTTCAGAAAGCTTTTGGCAAGGTGCCACACGTGAGGCTGCTCAGGAGAATGAGAGCCCTCAGTATCAAAGGGAAGATACTAGCATGGGCTGCGGGCTGGCTGGATGGCAGAGGACAAAGAGCGGCAATAAAGGGGGCTTTTTCTCATTGGCTGCCAGTGACTTGTGGGTTAGTGCTGGGACCGCTGCGCTTCACGTTGTATAGTAATGATTTGGACGCGGGGATTGAAGGCTTTGTGGCCAAGTTTGCGGATGATACGAAAATAGGTGGAAGGACCGGTAGTGTAGAGAAAGCAGGGACTCTGCAGAAGCAGTTGGACAGGTTGGGAGAGTGGCAGATGGAATATAGTGTAGTAAAGTATAGAGTCATGCATTTTGGTAGTAGGAATATCTCCTCCCTCCTAACCCCATTCTCTTGCCTTCTCCCCATATCCCCTGATGCCTGGACTAATCAAGAATCTATCTATCTCTGCCTTAAAAATATCCACCAACTTGGCCTCCTCAGCCTTCTGTGACAAATAATTGCACAGATTCACCGCCCTCTGACTAAACAAATACCTCCTTGTCTCCTTCCTAAAACAACGTCCTTTTATTCAGAGGCTGTGACCTCTAGTCCTAGGCTCTCCGACTAGTAGAAACATCCTCTCCACATCCAACCTATCCAAGCCTTTCACTATTCTGCACGCTTCCACGAGGTCCCCCCTCATTTAGCAATGTGAGGTCGCCCCTTGTCTATCTTGTCTTCCTAATTTCATCAGATACCATCATTTCGCCGGTCACGGTGGCGCAGCGGTAGCGTTGCTGCCTTACAGCGAATGCAGCGCCGGAGACCCGGGTTCGATCCCGACGACGGGTGCTGTCTGTAAGGAGTGTGTACGTTCTCCCCGTGACCTGCGTGGGATTTTCTCAGAGATCTTCGGTTTCCTCCCACACTACTAAGACGTACAGGTTTGTAGGTTAATTGGCTTGGTAAATGTAAAGATTGTCCCCAGTGTGTGTAGGATAGTGTTAGTGTGTGGGGATCACTGGTCGGTGTGGACACAGTGGGCAGAAGGGCCTGTTTCTGTGCTGTATCTCTAAACTAAACTAAAGTAAACTCTCTGAATGTCCTTGGTTTCACAAAAGTACAAGACTCCCGTTGAATGCTTGAATAACAAGTGTGTGGTGTCAAACTCTCTATTTTTTTTAATGTACTTTGTGATATTGGTCACGACTTGCCACAAATGTTTAACATCAAACGTTGTGGCTGTCACGAGGGATTATTTAAAACACGTGGATTTCAAAAATCAATTGAAATGCTGAAGGCATGAGAGATATGACAAGCACAACAAGCGATGTATGAACTCGGGTGAAACACGAGAGTGAGAGAGAGAGAGAGAGAGAGAGCAATACTCAGGAGACAGGCAAAGATAATGATGTAGCAAAGTCACACTGAACTGCAGATGTTGGAATCTTGAGCAAACTTTTACAATAAACTTCAGGATGGAATAAGAGATTAAAACGCAGCCCAGCGCCAGCCCTGCTGGAAGAAGGGGCAACTCAGAAGAGTAAGCGGCACGGTGGCGCAGCGGTAGAGTTGCTGCCTGACAGCTCGAGGGACGCGGGTTCGATCCCGCCTATGGTGCTGTCTGTAGGGAGTTTGTACGTTCTCCCCGTGGCTTGAGTGGGTTTTCTCCGAGATCTTCGGTTTCCTCCCACACTCCAAAGACGTGCAGGTACAGCTTGGTATAAATGTAAAATTGTCCCTCGTATGGGTAAGGTAGTGTTAATGTGCGGGGATCGCTGGTCGGTGCGGACACGGTGGGCCAAAGTGCCTGTTTCCGCGCTGTATCTCTAAACTAAACTATACTAAACTAAACACAGAGTTTGTATAGGAAGGAACTGCAGATGCTGGTTTTAATCGAAGATAGACACAAAACGCTGGAGTAACTCAGCGGGACAGGCAGCATCTCTGGAGAGAAGGAATGGGTGACGTTTCAGGTCGAGACCTTCAGACTTCATTGGTTCTGAATAAGGGTCTCGATTTGAAACATCACCTATTCCTTCTCTCCAGAGATACAGAGTTTGTATGTTCTTCCGGTAACCATGTGGGTTTTCTCCGGGTGCTCCAGTTTCCTCACACACTCCAAAGATGTGCATGTCTGTGGGCTAATTGGCTTCTGTAAATTGTTCTTAGTAGGTTGGATAAAACCAGTGTTGATATTAATGTTATATTATATCATATCATATTATATTATATCATATTATATCATATTATAATATATTGTACTGTATTATATTATATTGTATGATATTATTATGTATATATTCAAATCTGGGCAGTGGGCAGGTGCTATCGACCTGCACGGGAAGGTAGACGGAGGTACGTTACAATACCTACCGTGAGCAGCGCTGCAGTTCTGCCGCTCCCCGTGTGCGTGACTTTGGTGCCTTTCAGGGGGGGCGGGTTTAAAATGCCGTTTTTCCCTAGACAGTCCAAATCGATCCACCTCAGGCGATTTCGTCGCTAAAGAGAAATCGCTCCGACATTTGTTATATGAAGCTATTTTTAAACTACGCGAGATCATTTATTAACTAGAGTAGCTTAAAAATCATCTTCTACAGCCCTGAGCACCGACAGCGGAACGGACCTAACGTAGGCGATAAAAGCAGGTACACAGTTTAATTTTACATAAAAACGTGCTTCTTAGGAAGCATTTAATCAAATTTTCATCGTGCGAAAATGGGATAAAAAATATATACGAAACGACTGTATTTTTCCTGCCAACTGTGGGTTAAATTCACCGCAAACCGCAACGTTCCAATCCACCGCGTTCCACTAAAACCCACTCGCAAGTTGATTTAAATGGCCATTAATTTACAGGAATTAAACACTAAATTCCTTCCATTTGGCCTATAAATTCGTGAAAATTACATTTAAAAATCATATTATATTGTGGATTATTCTGTGAATGTTATTTGGACACTTAGGCAATTTAAAAATGTTTATCATTTCTTAAGAAAGGGATAGATGTTTAGATCTAGTAATTGAATTTTGTAATTAGCTACAATTAGGTAACTAACTAATTATATGCTTTAATTTCAGGTCATCCAAGTAAGATTGTTTCATATTTGTTTCAGAATGCTTCAATCTATAATAACTGAAAATTTCATTGAGTTCTCTTAATTTTTAAGAAATTTATGGGCTTTTGACTGTTCTAGATCACAGCTTTTGAGTTAAGTCAATGGAAAGTCAATGGGGAACAAGATGCTAATTTCCGAGTATGAAAATGGCCATAACATTTTTAATACTGAGGATATGAAAGTGAATTAGGTGTCAAATTAAACTTCTTTTTAAGATTTATCTGATGGGATAAATTGCAGACTTGATTTTTAAAATCTCAAAATTTTGTAACATTGCTAGTAGACGCTCCAGCCCCCACGAGTCTCGGGCAGATGGGGCTCGTCAGCCTGGGAAGGCAGTCCATCTAGGAGAGGGAAAATTCTGATTTAAAACCTCCACTGCCTTGTGGCCATATCCAGTCATGGAAAAGGCTCCAGGAGTAAACCTCAAGAAAATCCGGAGTCGGAGCCCCGAAGGCAGTTGGTCGTTGTCTGCAACCTCGCTCTGGCAGCTCCTGCGACGGCGCTGGTGCCAAACTGTAACGGCCCTGCTGTTCCTTTGGATCGATCAGCGACGTGGAGAGGGGGGACGTGCTGCATGGGCAACAGCCTGTCCTCCGTATGACATCGCCCAGGCTCGCATCCCACCACACATCACCTGCTGCTCCAGCCGAGGTTTGGAGCAAGCAGCCAACAACTAGGATGCATGACCCATGGTCAGTCACGATCGAGGGGGGCCTACATCCATTAAAATTGGTATCAGTAGCTCACTGGTCAGAGTGGACTGGGTGGACCGAGGGGCCTGTTTCCACAGTGTACCTCTAAACTAATCTAATGCCCTCCACTGCCCTCTATTTGTCAAATATTCAGGGACACTCCAGCTGAAGGGCCTGTCCCACGAGGCGATTATTTTAGGCGATTGCCGGCGACTACGACAATGGAATTAACCAAAGTCAGCACCGGCGACAATCTACATCACCTGGCGACAACCTACGACAACCTACGACAACCTACGTCAAGAGAAGACAGTCCATGACAAGCCCACGGTCGCTGACTGTCGCCGAAAAGTTGTGAACATTTCAAAATCCAGCGGCGACCAGAAAAACGCTACGACTCTTTGGGCGACTGAGGAGACGACTCACGACCATACAGGCAACACCCCCGCGACCATGTGGCAACAGTCTAGTTGCCGGCAGTCGCCTAAAAATCGCCAAAGTGGGACAAGCCCTTTAGTTTGTACCCGAGCCACAATTCATTAGAAAAAAAAATGACACAGCTCTTGGAAGGAAATATAATTGTGAAAATGGCAGATGCTGGAAGGCATAAACATGATATTATGTTAGCAGTTGGTATGTTCAGTAAATCTTTGCAACCCTGAATTATCTGACATTTACGTTACTCTGTAGTTCACTTCATTGATCATTCAGTTCTCTGCTAGAGGTCAAACATTGACTGGGATATTACATTTCATGCCTTGGTATTTATAATTTTAAACCTTTAAAATTTCATGCGATCCTTATAATTCAAGCAGAGCAGAAACAAAAGCAGGACATGCTCTTTAATCTTTGGAGATGTGCAAAGAGCTTCTGTGTAGATAAATGTGAGGTTGTCCACTTTGGTGGCAAAAACAAGGGGGCAGATTATTATCTCAATGGGGTTAGGTTAGGTAAGGGGTTCCTTCTCTCCAGAGATGCTGCCTGTCCCGCTGAGTTACTCCAGCATTTTGTGTCTATCTTCGGCATAAACCAGTTCCTTCCTACACATTGGGCCTTTCTCTGCAGTCCTTCCTGACCCAGTCTCCAAGCACGGTGGCGCAGCGGTAGAGTTGCTGACTCACAGCGCCAGAGACCCGGGTTCGATCCTGACTGCGGGTGCTGTCTGTTCGGAGTTTGTAAGTTCTCCCCGTGACCCGCATGGGTTTTGTCCAAGATCTTTGGATTCCGCCCATATTCCAAAGACGTACAGGTTTGTAGATTAATTGGCTTGGTGTTAATGTAAAAATTGTCAATTGTCCCTAGTGTGTGTAGGGTAGTGTTAATGTGCAGGGATCGCTGGTTGGTGCAGAATTGAAATTGAATTGAATTGAATTAAACTCGGCGGGCCGAAGGGCCTGTTTCCGTGCTGTATCTCTAAACTAAAGTCTTCTTCTTGCGTATGGCCTAAAGTTGCAGGTCAACTTGTTCTATTTGATGTTTAAGAAGGAACTGCAGATGCTGGAAAATCGAAGGTAGACAAAAGTTGCTGGAGAAACTCAGCGGGTGCTGCAGCATCTTATGGAGTGAAGGAAATAGGCAACGTTTCGGGCCGCAACCCTTCTACAGACTGATGTAGGGAGGGTGGGGGGGGGGAGAG